>JAJTUS010000012.1:0-545762 GCA_021399465.1 Hyaloscypha sp. PMI_1271
ATATAAATATTATATAGTTTTTTACTATATACCTCGGGCTTTCTTTTAAACTAATTTTTATAACTATTAGCCTTAATTTGGATTTTTAATTAAATAACTCCTAAAGCTAGTATATATATTACTAGCTAGTAAAATTAGAAAATGAATTCAAAAAAATCATATTTATAGTACTTTATATTTCCGTATTCTCTTACTTCTAGTACGTATTTTGGTATAATCGGAGCTAAATCTATAGTAGTAGTTATTAAGATATTCTAGATTTAAAAGAGGGTCTCTAAAGGTCATATTATTCTAAGCGAGTTTATTAGTAGTATTATTGAATTACGAAAGAGGCTTAGTGTAAATCTAAGGGCGTAAACGCCTCCTATTAGCTCAAACTATCGTTATTAAGTAAGAGCACCCGCCGCTAACCCTAATTCGGAAGACCCTCCTATAATTATATTCAACTATTACTAATTAATAAGCTTATATCACAACTCGTATTAAGTAGATTTTTATTTCTTAATATTAACTAAACTAAATTATAAGAGCTCGATATATCTTAAAGAAGAGATTAAGCGTATTTAAATATAGTCAAAATTATAAAAATCGATTAATTAAATCCTATAAAATAAATATAAGAAAAATACTAGAAGTATAGAAATAATATTAGTAAGAAATCAGTTCTCATTATTATATTCCCTTAAATAGTGCCACAACTATAATAGACCTAGTATATCTAACTAATAGAAAAGTGACTCTAGACCCTCCTTAATAATTTGCAAAAGTTTTAACTATATAATATAAGTATATATATTAAACCTAAAGTCGTGTGTTTAATAAAGTCTAGGGCTAATCTACTAAATAATTACTTCTAATACTTACTAGGTCATATGACTTATATAGTTCTAGTAATTAACCCATATCTCTTTTATAACTTTATCCCTAAATATATCTATTACAGAATCTAGTATAAATACTAATACTCGAGCCTTATTACCCTTATTAGCCCCTCTTCTCCCTTTAGCCTCTACCTCTTCCTCTTTAAAGATATCTCTATATTCATGAATACGAATAAAGTTATGAAGACCTATTAATATAAAGACAAGCTTGCTTTGAGTACTAAGGTCGTACTCAGGTAGTATAGTAAGGATCTTAAATCTTCGCTTTAAGATTCCAAATACTCTTTTAACCATATTACGAAGGGAGGAGTACTAGAGGTTAAAAAGCTCCTAGTGATTTCTAGGCTTTAACTAAGTAAGTACTATCTCCCGGAGGTGATATCTAATGCCCTAATAAGGCGTCAATAGCTATCCTTTATTAGAGTATCCTATATCTACTAAGTAATATTTCCCCTCTAGGATAATAAATTCTCCTCTCAATAGAGCGTCCTTAAGGACCCTCGTATTATAGGTAGATCCCTCTTAGCCTAGATAAATATAGTAGAATTAAAGGTTAAAAGTACATGCTCTAAGAACGTTTTACGATAAATAACCCTTTCTATTTTGATATAGAATAGTAGATATAGTAGGAATAAAGGTATAGATATATGTCCTATTAAGAGCTCTAATATAGTCCTGAAAATAAGGGAAGAACTTCAGATTATCGCTGATTTAAGGGGATAGGATTAAGTTAATTATAGGCTGTACTACTATATATTAATAGAGAATTAATAAGGTATCAAGAACTTAGTGAAAGTGTCGACTAATTAATAATCCCGAGTATTAGTAATACTCCTGGGCTCCGCGATTAGACGCTCTAGTACCGGAAATATAGAGGAATATAGCTAGCTTCTCCTCAATTAATACTAATCGTGATCCCTCTAGTTTAGTATACTACTTACAGAAGGCGACTAGAGCTTGAAAAGCCTCTAGATTCATGCGTAGAACCTCATGGATCCGCCTAGGGTATATAGAGGATAATAATTCCGTAATCCTATCTCTTCTAGTCACAGTTAAAGTACGTTTAGCGCGCTTGTCAAAGTAGGCTTCGTGGTAGGAGGAGATAATTAATGCGCATAGCTCAATAATAAAGTCTTCTTCTTCTGAATCAGAGGTTTCAATATAGGAATCTACTATTATTATACCGGGGCTTACTGTGGAAGACATGATAATAATAATAGAGCATGACCCCGCTTCGTGATATTTTATTTTATTTAATTAGTCTAGCTTGTGGAATTAATATTAAGCCTTATTATCGAGGCATGGTTACATTGAATGGAGCTCAACCCTGGTCAAAAGGTAGTCGCGACCACCTTTTAATGTCATACAAAAAACACGTCCTTTATGGTGGTGCCATATAATTCCATATAAATCTGTCATATGGCTATTTTAAATGGTGTGGTTGACGAACGGTGCAGTAATTTTAAATGATATTATATGATATATGGGGCGCATATGAGATTGGCAGGACAGGCCCTAATAAGGCCCTGGGCCCATTCGTTGCTGCACTGTAACTCATTGTGATATCATTTTCGGGATGAGGCAGCCCTGTGAACCTCGAGAACTGCAGTCAAGACCCTTGAACCCCGTATTTGCGTTGATAGTGACTAGCCCAGGCAGCCCTGCGCCCTAGCGAGACAAACCAAGCGAATTTAGTTGATGGACTTGCAGGCTTTGATCCCTGTATTACGAGGACGATTTCCTTGTACTCCGACTCCTGTGATCATTGATCGACTACAGGCAGCAATCCTGGTATTCTCCACTTAGACCCGAAGTCTCCGAACCCAAAACCAAGCTAATGGGTTTTCTTGGTACGACATGATACTTTTTGCTGTCTTGCTTTCTCCTTAGGGTAAGTGGTATGAGATGCAACTCACAGTGAACTCGAACCTTGTAGTGATAAGCAACATCTTTAAGAGACGTGATAAGAGAGCTGTAGGGCTCCTCGCAAGTGGTCAGCCTCGTTAGGAGGAGTTACACGAGTACAGTTCCAGTGCAGTCTGCAGTCATCAAAACCTGCTCTTTGCTCTACGGCTCTGCGGGATTACGTCTTCTCGCTTCCTTAGACCTCAACAGCCAAGGGTGCTCACATGATTCTTGATCATACCACACATTTGTGTGACGATGACAGCCTCACAGCCCATTGAAAG
The DNA here is from genome assembly GCA_021399465.1 of Hyaloscypha sp. PMI_1271. Classification (NCBI taxonomy): domain Eukaryota; kingdom Fungi; phylum Ascomycota; class Leotiomycetes; order Helotiales; family Hyaloscyphaceae; genus Hyaloscypha; species Hyaloscypha sp. PMI_1271. The sequence goes on from JAJTUS010000012.1 coordinate 3,071, forward strand.
GATTATATCCTTATCGTTCTGACCCGGCGCCGAGACCCGCATTCAGCTCTAGCTGGGAAGCCAAGGGGGCCGAGAAGCCGAGCCGGTGCTGTGTCACTGTGTGTGGGCTTTACTCAAGGATCGGCAGCCCCGCAGCGAGCCACAAACCCAAAATTAACCCTACAGGATCATCGATAAGGAGCGGGGTCCTGATTGCTGTAATAGCGAGGAGGACCGGCATCTGCCTTATGCACATGTACGGATGAAGGTGCTGGGCCGCAGGTTGGTGAGAGGTGCGGACCTCGCGTCCGGGGACCTCGCTGAGGTATCGGGGTGTCGTGGCAAATTGTCGTTGTCCGTGTATTGCGGTTCAATATTATGCCGTCTGGTCCCTGAAGGGGCATTGGTTGTTTTTCAGGTACCATTTGTAATTGGTTCGAAGATCTATTCTTGGGATGAATTTTTGCATGTGCTGAAGTTGGACCTCAGCGACCTGAAAGTTGATGATTGAATCCAGTTGAGGTTTCTGGTGGAAGTTGGTACTGTGGATACAGTCTTCCGGAAGCAATCTCATGATGAAGTGATGTGGTGAGGCCAAGATTATTATTATTCTAGAATTTCTTTTCCCCCCGGGCCTCGAATATATCTTGCCTCATTGTGAGCCTCCATGATATAAATGAAAACGGAGAAGACTCTTTCCAAAGTCTTCCTCAATTTCTCAGGGAAAGCCTATGCTATAATGCAGAATGATCTACGGGGACTGAACTTCGAAGTATCCATGACTTCAATCGACTTGGCCCCATGAAAAGTCCTTGTGCTTCTTCAATGCATGGCAAGTGAGATTCAAACTCTGATACAAGCGATTGGTGACCGCACGATGCATCTCGATATCCTCTTCTGCCTCGCTCCCCTTTGCCGTCTTCTGAAACTTAGTGAGTAATCCCTTGAACTTCTTTAGATCCCGGAGAATGATCACCAACTGCATCCATCTGATGTCCTCACTCGCCACTCTGTAGACACCAAAAGTGAGCGGCAGTGGGCGACTACCAGGTTCAGATGCTGGGCCAAAATAGTCCCTGGACGCGTCTTGGTAGATCAAGATAATTCTCCCAAGGATGGTTCCTAAGAGCATGGTACGGTGGTTGGAGCCTGATCTGGAGTTGCATATCGAACAGTTCAGCGTTGCTGAGCATACCTCCATCGCCTTTTGGTTCACAGTTAGGACAATATCGAAAGATGAAGCAGGTGGTACCGCATTAAAGTTGTGAAGTGTCTGGAGTGCTTCGAGACACGAATTGTAGCAGTTGCAGGTCGTCGTTCTCGCCAAACACTCATCCATGAAGAGGTTGGGCATTGACCCAAGTCGTCGATCGCAAGGTTCTGAATTTGAGAACTGGAACGAATTTGAGTGATCAACCCAGGGAGCGGTTGGCGAGATGGACGATTCAGTGACATCGTCTGGGTGCAAGTAGTCGGCGTTGTGGATGTATGGGGAATTGGTGTAGGTTGGTGACGAGTGCGTCCAATATGAATATGGGTCGTGTGTATCTACAGTACTCGCTGCTCTGCTCGACTCAGATGAGTGGTCGCCATATACCGGTATGAGAGGAGGGGATACAAAACGCTGAGTCTCATATCCGTCGGCTTCAGAGGTTGGTGTTGTCGACCAGTCTGTCTCTGGGAAGTAAGATGCTGGATCTTCTGCGTCGGTGCTCAGTGCCGGTGGCGAGTAGTCGGTAGGGCTGAAAACGGCGGTGTCTTCTGATATCGATCTATTCTTTTTGGAAGGCCGGCTTGCTTTGTGCTCTGATTTCGGCTTGCCGGCTCGAGAGGATGGGCTGTACTTGCACTCTGCTCCAAAAGCGAGGCATCGGGAGCACATTGGGCGACCCTTGCTGCATTTGACCTTCGCCAGAAAACAGGTATCGCAAGAGGCCCTTAACTTGGGGTTGTGAGATGAGTAGGAAGAAGCTCGTGAGAACATTCCGACTGCGGGGGACAAGGTTGGGGGATAATTATATGGCTTGTCCTTGACTGTGGCTTGTGGGTCTGAGAGATCGTCAAGTGAAATTTCCCAGGGGGAGAAGACCTTGAGGCTTCGATGCAGTAGATGAAACGACTGTATATTTTCAAACGATTGAAATTATGGATTAGAACGGATGTGAAGGACGTTGAGTCCGAGGAAAGAGTGATGGGGATAATATTGGGACTTGTAAAAGTCCTTGTCCTTGAGGCAATGATCTCCTGGTACCCTGGATGCAGGATTGCGGAGCGTAGCAAGATCTACAAGCTGTCTACCAGATTAATATTCACGAGTTGCCTCAACTTAATCGTGCTGCAGAGGATGAAAGGGGCTGCCGGACGTCCGTGACTTCAGGATTCAAAAGAGCGTATGAGAGAGACGTTAATGTCTTAGTTCTGGACCTGAACTGAACGTGATCGTCACGCAGATATCAAACGAGAGTAAGGTAAGTGAAGCTTCGGACGGAAAAAGATAAGAAGGCTGGGTTGGAGATGCAAGGGCCAACCATATCGAGCCATAATGAAGGTGGATGGATGCGGGGGCTTCTTTGCAGGGCAAAGTCAGCCTGGACAAGAGACGGTACATATGCAAGGATAGAACGCGGAGCTACCACGTTAGGTAAAAGTTGCAGGCGCCAGAGGCTCCCTTGGCTTCTTAGCAAGTAGTGTTGTCTGATTCGGTAGCTGCTCATTCGGTGGACGGAACCTTCCCCGGGTGGCTGGCAACAAATTGGAATTCCGCCACGTAGCAGTCCTTCATCATTTAAAAGGTCATAGACCAATTAGACGTAAACTGTAAACCTAATTTGGCTGGGCATTACTTGATTCATATTTCGATCGTCGTTGATCAACTGCAAGGTTCCCAGAAGAGTGGCATGGTAACGATAACCTAGCTAGCGTTCGCCAAGGTGTCCCTGGTCACACAAGCGCGTTGTGACATCGCACTGCAGACGTAACAGCTGTCATGCATCAAAGACCCAGCCATAGGAATCACAATCCGGGGTGAAGATTAAGTGGCTTTCAAAGCGGAGGAAGGTACCGGTACGGACTCCCGTGTCAACGGTGCTTACGCGGATCTCCCGCAGACAGTTCGGGATTATTGAAGACTCAACAAACCCGTTTAATGTCAGCTATATAAACCATCTGGCAAATTCTTACCATGCCCCGTGGCCAATGCAGATTACTGCACAGAGGTACTTCGCCTTGATTACTCCGAGGACACAAAAACAACACTATGCTGATGTCGACATGGTGAGCGAACCCCCTGTGTCCTTTGAACGCGCATCTGCGCGTAATATAAGCCATAAATATGTACTTGCTAATTGAAATGCAGGGAATGTGTGTCGTGTGAGGGAATTATGAAGGGAATTATGATTTACGATTACTAGGCAGGGAGTTGCCAAGCTTCAAAGACCATGATGTACCATCGCTGAGTTGCTCAGCAAGGATTCGAAATTTACAATTACGTTCAACACGCCCAAACGCCACATTAAATTTACCCCGCATTAAGTCTCCACGTACAATTCGCGACTGAGTTCTAGACTGCGTCTGGTCCGTTGAGAGCTCCTCCTCAGCTTTGGGAACGCCGCCCTATCAAGCTGTTAGCCAAGTCAAAGTCAGGGGGGCGGAAATGACTTGCCCACGATCAGGATAGGACGAAACATTATTCGCGCCCGTTAAATCAGAGAAATTATTTGTGTTCCCGGCGGCATTACCCGCCATCGAAATATTTTGAGCCCTACAGGCCGCCTGATTATCATCCGGGATGGACAATCCAGCAGCAAGGACCTCTGGTGCTTCAATAATCGTTGCCGTGAGACCCATGACAACATGCCACTCAATATGACAGTGGAATAACCAAACCCCCGGATTATCAGCCACAAACCGGATAACAGCATAACTGTTGGGATTAACAGATATCGTATCCCTTTTCATAGGGACAGCGGGGAAATTTCTGACATGCCCATTGAATGTCCCCTTTCCAGATGACGGTTTCTCGCACACCTGGAATTGATGGCCGTGGAGATGGAACGGGTGGATGGCCAGATCGCGGTTATTGACCGTGAGCTGGACGATATCGCCTTTCTTGACGACGTACGGATTCACCCGTCCATAGATGGCAGGATTGGAGTTATTAACTCCAGTGCTGATTGCCGTGAAGAGCGAGGGAACCTTTTGGGTGACGTAGTCTATGTTGTTGAAGCATGCCCTGTCTCTTGTTTAGTCACGAGATCTCATTTCGAGGGGGCAATGGCTTGCTTACCTTGGGATCCCGGCGGAATCGAGGCAGAAAGTGAAGTCCAGCCTAATGTCGACATTTGGTTTTCCCAGGAGCGCCTGGTTGTCCAACGCCACAAAAGTGAAATCATTCACAATGCTCCATTTGTTCACGACGTACGGAGCGGGGAGCGGTTTTGCGCTATCGTAAACGATATATCCCGTGACGTTAAAGGGGTAGCGCGGAGCTGGATCATTCAGATAATCTCTGTTCTGATCTAACGATGCCAAGAATGCGTAATTTCTTCGCGTAGTTGGCTGCGCGTTGAGGAGGATGGTGTATCTCTGTGCTGGAGCCACCCGAATTTGGTACGCATCGTGCTTTTGAATGTAACTGCCGTCGACTCCAATTACTCTCATAGTGTGAGAATCAAATTGGAGAAACGTGGAGGCAAATGCGGCCATGCTGATGATGTCGATTTTGTACGTTTTTCCTGCCATGAACTTGAACGTGACATTTTGAGAGTCGTTAATCAAGAGTGAGTTTGGGAATGGTGGCAAAAATATGGTGTTTGATGGACTGAGAAGTCGCTGGAGCAGGACTGGAACTGTATCATGGTACCAGTCTGAGGTTGTGAGAACCAGTTCCTCGTCGTATTGCCCTGCATAAGGATCCGCTGGGTCTTGGATAACAATAGGACCTGACGATGTCAAAATTCATACACTTTTCTTCATTTCTTGAATTCGTACCTCTCAGACCATCTGGGTACTGTCCTTTGTTGTGACTGTGGTACCAGTACGAGCCTGGTTCATCAATCTGATGAGGAAAAGATCAGCTCCGAACTTGAAAGTCTCAGAAATTCACTCACTTGAAAGGTGTAGGTAAAGTGTGATCCGGGAGGGATTGGACATTGAGTCACTCCAGATGGACCATCCATAAACTGGGTCCCTTTCTGATTGAGGCCATGGAAATGAATTCCAGTGGATTCGGATCCGAGATTATTGTAAACTTTTACAACAACGGTATCTCCGACAGTGGCCTTAATTGGCGGGCATGGCCATGCACCATTGATGCCAATCACTTGCCTGGAGAATCCATCAGGTGCAGCAGTGACCCAGTCAATGCTCCAATCATAAGTCACCGTGCCCGCCAGCGCAACCGACATCAACGAAAGGAAAAGAAAAACGAATGTGTTAGACATATTGGCGACGAGTAATTTCGAAGCACAAGAAATCAGATTAGATATGATGGCGATCAATTTACATTGCAACATTCTCAGGGGGCTGCCAGACTTAAGGACCCCAGAAAACTCAGCTCCCAGAAGCTCAGCTCCCAGAAGATTCAAGCTCAGCAGATCCCTATTTCTCGTATCCTAGGGTCGACTCATGGAACTATTGATTCCCATGTACGCCGGGGCTACGCCAAGAGAAGTTCACTGCCCTGTGAAGGATCTTTTGGATTCCAGGCCTTGCATCATCCAGCATAAGCTCTCACTGGGGCAACAGGCGAGGGCAGCTTTCATTATTGACAATATGCCACCTTGCACAAACAAGCCAAGGCAAAGGTTTAACTATGTCGAAAATACATTCTGAATGCTAAAAGTTCTGTAAAGTTATCGGATCATCTTGGTCTCATATCGGTCGAGAAGAGCAGGAGCACATCCGTGACACGGGATGAGGTGTCCAGCCCAAGCCGACAGCTTGCTTGGTGGCTTGGGAACAGGCTGCTCGATTCGGCGGAAAAGTCGGGCAGTGGAAGGGCACGGAGTTCAGGCGATGCACCTCTCGGTCATGCATGATTCGGTGATGCAGTGACGCACCACTTTCTCGTATGTTGTATTGGGTATTTGGGAAGAAGCAAGTTTGCCATTGTGGCTTATGCAGCTTCTGCCGTCTGCTCGGACATTCTCCAATGGGAATCCGGGGCTAGTCGCTGTCGATCGCGCAACACGGCATGGCAGTGATTTCCGCCGAGCCTCCAAATACGGGATGTCAATGGTGGGTACCATCAGGCTATCGTGTTTGAATGTCAATCTCGAGCTTTGACGTACAACTTAGTTAGCCGGAGGAACTAACAATGGACCAGGCAAGAATGGCGATTCTTTTGAGATAGGGGTCGCGTGAATTAAGCGAGTTCGCATAAGCTACGCTTGGCACGGCAAACACTTCTCAAACTCAGAATCGAAAAAGCTTTTGATCAATTTGATATGGTGGCTTAAGATAGAAAACAAACTTGCACATCCAATATTCAAATGTCTTTGAAGGATAATGATCTGTCATTTCGATATCCACGTTCTTGTTGAGGCCCCTGAGGTACCCCTTTTTTTTGCCGAGAGGTCACGGTCCACCGCTAAAATGACCTCGCAGCAAACCCACTCTCCAGACTACCCATCGCCACTAGCGAGCCCCGGTCCCGGAATTTCAGGCTTTTCACCGCTAAATTTATAGGACCCGTCGATCTTTTGACTTTAAGCCCTGTAGCCTGAAGCTGTACTCTGTAGGGATAAATAAACGGGCCTGAAACTCAAATTTCCAGCGCCACAGGCTCAAGCTCCGGGCCCCGCATCACTAATTCAAAAGAGCCTGTAGTAAAATTTCTCTGCGCCACAGGCTCGAATCCTAGGCTTGACTTCGCTAAGGAATACAGAACGGGATCCACTGCACTGCACTACGCTCAGCCCCTTTAATCGCTTGATCGAGCATAAACAAAGATGTACTATCACAAGAAATCATTATTTAGTCTTCGAAATACATACATGATATCATGTCTTCATTATAATTAGCAGTTCCCTCACCCCCGTAACCGGAACACCGTGAAAAATCTAAACCTTCATCCTCCAATTGCCCCCCAGCATCTGCAACTTCCTCGCAATCCCCTCACTGACCCTCAAACTCTGTCCTCCTTCCCTAATAACCCCAACACTAAAACTCAACACCTCCTCAGGCAATAACTTGAACTCCCTCTCTCCATGTCTCAGGACCGGGACGCCCTCTCCGTTCCCCAACCACGCCGACACCAACGCATCATCCTCCATCACCATATTAATCGGGAACACCTCTCCTCTTCCCGAAGCATCAAACCCAGCTTGTGTATCCTGATCAAGACGGAAGATACTCTCGACCCACAGGATCATCGTCGCTCGATACAAGGCCGTGGACCACCAATACGGCTGGCCTTCCTTAGGCATGCTCGTCAGCAGTCTGATGATTTGGCCCGAGTGGAAGACCGCCTCTTCAGGCTGGTGGATGCAGCGCTTATACCGCGCATGCAGTTCCCGACTTGAGCCATCGAAGGCTTCTCGTCGTGCGAGACGTTCTGTCTCAGGGCAGGAGGTGATGGCATTGAGGGAGATGAGGTGGTAGAGCACGAGGTTGGATTGGGTGACGAGGCAGTTTGGTTTGGCGTTGAGGGTGGAGAGCTCGTACCATTTTTGCAGTAAGGATTGGATCTCCTCGAGGCGGAGGAGTGTGGATGTTTTTGTGAGGGTTCTTGAGCCGCGGCGGGATGAGAAGAGGTCGGAGAAGCAGCTTGAGACTTGACGGAGGTGGAAGAGGAGAGACTGGATGGGATGGAGAAGCAGCCTTAGCTCTAGCGGAGAGAGTTGGCCGAACCGCCGGGACTCGTTGAGCAGATCTTGGAAGAGATCGCAGAGGGAGGGCTGCACCGGCGGACACGGAAGGGAGGTCGGGCTCATCCAGTTTGTACTCGTACCACTGCCCGTTTGAATAGCGGCGAGCCATTCTATTGGGTCCTTTGCAACCCAGAGGTAGTCGGAGCCCGGCATGGGGGTACCGAGCTCCGTGATTGATAGGATGGGCGCAGTATCATGAAACAAACCTAATTCCTGATCGACCATCACCCAATTGTAGACCAGCCTGATTGGTGGTTAGCCTGCTTTTGTTTTGGCGAGCGATGAACGGAGTGGTGGAGCGTAGATGTTATTGGGCCATCGCTAGGACACATGACGAAGAGAGGCGAATAGGGGAACTAGATAAGGAGGGGATTGCGTTGCTCACCGGCTCTTGCTTTCTTGTTGTTGCCATGCTCTCCATCGCAGTTCTGTGCTCGACGAGTCTCTCATCAAGCTCATCGATGGCGATGGCTCCAACATTCCACCATGCTTGAGCATCTGCAACTCGTCAGTAGAAGACCGGACTCGAGGAGTTGACTGAAACTTACCGCCAGATACATCGCTCTTTGACCCATCGCAATATTCATGTGCCAGGCATCGCCACTCCACGCCCCCACGATGATGAAGAGCAAAGCGCATCGCAAGATCGTGGGATCGGCCGATAGCTCGACATCTTTCTCAATCACATGAAAGAGGGAGATGCGACAAGCCTCGATCAAGCCTGACGTGAGAACTCTCGCTTCGGCAATGGCCCCATGGGCGATCATCAGCAGCAAGAGAAGAGTAGACCGTTGGCTGTTAGGCAATAGGTGGTTGGGATCAAGGGTGCCTTCTTGGATCAACATATAATAAAGACCAAGATTTCGAAGAGAACTCCTAAGGAAATATTCCAGAACATTGGATGGCGGCAAGACAAGAAAGTTGAAACCGCCTTCAGCACTCGAGGTCTTAGTCGAGCTTTTCATCCTACCGCTGTGGGTTTCAAGCGCTCGGTGCAAGAAGCTTTGGGTAATAGCGAGTATCCTGTCCCTCGTACTCCCATTCAGGGGCACAACTGCTATCTGGCTGTTGAAGTCGGCTTCAGCGGCAGCAATATTCTGAGCTAACCGCGTCCAGGTCTCGTGCTTCGAAAGCTCTTCAAGAGCCTCGAGATGCATAACGGCCGTGCGGGGACAAGAGCCGGAGAAGATTGGAGGATTACATCGTGCAAGGGGCCATGCTGCTTCAGCCGCAATGGCGATCTCTCGCTCAGGGGTCATGACCTCTTGTATGCTGGCCACGGCGACATCCACCATGTCGAACTGCTGGTCGAAGTCTAAGCGTGAAGCCATGCTGGCGGTCCTGGTATGAGAGGGTGTAAGAGAAGGCACCGTCTCCAGACTGCCATTCCTGGTATTGGAGCTTATGGCCCCTGGGGTGGACATGGAATAACCGAGAGATAGCGAGTCCGAGGTTAATGAGCTTCCATTGAGCTCCATGGACGGAGGTATCCCCGGAACATTTTGGAGCTCGTCTGTGTCAGGAAAGAGCGAATATTGGTTCCACATCATGAGATCTTGGTACTCTCCATCAAGAAGGTCATCGTCAAGGGCCTCAAGGGTCATGATGGCGTCAAGCTCACGGCCAGATGAGTTGGGTGTCCCAAAGGCATGACCAGCAGTGCTAAGGTTAGGAAGGGGATATGTCTTCCGCTGGGGAAGGTCTGGACGTTGAGGTTGCTGCGGCAATGGCGTATTAGGCTGTATTGTGGCACTTTCGGCGTGAGGTTCTTGAGGAACAATCTGCACGAGGCCATTCCCAGACATTGGACTCAGAGCTGTCTTCGAGGAAGGCGACCGAACAGGGGGTCTTTGTGAACGTCGTCGACGAGCAAACCGAGCCTCGCATTGTAAATCTTTTTCTGCACAGCGCGAGCAGGGAACTCTTTTATCACACCGTGTCTTCGCGCTTGCACAATGGATGCAAGCGATGGCGGGTACGTCGCACGGCGAGGCCAACATTGAGTCTTTGGTTTCGTGGTACGCAGAGTGATGTCGTTGGGCGAGGTCTCTGGAGGTTTTCATTCTCAGTATTCTGCACTTGAATTCTTACTCGGGGGGTTGTTTCAATACCTTCTAGGAAAGGACAGCTGACACAAGCCACAACGATATGGCATCACATTTGTATCTGAGTATCACTTGTCAGCAACAAGATCTGATACTTTGAAAGCGGGGTTAAGATCGGGGAAGTGGAGCTTACGTCGAGGTATGTGCCTCTCTAGATGTTCTTTCCTCGTGAAGCTCTTTCCGCAGTAAGTGCAGAAGAGCATCTTCTTACTTGGCGCCGACCCCGATTACTCTCGCGAATCTCGCGCAATCACATGTGCTCTAAGCGTCTGGTGTTGTGGATCCAAAAAGAATCCTGGTTCGATCGGAGACTTTCGTAACAGGGCAGGAAAGTGGGGAAATAAAAGTTTATGAGTGAAGATGGGATTCGTAAAGCATTCATTACTTCGCAAAGCGAAAAGGGGTAGAGCACGAGCTTGATATGCTGACGCCAAAGAGTTGGATAACAGCACTATGATCCAAGACTGTCAAAGACAAATCCACCTACGCAGGGCAAACACGAGGAGGCTCAATGTGGCCGAGAGACACGGGTTCGGTATAGATCTTCCTGCGTTCAGCTCCGATACCAAGCAGCTAGTCCTGCCTGCCAACGATTTATGGTAGGAACCCGATGATCGGTGGTCAGCGATCCTCGCCAAATGACATTGAAGTATTATTGGAATGTCTCATTGTGGGCAAGGGGAGAGTGAGATGCTACGCTATCGAACTTTAGAATACTTCATGCAGGCTTCGGTGATGTTGATCGTCGCGAGCGAAACTTGGGCCGGTGGACCCAATGGGAAAGGCGCCAAGGGCCGATCAGTGCGTAGGATGCACTGAACACGCTTCAGGCCAGGAACTCTCCGGGCGGCTCGGTCGGTCGGCAGAAAGGCAAGGCAAAGCAACCCCACCAGAACTCTAATCCACCGTGAAGATTGTGCCGTACACTGCTGGTGCTGCCACTTTGTGGATGTTTATACCCGGGCGGGATGCACTGGTGTTTATAGGAGTGGTCACTGGTGGGAGGAACGAAGGGTAAAACATTGGGACCAAAGAAGGGGGATTCATGCCGCTGACGACGTGGCAGACCGCCTCCTCGCCCCAGGAGGAGCTTCTACTCCCCACATGAACCCATGCGCGAAACAAAGCTCTGTGTGATTGGGATCTTGCACGCCCCTTCATACACCTAGGCCGCGCTTTGTTATGGTCAAGCCTCGCTGCCCGTCCCCCCCCCCTCAAACGCCATCCCATGCCGCCAAAAGGCAAAATGACTGCTCCAAGAAAAGCCACAGCGGTCTGGTATCATATTATCAATAACAAGCAGACCTCCCCCACGATCAAACGGCTAGATATTTGGGCCTTAAATCTCCCACTTCTTAGCCTCCAGTCCCTCAGGCGGGACAGTTTCGACCTTCTTGCTGCCAACGTCGCTCCAGGATGTGCTCAATGCCGTGCCGTTGCTCTCCTGATAGCTCTTCATCATAGCTCTCTTCGTATCCGGATCGGCATCCTTGTAGAGCTTCTTGAAGAAGCCATCAATTTCCTCGCCTTCATCCTTGTCATCTCCTTCCACAATTTTGTCCCAGTTTGTCGGTCCTTTGCGGGAAGACGTGGGGTAAGCGGGAGCCTTGAGGACCTCATCGGGGATCTTGGGGGCGGGCTCGGGAACGAGATTACTTTCGATAAGAGCTGTTCCTTCCAGGGAAGACCACTTCAGCCCTGGCATTGACTTGCTGAGGACAATCTCGACCTTATGTGGAGTAATTCGGAAGCTTGATTTCGATTTGTCGATCTTGGAGAAGAGAGGGCTGATGGTGTAATCGTAGGTGGTATTGAATGTTGCAATAGGGAAACTAACCTCGAGCTGTGCCGTGTTAGCAGTGCCTTCAGAAGTCGTCAGATGAGCACATCGTCAGGATTAAAAGTCGAAAGTAAACTTACACTGCCTTCCTGGATGTCTACTTCCGCATCCCGAGGAACTCCCTTCGCGAAGATCTCAATCGTAACAGTTGTATTGGACTGGTACCACTCATTCCTGATCTTTTCCTTCGGCGTCTGAGAAGTAGCAGCTGGCGCCGCAGCCTTCTCTGGGCCAGCCTTGGCCACATTAACCTGCGCCTTCCCTCCCTTTGAAGACCCAACGTTCTCCTTCCCCTCCTCGCCAATCTTCTTCACCTCCTCAACCTTATCTGGGACCTCCTTCACACTGACCCTGTTGCACTCCGCCTCCTCACCCCCAGCTTTCTCGTAATCTGCCTTGACCTTAGCCTGCCACATCGTAACACCCTTCTCCTTCTCATTAAACTTCTGACACCACAGCAAACACAACCTCGCATCGCCGTTTCGTCCCATTCCATGTAACGCAACCGCCCTCCTGAAATGAGCTGTGGCGATCAGTTCCCTCTTCCCTCGCGCATGCGCAGCCAATACGGCATTATCCGCGTCTGCGAGAGCGAGGGCGTGTTGGCTTGTTCGTTGGTACGCGATGCTGCGCTGGATGAGCCAGAGGGGCGAGGGGTTGGACTGGGAATTGAGAGCTTTAGTTAGGTGCGAGATTGCAGTGGCGTAATCGGAGGAAGCCAACGCGGCTTGGCCTTTGGTTGCGTCGGTGTTGGACATCGCTGCGGTTGCGATGTTTTTTTTTTCTTTTGGTGGATGCTATGGAGTTTACCTTTGTGGGGTTGTGGGGGACTGTTGGGTTGTTGAAGAGGTTGTGATCAGGCAGACGATTTGGATTTTGCGAGGGCTCGAAAAGTTCAGCCTCGTGCCGCTTTTGAGAATCGTCGACTCAGGTGCAATGCCCCATCTACCATGCGGTCGATTTTAAAATATTTTGCACCAACTTCCTAAAAAATGGGGTTTATTTGATAAGTGGGTCGGAAATAAAGTCCCAACGACTATTCAGTAGTCCTCAGGGCGAATCCAGTTCGGCGTATATATAGTGATGTATTTGACTTCATGGTTCCCCTTTTCTTTACATCTACCCAACCCAGGGATCGTCGCTTCTAGGACAAAAATGTAAGCTCAAAATTCCACGCCTGAAGTGAGTTATTGGTTAAATTAGTATTACTTCTACTATTCCTAATGCAAGATAGCCCACATGTCAACCCCTGGGGATCCATGCAGGGGGTGCAATGCCGACTGGGAGATGTCTCCGTATCTCATCGCCTGGCTCTCACTGGGTAGCAATTCCCGCAGTATTATGCCTCATTGCCTCCAGTACTTCACTGCAGCGGAGAATCGCCATACTTTCTGGCATACATCCCCAGCGCCTTGATGGGGAAGATGAACTTGTAATTCGGGTACGAGATCATGCAACTCTTGTTGAAAACCCCTTCGATCGCCTCCTGCAACCACTCTCCATTTGGCTGCTGTCTGCTCATAATGAGCTTCAACCCCTTCTCAATAGGCCTGCGGTGCGGATATCCAGCTTCGAGCAAGCCGATGATTGCCCATGCTGTCATAACGACTTGGGAGCCTGTTGGATGCTCGACATAGGTCATCGTCTCACAAGACTAGTTTTCGTTAGCATCGAAAAGAGAATCGACGAAAGGAACATACGCGGTAGCTCTCGGACCATCCACCATCAGCCCTTTGCTTAGAGACTAGGAAGTCACAACCCTTTCGTGAATGCTCACTGTTTTCGTAGTACTCACCAATACTAGCAAGACTCTCCAGAGCGAACATTGCTGCATAGGTAAAGCAAATCCCCCAACTACCATACCAGCTTCCATCCGGGAATTGGGCGTTGCGAATGTAGTCCACTGCCTTCGCTTTAAAAGTCTTGATGTCTGTCGCACGATAGTCTGGATAGTGCTTCGAAAACAATGACAGAGCCGTCACAACAGCAGTGGTGCATTCCGGGTAGTCATACTCGACCATGATTCTTCCAAATACTTCGGCGGCATTGAGTAACTCAAGCCATTCGCCTTGGCGCGCTTGCTCGTACGAGGCACAGCCCCCAGACCAAGCATGTTGATAAGTGAGTAAAGTGTCAATGGCATCATAAATTCGTTGGTCCTCAAGGAGGGTTGGATAGCCCGGTGTGCGCTGGAGTAAAAGGACAGCTTTGAGAGCTTCAGAAATACAATCGCTCACGGCATACCCTTGGACCTTGTTACTGAAAGCCCAACCGCCTTTCCGTTGTTGTCTATAGCATATAGCTTGGTCATCGACATTTTCCCGCATCTGCTGGTCCTCTAGGAATTCCAAAGCACGTGTAAGCATTGGTTTCCATTTGGCATCCTCTGCAAGTCCGGCATCCATCACAGCCTGGATCGTGAAAGCCGTATCCCAGCATTGGACTCCATTGGTACCGTTCACCAACATTCCTTCCCCTTTGACCCATAAATAGTCCGCCATTCGGTCTCTGTGGCGCTGCACAGAGAACGAGTCTGGTCCTTCACGAATGTAGCAGGCCACAAAATTCATAGGCATACTCACAGGAGCAATATCTGAATAGTCGGTGTTCTTGTCTTCCATCTGAATGAGATTCCAGGTCCAATCCTCTGCTTTCTTGATGATCCAATTAGCCCGAAAATATGGTATCCAGATATTGACAAGGATCCAATTGATCACGTTCAGAAGCCAACACTTGGGATGGTAATTGTCGATCTTGTAGATGGTATTCCGGTTGCCAGTCCAATCAATCGATTCGTATGGTTCGGCGAAGAGTTCTTGCCGGAGTTGTCGAATCAAGGGGGTTTCTTTAATTGTCCAGCGTCGAGACCAGATGAACCCAGACCCAAGGAAGACCATTCGTGTGTGAACCCACCACCTCCAAGGGGAAACTGGAAACCAGTCGGGAAGAAGCCAGAATTCCGGTGGGATAGGGTTGACAATTTCCCATTGGCATATGCCAAGCACGCTGAGCCAGAATTTTGCCCAATGTGGCCCAGCTATCGCTCCGCCCATCTTGTGCAATGTTCCTCTCGCCTTGATCAATACAGGGTCCTCCTCGCTGACACCGAGAATCCGCAGAGCAGTATAATTCATTGCAGTTCCGAAGACTGTACTTTCCCCTTCGATGTGTAGCCCCCAGCCACCGTCTACCGGATGTGCTCGTGCGAAGAGATAATTCTTCATCTCTGTAGCAATGTGATCTGGTATTGGAGTCTCTGTGACATACCAACTGATTACAACACCAGGAAGAAGAAACATTGGTCCGCCATATTCACAGCCCCAGTTTCCGGGAGGTAGTTGGAGGTGTTGGAAGAATTCGAGGGAGTTCTTGACTGAATCGAGGGGTGTCTTCGGTGTAGGAAGATCGGGCAGACCCTATTCCGAATCAATATCGATCAGATATCTTGCGGATTGGAACGTACAGTTGGCATGTTCAAATGCCATTTATCTGCAATTGATTGAGGCCAAGCCTTGACCGCTTCGTCGGTCTCGAGGTAATGCCATGTCTGCCTCCCTGCTTCGTCCAACAGTCGCCATCGCGTGTAGTCAGTACGCGCCGACAGCTTCGGGCCCTTAATGGACTTCATTTCGGCGCTCGTGAATTCAATTGGGCTGGCATCGCATGGTGTGTATGGTGGTGTTGATGGAAGATCTACTGAGGTGACGGCAGTCTTGAAGCGGGCCATGGCGACTTGTGCCTGTTTAACAGCGGCACCAACTGGGTGTCTCGAGCGCAGACGACCCTCAATGCTTACAGATCGAGCATTGAAAGCACCGGTTCGTGTGGTTATACTTGCTGTGACGAAGAGGAGGCAAGAGGAGGCAAGAGGAGATCTGTTCTGTTCGAAGACTCGAGGATCTTGAACTCGCGGTCAACAGGGGCAACTTTGGTACCTTGCAGTGTTGGTGCAGATCCCCTGACGCTAAAAATAGCTGCTTTTAGCATCACGACTCCCAAGCTCACACCTTTCTTTCCTCCCATCTCCATTTTCAAACATCCACAAACACTCAAGGGTGAATCCTTGAAACTGGAAGCTTCAGAGAGCTCTCTCAATGGACTTTGATCTGCTGTCTGGGTTCATCAATGGCCATGACATTGGCGCATCAACACAATTGCTCTCCTGCTTACAAGACAGCGGAAGGCTCACCCCTGAACAGATTGCCGAGAACCCCGGATTGGAGAGAGGAAATGTTGGTGCTGGGACCCCAGATCCTCACCAAAGGGGTGCAGTGATCACCAAGATTGAAGACATCTTCGAATCCATTACAGACTGCATCCTCGACGAGGGAAAGGAGCTCGTGATACCGCTGAAAAGCAGAGCCAAAAAGAAGAACGCTGCTAACAAAGACGACTCGACACAAGTCAACAGAAGTTCGAACACCGAGATGAGAAACATCACCTTCCCTAGCAAGTCTCCACAAGAAGCATGGAAATTCAGTGAGTAGAGACGTCTAATATTTGACACTGACTGACGAAAATGCAGCTGCACTTATTCGGATTCTGGAGCTCTCCCACGAAGCTCTGGTCACGGGAAATGTTACGACGAAAAGGTTGAGCTCCCTTCTTCAGTTGTTGCGTCTTATGGCCTCGCTTGTTAAGCTCTTTATCATCATTACACCTTCTCTCACTCATTCCGTGCTGAGAATGTGATAGAGACATGTATTACCGAGATCCTGAGCTCTTCATGAGGCAAGCTGTGGTGGACAGATACGTTGATGATATTGCTTACACGTTTGGAGTGGGCCGAGATGCGCTGAACGTGGTATTTAAACACTCGATCTGATCAAGTGCTCCGGTTTGATGTTTTTGCCACAGGTCGCAGCTGCAAAAGGCTTGGTTGCTGGATTCTTTTCAGTCAAGAGAAAGGATGACTCTGCGGTTGAATACTCCCTCGAGCACGAAGTTGGTATTACCTGCCTGAAGGCATCGGTTACTAGCTGATTTGAAGGTAGGGCATCTTGATACCAGGGGTCAAAGATATTGTTGACATTCAAGCCTCCGATGTTCGATGGATTCTGGTAATCGAGAAAGAGGTACGATTAAAACGTTCTCCATCTTTATCTATCTGACTCTTAGCAGGCAACATTTCGCACGCTGGCGACAAATCAATACTGGAGAGACTCACTTGGTGGAAAAGGGGTCTTGGCCACAGTACTTATATCTGTCCTCCTGCGTGGAACTTGGATCTGACTTCCCTCCAGGCGAAAGGCTATCCTGACGTTCAAACCCGCCAATTCCTCCACCTTTTTTCCCAACAGCACCCCACCATCCCCATATTTGCACTGGTAGATTTCGATCCCGACGGCATCGGTATTATGTCAACATACAAGCACGGCTCCATGAGCCTCGCTCACGAGACGAACCTTGCTGTACCATGGGTTCGTTGGCTCGGCGTTCGCAGTTGCGATTTCCTGAACACCGAGAATGAGATCCAAGGTCTGTTGACTCTCACTGCTCGGGACCGGAAGATTGCTTTGAAAATGCTCGCGAAGAGTGTGGCCGAGGAGGATAGGGATGATGAGTGGAAGGGAGAATTACAAGTTATGTTGATGATGAATGTCAAAGCTGAGATTCAGATCTTGGGAAATGGCGACGCGCTTGCACAATGGCTAGACAAGAAGTTGTTTGAGGCTGTATGATCAGAGACAGGAGTTTGGTTGAGTTGTTGCTGCTTGTCAATAGTATATATATTTGCTCTGCAGCTTCATACTTTCTCTATGACACTTTTCATTTGGGGTTTCCATGCCTTAGGTCTATGATGATTTCAGTTATATATCACAACTCAGCCTCTGGAAACACATTGTACTCAAACCTCCCCATTGCACAAACTCGCAAAACTCTTCAACGTAGAAAATCTTCCTATTCCTTCACTTCTTAAACGCAAAGATAACAAAACCATTATCTTCCAAATACCTCTACAAAGCATCAACTCTATAACCCGCATCATCAAACAGTTTCCTCCACTGAGCCTCGCGTCTCTCAACCCCCTTAAACATCTCAAACA
This sequence comes from Hyaloscypha sp. PMI_1271, assembly GCA_021399465.1. NCBI lineage: Eukaryota > Fungi > Ascomycota > Leotiomycetes > Helotiales > Hyaloscyphaceae > Hyaloscypha > Hyaloscypha sp. PMI_1271. The sequence continues at coordinate 20,912 of JAJTUS010000012.1, forward strand.
TTGTCAAGCTGAACTCAGTAGCAGACAACACGCTCGGCGCATCAGATCCCTTTTCATCTGAAATGGCCTTGTCATCAATCAAGGGAACAGAGCCTGCACTCATAGCCGGGGGCTGAGCCTTCAAGATTCGGATAGCGACTTCATCGTTGTGGGAATGCAGGACCTGGCACATATTATACTCACGCACGCCTTCGACACATCAGCTATTCCTCCCAGTCCCATTCTCTTCAAGGTTGAAAGTGGAATCAGTAAGTACCTTTGATCTGCTGTCCAGTAAAGTCATCATTCCCCATCTTCTCAATCCTCTCCGCCACACTCGCATTCTCAACGACCTTCGGTAAATCCTGCAAGACCATATCCCCCAAATCCAGAAACTTCTCGACGTTCGCCATACACTCATGCGCCCCCCCTTCTCAAAACGTTGGAAGTAATGTCGTTTCTCGCGTGGAAGGACTAGGTCCTGAGAGAATTCTAAAATCGGCATCTGAGCAAACAAAGATGACGTTTGAGAAGCGATCCGCCCCACCACTCGATGGAAAGCAACTTGCTCAAATGGATTCGCTGCCATAAGCTGGAAGAGGTTTGTATCAGGGGATGTGTTATTTCTGAACTGAAAAGCTGTTCGGGGAACTGCGTTTGGTCCAAGTCAATGATTGAAGGAACCCCAAGTAGGGAAGGCGAAGCTTTGTCTATCCATCCTATATCTACCAGTTTGCTTCAAGGCCAGATTGAGAAAGAGGGAAGGGGAGGGGAGAGGGGCCCAAAATCATAGCATCAACACACGCAGGATTCACAAGGCTCCTCGTCTGTCTCATCGCTTTGTACAAATGCAGCCCAATCTCCTGGATCATATCTTGGCAAACCATAGAATCGAGTATAGCATGCAGGACATTTGGTCCAATGTCGTTGTTCGCAGCTAAGACCTGAAAGCTCGGAGGTTCTGCGACTTCGACGGGGGTCTTGGAAATCCCGTACTCTTGGCCGACATATGCTAGGACGGTGGGGAGTGGCTGCAAAAGGAATTTCTCAAGTGGTGGAGGGGCTAGTACAGAGAACATTATTCGTTGCATTGTCTCATGGTGTCCACCGAAGGCGAGACATGCTTTGTGGGTGAGGTCTTGTGTCGTTGTCTTGTGTTCTGCGAAAACATTGGGGTTGGAAATCAAGGCCGAAAGCAGGGCTATGAGTAATGCAGGATCCGGGGACATGTCTAGCGAGCTCGCCTTGCGAAGATTCTCCAAGTAATTTGACGGGAGATATTCCTATTCTTTGTGCATAGCAATGGTAGATGGTTATCCAATCAGAATTCTTCTTAGGATCTTGTTTGCGGTTGATGAAAACAAAAGCAGGAAGGTACACCTTTCTCCACTAATATATTCATAAGAGAGGTCTAGACTTCACTCACAAGAACTCGTCGGATCATGGACTCAGACTCCGTTCTTTGACCACAGATATCAAGGTCTTGATTTGCGAGCACCTGTTACGTGGACCTGCACTGCGTTGACATCAGATGAACTATATCATTTTTGAAGCGTCAACTGTTCTTATGTGCTAAGTTTCAGCTCTTATTTTCATGAAGTAAATACGTCCCCCTTTCGCTCTTCCCCCAAGTTAAATTTTCGAACTTACTTCTCAATATCTTCCGTGTTTTCCCCCTCTGTGGTCGATTTATTAGCCACGTGCACCTCAACCAACTCCTTCTCACTGCCTCCCAGGCTTCTAGTGCCCTCGCCGGTATACTCGTCTACAAACTCGGCATGGCCGTTACGCCTCCAAAGTTGACCTTGAGCTGCGCGAATGAACCACTGCGAGCGAGAATCAGTAAGCTAGCCAACTTGATTTCCAGCCCAAGTAATATCTCCATTGTTGGAAGAGATGAAAACATAAAAGTGAAGAATTAAAACTCACCGGCGGATTACTTCCACCAGTCTTATACGTCCAATACTCCCCCTTATCCGCATCCGGGGGTTCGATTTCCCTCCCAAACACCAAGCCGCTCACCTTCCGCGTAACATAAATGCCCCCATTCAACACCACATACGTAAACAACCCTGCAATCAAGCCATATGCCACACTGTAACAAAACGGCATGCTAACAATCGTCACAAACGCGGGTAACGCGTCACCAATATACTGCCAATTCACAGACGTGACCTGGCGCATCATCATACAACCCACAAGAATCAAAGTACACCCTGTCGCCCACGGCGGTATGGATGCGAAGATCGGGGCAAAGAAGATCGAGATCAGGAAGCAGAGACCGGTCGTGATGGCTGTGAGACCTGTTCGTCCGCCTTCCGTGATCCCAGCCCCGGACTCGATGAATGCGGTTACGGGCGAACATCCAAAGAGGGACCCGATGGAGATCGACATCGCGTCGATGCAATAAGCTAACGTTGAGCGAGGAAAGTCGTTCGATGCTGGATCAACGACGCCTGAGAAACGCGCCATGGAGTAGAGGGTTGCGGTTGCGTCGACGATGTCGACGTAGAGGAAAGTAAAGAGCGCGAGTAAGAAGTGTGCCCCTGACGCGGCGACGTTCCAGTCCTGGGCTGCGAGCGTGGAGTTCATGGGGTGGAAGGCGACGACTTGGCGGAAGAAGGAGAACATCTCATCGCCGTCGGGGGTGTTGGGGAAGTAGGTGAAAGTGGTGTTTCGGCTGGAATGAGATGTTAGGAATGCGGTGACGAGGAGGACATGAGGTGGACGGAGACTCACGGCCAGGACATGATTGAGACTATCATGATGCCGATTATGATAGCTGATTTGACTCTGTACGCCATGAGATATGCAGTCAAGAGCCCGCCACAAATGACACCGATCCAAAGCTAAAGTTCCACGCGTTAGCATAATGCTCTTTCCAAGCTCTGTCCGCTTTTAAGGAAAGGGCCAAACACACCGTTGGGTTCGTCATCTTATGGCTATCGCAGGCCCCAGTCTCAGGATTCAAATACTGAGGAGGACAACCCGCAATATTGGTTGGTGTAACAGGACTCCCGGAAATCAACCCAATACCCGCATAGCTCATGCCGATTTCGGTGAGAAACATGCCAATGCCCACTCCGCTTGCGACCTTTATACTCGCTGGGATGACTTTGACGAGCCACTGACGCATGCCGATCAAAGAGAGGAAGACGAAGACGAAACCCTCGATGAAAACGGCTGTGAGCGCGAGACGGTAGCTTACGCTCCCGGTACCATGGTAGCCAACAACTTGGTAGGTAAAGTAGGCGTTGAGACCCATGCCTGGACTGGAAGTGCTTAGTGAGATGTGGCAATGCGGAGGGTGGATAAGAGAGCCTACGCAAGAGCCACGGGGAGATTGGTGAGGAACCCAAAAGCAATAGTACTGATACCCGTAATTGCAGCAGTGGCAGTGGTGAGGTCTCTCTTGATACCTGGAATCATTAGTCTATCTCCTGGACTTCCAGGAATGAACCAAGACTGACCGACCAAGCACGTATTGTATGCAGCATCTGTCTCACAGGTTGGATCGGCAGCGTTGGTACATACGCATGTGCCTCCACTTTGTGTCAGGATAGATGCCTTTCGGTTAGCTTTGAAGTTAAGCTTGAGGATGGAAAAACAAACATTGACAGCAATGATATAGGCCATAGTGAAGAACGTCGTTACGCCAGCTCTGATTTCGGTCAAGAACTTGGACCCTTTGCGCTCTTTCTCCTACAAACGTTGAGTATCCAATCGACACCATCGCACTTAGAGATGACCGAACTTACATGCCCCGATCCCTGAAGGCGGAAGACTCTACCAAACGTCGACCTCGATATGTGGGCATTGATCGCCGTGGTAGCATTTCTGACGGTAGACATGATAGCTCGATGAACAAGAAGCCTGGAAGTTCAGAGCACGGAAAGAAATAGAGAAGAGAGAAGAGCGAAATATAGTCAATGATTCGACATGAATGAATGACATGGAAAAGTTCTAAGCATCACCCGGGGCCCTGGCGCTATAGAAATAGCTCAGAACAATTATTGAAGTGGCTTTCCCATAATAGATGCCATGTGACAATGCAAAGGAGGAGCGAGGAAACTCACAGAAATTGTTGTCATTATGTAAAGTGCTTTTCCATCCAACGAGCGGAGGGATAGGAAGGGACGTTAGCCACAAAGGGATCTTGAGAAGTTTGATTCTGTGGTAGCGATAATATAGATGCATGTCTTCAAGCCCAGCTGAACGGAAAGGTGGGCATATGGTACGATATCGGGCCGGGGCCTCGTGGGGTGTCCTGGGATTCTGCACAAAGCAGCACAACAAATGCATCTTGTCACTCTGAGATTCGCTTCGCGGGAAGCGGGCAGAGGGATCACTAATCGAGAATCTCGAGGTGGGTGGGATGTCTTACAGTAGCTTTGATGTTTCGATGTTGTGGCTTCCCGCAGTCTCAAAAACGCCATGGAAAAATCGTGCGATGCTCGCACAGCGCTTTGACATTCCCTTCGCTCTTGGAGCTTGACATGACTCGGGGGAGATTTGGGCGTCCAGGCTTTGGTTCCGCCACATCGGATGACATTGTGAACTGAGGCGTGTGTGGCGCACTAAGGGTTCGAGGGGTGGCTTGACGTGAGAGATCGTTCCCCGTATGTTCTGACCCCTCGAAGAAGCTGTGATACGATCGATCATTCTGACGGTCGGCGAAACAGCTCACTTTTGAAAGGCTTATGCTCAAGTGTTTCGAGCCCAGAGTAAATCTGCGTGCTCCCAAAGGCAAACTTCTGGCGGAAATCTCCCACTCGCTACCATGTTTCTTCAGCAGCCGCAAGGCACAATAGGGGTTCAGGGGTAAAGTCCCGATGTGTTTGACACGGATTGCTCGCCTATTCCTGCGGTTCCCCAGAATCCAACCAACCGGCCCCAAAGCAAATCTCCCCGCGATCTCTGTCCCCGGTTCCCCGAGAGAGTGATGTGATATTGAAGTCTCAAATGGTGAGCTATCGAACGCCAAGGCCAGGTGGATGGGCGCATCATCCGCCACAGCCAGTAATACGTCGATTAATACGATGTTGAGGTTGACCAGTCGCTCTGCTGTGGCCTCGGCATACGGAGTGTACCGTCGCTCATGTACCAAAATACAGGATGGCCGGCGAGCGGGTATTTCCACGGCGTCGGGCTGGGCATGTGGGTGAAAAGGTCTCAGGCCGGACAGCAGCACATTTGTCTTCAAGCCTTGTGCCCGTGGAGATTATATTAAGTCATACGACAACTGTATGAACATTTGTGTGATCCTTATGTGGAATGTCTCCTCGATGCTGTTGACCATTTTTTGTCAGTGAACAGCTCCATTTGCTTTTCCGACAGTCCTGGTGCTGATCTTGCGTATCCAGCATCATGTTCGAGGTTTCCTGGACCGATCCAGAAAGAGAGACGGTGGGAGAGCGGAAGAGTAGAAAGCAACAAAGGTCTGCATGCGCCTCAAGGAATGGACCAACAGTACCTCTATCTCGGGGTTCAACCTCGGGAGAAACGAGGCCACCAGTGATGAATGTCTTCGGGCCAAGTTGGAAGGGGCCATCTTTGGCCAAAAGAAGAAAGACACACTCATCATCATCAACGCTACGCATCGATGGCCCCAAGGCACTTCGAAAACAACCAAGCTTAACATCAAGCTCGGCTTCATCGTTCCATGAAACTCCAAGAACATCGACGACAACAACAAGAACTCCTGACACCGAGTTCTTTTCAGACTCATACCACTCCGATTATAATCCGTGCAGACTATCGAGTCAATCAGAAGGTAGGCGTCCTCGAATGGTCTCAACGCACGGCTAATGACGAAAAGCAGTGTCGGACTCTGGGACCAATTCAACCTGGAGCTTAAATGCAGAATCGATCTGCAGCTCGGGAAAGATAGTTCAACAATTGAGCCCAACCTCGTTCGTGACGCAGAGCACGGAGATCACAGTGTCCCCAAGAGAATCTATCAGAGACGAAGAACAAGTCGCGATAATGGTTCATATCTCAGCTAGTGGAATAGTTCACACGCATGATTCGGCGGGCAGAAGGTGAGAACTGGCTCAAGGATGTGGGTGGGGATACTAATGAAACCAGACCTTCTCAAGCCGCCGTATTGGATTTTCTGAATGACAATGATGACAAGATAGAAGCGGAAGAGGAGTCAAGCTCGATGACGGAGAAGACGGTCGAAAGTCAAGCGATGATGAGTCCAGTCTGGCGGCCTATTCCTTGGGAGCCACCCGAGGTATGGGAGTGTTCCAGAGAGAACAAGGAAGCGTCCACATCGTCCAAGCCTAAAGGTCTTGGTCTGCCCTTTCGACCAGCTGGACCGAGACGTAGGTCCGAGAGGGGGACACCAATTGAGAAATCTTTCGATGAATAGAAGGAATACAAATTGCAGGGGCTAGAAGGGTTCAATTATGTTGGGCGGTCGTGTTGTTAGGAGTCTTGAAACCTATGTTTGCAAGGGCTCTCTGCCTCGAGAATGGTGTTGCTACGTCGTTTTGGAAACTGTCAAGCAAGAGTAGAATACCTCAAGTGGCGCAACTTATGTCACAGCAGGGAAGCCACGGATAGTATAGAGGAAAAAACTGGGGGTTAGAAGACTAACTGAGGGGGGGGCATTCTCGCTTGCAATAGTTTTACAGAAGTGTTGTTAGGATGGAAATACGAAATGTCTTTTACTTTGCCTTTATTCCTCTTTGGTGGGGCGGAAGACTGAAACTTGGAAACGACGGCTGCTTGATGGGAAGTGTGGCAAGACGGATACAGCAAAGAAAGAAAGAAAAACAAGAAAAAAGAGAAGAAAAGTAAACAATGCATTTCAAGTTATTTGGTAAGCCATACGCAATGGCTCTTCCAACACAATAATACCTTTCCACAATGCAAGACAACTGCATTCGATATCCATGCCCAAACTTGTGGGATATTGAAGCGATGAGAGTAAAACTTTGACATTGAAGATTCACTCTCCACTTCAACAATAATCTCAAGCTGCTCAACGAAACCTCGAAAGTCAAGATTCACTCGCAACTTGTGATAGACCACAAAAACGTAAGAGAAATGCATTTTATATTATTTTCGGACTGTCATGATTTAACCAGTTTGCGTTCCCCACGTTTGCAATACTTGCTTGTGCGCACTCCTAACCTCCGCTTGGAAGTAAGAGAAAGAGAGAATGGGTTCCATAATCATTCATCGCAATGCTTTTTTTAATATATTTTTGAGGACATGTGACCGTGAGCTATAGTTCCCGGAGCATCCGGTTGGTAGTCAAGCAGACCAGGGAACTCGTGAAATTTCCAGACGCCGAAGCACTCCGGCAACGCCTCCATACGCCATATCAACTCTTCACTCCTATGTAATATCCGCCTTCGACCTCCCTTCCCTTCCGCAATTATCCCAAGCATCCTGGCCCGTCCATGAAGACTTCTCTCATTCAAAGCCCCAACATCCTTCTACACCCTTCCCGAACCCTTCGCTCATATTCAGGCCTCTGCTCCCTCCACATCTTCGCCGCCTCCACATTCGCGGGACTCTCATCATTCGGCTCCGCCAACATGCTCATCACGGAAATGAGAATCTTCTCCACACTCTGGATCGGGGACCACCGTTCGGAAGCGTGCTCGTAGTGATTTGGATCATCTCCTGGTGGATGCAGAATCGAAATACAGACTAGACCGCTGGGGTATACTACCCAAACAACATCCATTAACCAATTGCTCATTCCCTTTCATTTAAAACGAAGTGGATTTGGGAAGAAGAGGAGAGCAAGGAAGGGGGAAAGAAGAGCACGCGACAGCTCACCATTTGGATGCCACACCTCGCCCAGAAACCTCATACTCGGCGGTGCTAGCGGATAATCCTTCGGGAACTTCAGCTCCGCAGGAAAGACACCGCCTTCAAACGGTGTTCCCTCTGGTCCTTGGATCAAAGCCTCCCAGTACAGCAGATCGTCTTCGGAGACAGGGCCGGCGGTGATGCCTTCTGGTGGGTTGTTGGTGAGGGCTTTGTATTCCTGGAGGAGGCGCCGTTGGGCGGTTATTGATGCCATTGTGCAGGTAGTGTTCTGTAAGAGGTGGAGGTTGTAAGAGGAAGTGTTGTGGATGAGGCGGTGGAGGTGAAAGTCAAGGTCGCATGAAGTGTGAGAAGGACCCCTGCTCGGTTCCTTGCAAGTGCCCCGCTATTTGGTCATTGATAGGAAGCTCCTTGTAAATCACACCTTCTAAACACTCCCAACTTCAAGTTTCACATTCTCCCTATTTTCTCAATTGAACACTGGCTATTTAATCTTCTTTCTTCCTCCTCATCCTCTACCATTTGATAATCTAAATTCGAATTAGAAATCATGATGTCCACCGAAAAGTTAAAAATTGGCTACGTCCCGGAGCACTTCTCCACGCCCCTCTACTTCGCAGAAAAGCACTTCGGGCTCGACGCCGAACTGCTCCCTTTCCCGTCCGGCACGGGACATATGATTACCTCTCTGCGAACAGGGGAGATAGACGTCGGGATAGGGTTGACGGAGGGGTGGGTTGCGGGATTGGGGAAGAAGGATGGGGTGGAAGAAGATGGGGGGTATAGGATTGTAGGGACTTATGTTGAGACGCCTTTATGTACGTCCCCTTTGCTTTCTTACTTATACCTGCTTCTTCCTCCTCCTCCTCCTCCTCTTCTTCCTCTGAGAAGTAATTGGAACTGACAAGTGATGGAAGGCTGGGCAATTTCAACCGGCGCAAAACGAAAAATAAACAGCATCCAAGACCTCAAGGACAGCAAAATCGGCGTCTCGAGAATAGGCAGCGGGTCATACGTAATGGGCTTCGTGCTCGCCGATCAACAAGGCTGGCTCTCTCCCTCCTCATCCGGCCCACCATTCGAGGTCATCACCCTGCAAACCTTCGACAAGCTCCGCTCCGCCGTCAACGATTCTTCTGCAGACTTCTTCATGTGGGAGCACTTCACCTCCAAAAAGTACTATGACAATGGAGATATAAAGAAGATAGGAGAGATCTACACGCCGTGGTCGAGTTGGAAGATTGTTGCGCGGAGCGAGATAGGAGAGGGGGACCAGAGACTGGAAGAGATGTTCGAGAAGATTGATCGAGGGGTCAGGTATTTTGAGGGGAATAAGGAGGAGAGTGTGAGATATATTAGTGGCAAGTTGGATTATACTGCCGGTGATGCGAGGGAGTGGTTGAAGACCGTGAGGTTTGCAAAGAGTACGAAGGGTGTTGATGTCAAGGTTATTGAGAAGACGGTAGATGTGCTAAGGAAGGCGGGCGTTCGTGGAGAAGGGGGAATGAAGGCTAAGGATATGATTGGCAGCTTGCGGAAATAGGTTCCTTGTAACTCTTTTGTGAAGGTGTACAACACAAAAGTTAGAGTAGAATTGGTAGGGTCACTCGAAGAAGACTTCAGTATCATCCCAAGCGATGATCTTCCAACGAAAATCACCAATTAAACCCGCTTCCACTCAATTGACTCCCAAAACTCATCCTGAATACGATCACATAATCCGGTGTATTCCATTATCCCGCTGCTTCTCAATTGGTCTTCTTTCGTCGAACAATGAATTGCTGACACGAGATCTGCGCGGCGTAAGTTTAATGAAGCCTTAGTCGTGTCATCATCTCTTCTCTTCTACCACAAATCCTCTCAAATCCCAATTCCTCCGCAGACCGATTCTATGAGATGTCGCTCCGGCAGCTTCTGAGGAAGCCCCTCCCCTCCTCATCCTTCTTCCATCCCCACCTACCACCATCCTTCCGATCCCACCTCCTTCGAGCTCCCCCACGACGCCTCACCTCCACCTCTACCTCCGAATCACGCACCCGCTCCAGAGTCGATCGCGTCCTGAACCGCCTCCCCAAATTCCTACGACCATACACAGACGGCTTACGCAATGCGCCAGTATCGCACATCGTCTCGTTCCTGATCCTGCACGAAATCACCGCGATCATACCATTAGTGGGGTTAGCGGGACTTTTTCACTACACACAATGGCTTCCGGCTGGCTTCGTCGAGGGTAAATGGGTTACCGAGGGCACAGAGAGGTTTGGGAGGTATTTTGGGCGGAAGGGGTGGTTTGGCTTTTCTAGGGAAGGCGCTAGTCCTGCCCCGAGCTCTGATTCTGAAGCCGGACGGGTTGGGGATACAATTGGCGATGGAGATGTTCTTGGGGAAGCAGAGGACGGAGCGGGAAAGAAAACACGGGAAGGGTTAGTGGAAGAGACGGAGAAGAGGTGGCATGTTGGTGAGGCCGGGGGCAGGATATTAGTTGAGGTTGCTACTGCGTATGCTATCACCAAGGTTTTGCTGCCTGCGAGGATATTGGTGAGTGTTTGGGGGACGCCGTGGTTTGCTAGGGTTGTTTTGGGGCCTGTGAAGGGTGTTTTTGGGAGGAAGGGGCCTTGATACGAAGTATGAAAATATATAGAGTGACAAATAGACCAAGAATAGAAGCAATGCCATGGAACCAAGCTTTTGTCATGTCATATGTAACTAAATATCTATGGCTTTTCATAGATCTAATTATGCTGAGCGGACTTATATGTTTGGACCTTACTCTCCTTGGCATTCTCAACACTATCGGAACCGTGGCATATTTTACGACCAACGTCGATAGCATAATCTTCCTTTGATAGGTTTAAGATTATGCTATCGGCGTTGGTCGTAATATTTGCCACGGTTCCGAAGATTATGCTATCGACGCTGGTCGTAATATATGCCACGGTTCCGGTGTTTTTGGGAGGAAAGGGCCTTGATACGAAGCATGGAGTGACAAACAGACCAAGAATAGAAGCAAGCTTTTGTCATGTCATATGTAACTACCAGTCTATCCTCTAGTAATAACTAATATTGACAATATAGGCTGTTCGTAAGGGGGACATCTATAGCTTCTCATAGATCTAAGTAGTAAGTATACTAAGCGGACTTATATATTTGAACCTTACCCCCCTTAAACCAGAGAGCGATCTCCTTCTTGGTATTCTTAACACTACCAGAATCGTAACAGACATTATAGCCGATGTCAATAGCATAAAGGGTGTTTTTGGGAGGAAAGGGCCCTGATACGAAGCATGGAGTGACAAATAGACCAAGAATAGAAGCAAGCTTTTGTCATGTCATATGTAACTACCAGTCTATCCTCCAGCAATGCCCGATATTGACAGTATAGGCTATTTGTAAGGGGGACATCTATGGCTTCTCATAGATCCAATCGTGCTGAGCGGACTTGTATGTTTGGACCTCACCCTCCTTGAACCAGAGAGCGATCTCCTTCTTAGCATTCTCAACACTATCAGAACCGTGACAGATATTACGCCCAACGTCAATAGCATAATCCCCTCTGATTGTGCCTGGTTGTGACGCAAGGGGGTTTGTGGCACCGAGGAGAGCTGTTCTCATATCAGATGGTTGTAGCATTAGGGCGTTAGCGAGGGACATACCACGACCAGTCTTGACCGCATCACGACCTTCCCACACCATAGCACAGATTGGACCGCTGCCCATGTCTATTAACTGTTAGATAGGAACTTTCAGTCGTGAGGATTGAGCTTACACTTGATGAGTCCAGGGAAGAATGGCTTCTCGGAGAGATCCTCGTCTGCTCTCATCAGAAATTGAAATGTCAACATGAGGCCATGATATCCTTACAATGCTTCTCGAGGTGATCCTTGCTGGCAGTCATGAGCTTGATAGCAACGAGCTTGTAACTATAACACTGTCAGTATGGCTCCAGCTCCGAGTCCGACTCAACATACCCACGAGCCTCGAATCGCGAGATGATCGGCGCAATGAGCCCACGCTGCCATTAATCAGTCCATAATTCTCAATCCATTCCCAAAATAACCGTAGCATACCTGGACACCATCAGGCTTGATCGCAATGAAGCTATGCAAAAATGTCAGCTTCACCGCCAAAGAGCTCGCTGAACATTCAACGCCTAGGAATCAGCATACGTTTGCTCGGTAGACATCGTGTCGTCGTTGAATCTGGCTCTCTCGTTTCTTTGGCTGGCAGATGCTCGTAAAAATCCTTGAGTTTTGGGGCTCAAGTGCTTGTAGATTTCGGGGTCTTTGGTGTGTTGGTCGGTCATCTAGGGGGAAGAGAAGTATTAGTGTCGAATATTTTTGGAGGGGTTGGTGGGGCGCTGAGACAAGCGGTTTTGACCTGAAAGTCCAGGCATGTGTGTTGGCTGCCAAGACCCCTGGCGCTGTTTTGGCCGGGGCTTGAGGTCATGGCGAGCAGCGAATGGCGAACGGCCGGCGGAGGACAACTTGAACACTCTAGAGTATCCCACTTCACCTTATCCTTGTCACAGCACAGCAATTGCTGGCCAGTTTCTATGCGCGAATTGTACTTGTGAATAGCGGGATTTGCTACACATTTGCATCTTCTGTCATGCCTCACTCTCTTGCGTTGTCCTCAAGGTGGACAAATATTCTTGTTATCATATCTGCATTATGTTGTCTTTTTAGCCCAGCGAGTAAGCAAACTCCCCCTTCCAGAACCACAACATCCTAACACCTGTTTAGTCTCTGTAAAGCATGAGAATTTCAAGACCTGCGATCAGTCAGGATTCTGCAAGCGCAATCGAGCGTATGCCGACACCGCAGCAGGAACCAACAACTGGGAAGCCCCTTACCGAATAGCCCCCGAGTCCCTGAGCTGGAAGAATGGACAGTTACAGGGCTCGATCCTTAAGACAATCAGTGCGAATGGTGAGACGGTCCGGTTACCAATCACCATTTCTTTTCTCGAATCCGGTTCTGCGAGGGTGGTGATTGATGAGGAGAAGCGTCAGAAGGGCGAGATTGAGCTTCGACACGACAGCAAGATCCGCAAGGAGAGGTATAATGAGGCGGAATCCTGGGCCATTGTTGGAGGTCTTGACTTGAGCAAGACTGCTACGGAAGATAGAGGGTCTGCCAAGAGCCATGTCAAATATGGCCCAGATGGGAAGTTCGAAGCGGTCATCACCTACGCTCCCTTTGGAATCGACTTTAAGAGAGACGATGCCACTCAGGTCAGATTCAATGATCGTGGTTTATTGAACTTGGAACATTGGCGACAAAAGCTTGATAAGCCCGCCCCAGAAACCAAGGAAGGAGAAGAGCCTTCCCCAACACCAGAGGTTCTAGCCGGGGAAGATGAGAGTACATGGTGGGACGAGACATTTGGTGGCAACACCGACTCCAAGCCAAGAGGTCCGGAAAGTGTTGGTCTTGATATCACGTTCCCAGGATACGAGCATGTTTTCGGCATTCCTGAACATGCTGGATCACTTTCGTTGAAGGCGACCCGAGGTGGAGATGGGAATCACAACGATCCCTATCGACTGTACAATGCTGATGTTTTTGAGTATATCATGGACAGCTCGATGACCCTATACGGATCAATCCCTTTCATGCAAGCCCACAAGAAGGACTCCACCGTCGGAGTATTCTGGTTGAATGCCGCTGAGACCTGGATTGATGTCATCAAGGAGAAAGAAGCACACAATCCATTGAGCCTTGGGATCGGCTCTAAGTTCGAAACAAAAACACACTGGTTCTCGGAGAGTGGACTCATCGATGTCTTCGTGTTCCTTGGACCTACAGCCAAGGACGTTACGAAGGTGTATGGTGAGCTCACTGGTTACACTGCACTCCCACAAGAGTTTGCAATTGCCTATCACCAATGCCGATGGAACTACAACAGTGATGAAGATGTCAAGGATGTCGATCGAAAGATGTCAAAGCACAACATCCCATATGATGTGATCTGGTTGGATATCGAGTACACCGACGACAAGCAATACTTTACCTGGGACCCTCTGAGCTTCACCAATCCCACTGGAATGCTCGAACAACTGGACAAGTCCGAGAGAAAGCTTGTGGCAATCATCGATCCTCACATCAAGAACAAGGATGGTTATCACGTGGTCGAAGAGTTGAAGAAGAAAGATCTTGCGGTGCACGACAAGGGGGATGGCATCTATGAAGGATGGTGCTGGCCTGGATCGTCTCACTGGGTTGATTGTTTCAATCCAGCGGCCATCAAATGGTGGATTGGTCTCTTCAAGTACGATTACTTCAAGGGATCCGCTTCTAACCTCTTCATTTGGAACGATATGAACGAGCCCTCCGTCTTCAACGGCCCAGAAACGACCATGCCAAAGGACAACATCCATCACGGTGGCTGGGAGCACCGCGATGTCCACAACATCAACGGAATGACTTTCCACAACGCAACCTACCAAGCTCTGCTTGAACGCAAGAAAGGAGAGATCCGGCGCCCCTTCGTTCTCACTCGATCCTTTTACTCTGGCTCCCAACGCCTCGGAGCCATGTGGACAGGCGACAACCAAGCAAGCTGGGAGCATCTCGCAGCCGGCTTCCCCATGATCCTCAACAACGGCATAGCAGGCTTCCCCTTCGCCGGTGCAGACGTAGGCGGTTTCTTCGGTAACCCCGAGAAAGATCTCCTCACCAGATGGTACCAAGCTGGCGCCTTCTATCCCTTCTTCCGTGGGCATGCACACATCGACACCCGTCGTCGTGAGCCATATCTCGCAGGCGAACCCTACACAGGCATAATCACGCAAGCCCTTCGACTCCGGTACTCTCTCCTCCCAGCCTGGTACACGGCGTTCCACGAAGCGTCCGTAGACGGGACACCCATCATCCGCCCCCATTACTTCCAATACCCATCTGACGAGGCCGGCTTCGCGATCGACGACCAGTTCTTCGTTGGCGGCACCGGTCTCCTCGCAAAGCCCGTCGTGACTGAGAAAGCGGAATCAGTAGACATCTATCTCCCAGACGACGAACAATATTATGACTACTTCACTTTCGAGAAATATTCCGGAAGGGGCAAACACAATATTGTGGCACCGTTGGAGAAAATTCCATTGTTGATGCAAGGCGGCCACATCATCCCGCGCAAAGACCGTCCAAGACGTAGCTCAGGACTCATGAAGTGGGATCCCTACACTCTCGTCCTGGTCCTCGGTAAATCAGGCCAAGCCAAAGGAGAGCTGTATTTCGATGATGGCGAGACTTTCGATTATCAGCAGGGAGCGTACGTTCATCGGGAATTTGAGTTCAGGGATGGGGTTCTGGGTAGTTCGGATATTGGTGTGAAAGGGAAGTTGACAGAAAAATACTTGAAGAGCGTCAAGTCTGTCGGGGTGGAGAAGATCCTGATTGTGGGCGCGCCGAAGAGCTGGGAGGGGAAAAGCAGTGCTAAGATTGGTGGTGGAGAGGCGGGGCTGGAGTTCCATCCTGACGAGGGGGACAAAGCCGCGTGGGCGGTGGTGAGGGCGCCAAATGTTGCTATTGGTGAGGATTGGAAGATTGAGTTTTAGCGTGGCTGTGTGTATTGAAAAGAATTGGGGAAATAAAAGGGGAGAGACTGGGCTGGGGGATGTAGAAATCAATATGTATTGTATTCGTGTTATGTACTCCATCCAAGGCCAACGCATATTCAAATTCATTACTGGCAACCTCCTCGTGGTATCTTCTCAACGCATCAACGCAACGCGAATAAGCAGCCTCCCATATTAAGTATCAACAGATGTACAAGTTCAACGCAGCGAGATGGCGTCCCTGGAAGGGAGGGAAGTGGAATGGGGGTGATAGTGAGCCGAGTCAGCCCAACAGATCCCCAGAGTCAGCAATCTTCTCCTCGCGGCCATCCTGCCAGCTCGTACAGTTCACGCATCTCTTCGCCTATTCTCCGTCAGTTCTCACTTTTACCTCACGGCCTTCGGGAAGGTGGAGGGGAATGAGAAAAGGGACAGGAGCGAGAAAAGAAAGAGGGCATTGGGGGAATAGGGAAAATGCATTACCTTGACGGAGATGCGTTTGCGGCAGTATTTACACTTCACCATGTGCTTGATGATCGGATCACCGCCTTGGTTGAACATCTCGTACACGACCGCTACGCCGTAGAGCGCGAATCCCACGCCGAGGAAATTCACCATCTTGTTCAAAAATGCTCTTGTTTTTTTCTGTTAACATAATGAAGGGTGAGGGGCCGGGGCTTGGGAGAAGTCAAGGAAATGGAAAGAGAAAAGGGATGCGTACCCGTAAGCCATAACCACCGCTCCATCAGCAGCAGCTTGCTCGAGAGTGTTGTAACCGATTCCATCGGTTTTGTTGAAGTTGGGTCCCCGCCGCAAGATCGCAAATTTGGAGTCCATGTTGCGGTTTATGCCGGGGATTAGGGAGAGTGGCGGGAGGAGGATCTCGGAGACGAAACTGGTTACTACTGTCGTGAATGCCGCTGCTATTCTGAAGATGATGTAAGTATGGTAGAGGGTGTCAGGGGATTGTGGGGAGGTTTGGGATGAGGAAGTGAAACATTTTGGAAGGCTGGAGAGCCCGAGGGATTGAGATGAAGAACTTGCAAAATTTTGTGGGAAATCATAATAAATTTTACCCAGAACTCACATCAAACCAACAGCTACCTCCAAGACATTATCTTGAAGTGCGAAGTCCGAGAATCCTGCCCTACGAACTGTCAACGTTGCTCTTCATCTTCATGCCTCAATATGTATCCAAGTTACAACCCTCAAAAAAGACAACAATTTATTTCCCAATCTTTCTCCCCTGAAGCCCGCAAACACAGAGTTCACATCCGAGAGAACACTCACCACATCGCCTTCCCCCTATTCACAACCTCCTCCCCCGCATGTGCAAGCATCTCCTGGCTGGCCTCCAAATGCAACAGATGCCTCGGCCTCTCTGGCGTATCCCGACCTGAATTGTCACCCGACATCGTCGCTCCTATGTCCAATCGCTCAGAACTCAAGCAGAAGGCGAAATGTGACAAAGTGAAGGTTGACAGAAAGGATGTCTCAGAAAGTTGGAAGGCTGGGAAGTGAGTTGTGGAGGGGCTGCACGTGATCGCGATTGTGATTCAATTGGCGGGGTAATAAGCTAGAAAAATAAAATAATTTTGAAGCTCGACAGCTCAACAACCGCGCTTCGACAAAGGACAGGGCGCAGACGACGCAGAGATGGCGCCCAAGCTCTCAGAAGAAGAGATCGACGACCTGCTGTACTTCGCGCGTACAGGAGACAAGGCTGAATTCAACGCGTTGAAAGATGAGCTTTGCAAGAGGGAAAACGTGCGCGAGGGGCAGTTGCTGGAGACTGCTAGGGAGGAAGAGAGTGGGAATGGGATCTTGCATATGGCGGCTGCTAATGGACATTCTGGTATTGTCCCCATTTCCTCCCTCTCCATTCCTCTTTCAAACCTTCCACCTTGCTAACAGATTATTCATAGATTTACTCCGCGAACTCTGCAAAGCCCTCTACGCCCCCACCGGACCCCAGAATCCAGAGTTGTTGAGTATTTTGAACAGCCAAAATAAGGCGGGGAACACGGCACTGCATTGGGCGGCATTGAATGGCCATTTGGAGGCGGTGAAGGTGTTGCTCGAGGAAGGAGCGGATCCGACGATCACGAATCAGAGGGGTCACGATGCGGTGTTTGAAGCGGAAGTTAATGATAAGAGGGAGGTTGTGGAGTGGGTGTTGAAGGAGGGGGGTGAGGTGCTGGAGAGGGGTGTTGCCGGTGGGGAGGAGGGGAAACGGGAAGGGGAGGAAGTGGAGGATGACGATGAGGGGATGGAGGAGGGTTCTGGGAAGGAAGATGTGTTGGGCGAGCATGGGGTCGCTGGAGAGGGCTCGGCAAAATTAGAGAAGAAGTTAGGAGAGATGGATATCTGAAAGGTCGAATACTCGAATCGGTGACAATTTTTGCAACACAACGAAGAAAGACCTAGCGGTATCTTGCATGACCTCCAGAGCCGCTCTCCGCAACGGAATTCGACATACAGCCAGAAGGGAGCCAGAGAGCATCTCAACTTCTATCTAGTGGAAAATGATCGAAAAAAAATCATCACCCAACAAGAGCTACAACCGGATTAGCAGCCCGTCATGGCAGGTTGGCAGGAGGCACCTCTCAACTGCATATTTCTGAGGCGCGCCTTGAGGTGATTCGACGGCGGACTTGATCATATCGATTGGGAGAAAGAGGTCAAAATAAGAAACTACAATTTCAAAAGTACTACTTGAAGAATGGAAACACGTGAGCGACGTATGCATTTCATACTTGATCGGTCAGGTTGACCGATATTCTCACTCTCACCATTTCCTGCCAACCACGAACAGTCGGTCAGTACACATAATCGACAGCAGACATCGAAATCCCAGAGAACAAACTGTGCCGTCAAATTCGAGTCTGGGGATGGACAGGGATGGCTACAAACTTAAGCACAACCTAATTGGCCTCTAGGGTGCGTGGAAATCCAGTCCTAGACCATCCAGGATTTCTCATCAGAGACCGCTGATACCAATTTCTACGATCAAAAACGAAGCAATGAATCACTGATGTTGAATGAAGTCACGCAGAAAGAACCTTTGGTCGATGCCTGTCATTCGGGAAGTTGCTTTGCTGCGATGTTTCTCGATTCTCCGATAGCCAAGAAAGCAATCAGGCCTCACCGTCCCTCGGGAGTTTTGGCTCAGCGAGTCACAATTCCAACGTCAGGTCATACGGTCTGTTGCATCGAGGATTGAACTTCGTCCTGTCTCGTCCGCCAGTGACATGGAGGGTCGGCATGTATCTTCGCAATTGAGAAACTTGTTGAAAAAAGCAGGTTTGTGGGCAAGTTCTGAACCAATCTAATTGTTCCCAGTCAACTCATTCCATTCCCAGCCGGTCGTTGTAGAGCAATCCTATCTAGTGTGGCAAGCTACTTTGAGGCTCTGCGGGATCTCCTTCCTCTCTCTTCTTCCAGCCAAACCGAAGGTGTAACATGACAACCATCGAGCCGGCGTTTCGTGCGGTTTTGGTTTGGTTTTGGTTTGAGGGGTTATCTATTTCATTCGCGGGGTCATCGGCACGTGGCTGTTTTAGGATTATGATCCGTCAGCTACGTGACAAAGGGATTGGAAATGACCAGGCGACAAGTCTGTGTAACCATCCACCAGCCGCCTTAATTCCATTTTCCTTTTTTCAGAGCATCCATTGCCTCACCGCAATGAGGCTCTGTGGTTGTTAGTGGAACGTCGGCTGCAGATATCCCGCGTATCAGCAGAGCTATCACCGCTCACTGGCTAAAACTTCCCACCCATCCATTATCCTGCAGACCATGTAAGTGCCCAAACTTTTTTATTCTGTGCGACCACCGCAGTAGCCAGGGAGCATGTGATGGGCGGCAACAACGTGGCCTGACCTGTACCTATGGCAGTCCTACCCACCAGTGCAGAGCCTCAATCTTGGAAGTGGAAGTGCGGCGATCTCGAACAAGTTGCGGCTGACTCTCGTCTTATTCATTGAGCTACCACACTTTACCAAAATGGCGGGACAGTTCAAGACACCATCTTCAACCTTCAATATGTTCAGTTCATGCCCATCCGCTCTCTTAGGCATCAATTGATTCCCACCTTTACGGATCCATTGAAGAGTGCAGCCTGAATGTGGGATCCTACAGCCTTCAAAGTATGCATATCACACAGCCCCAGAGTCCCTCAGCAAGTGCTGAGATGAAGGCCTATGGAGACATCACGCTCACTGTTTCCTCCAGCACACGTATCCACCATGAGTTCAGCTTCCATGCAGCAACTGGGCTGCTCCGTTGATACTCGACACGTGGAGATAGTCCCTCATAATCTTCCGACCCCAACCTCGCAGTCTCCTCTAAGAAAAGACGAGTGGAAGAAGACCTTCTCCTTTACCACAGCGAAGTCAATTGGCCGCGGTGCGTCTGGGACGGTTTTTGCCATCAATGATGCATGGGTAATCAAAGTCTTTGGAAGAGACGCCGAAGCACAATCGTATCTCGTGCGAGAGAAAGAAATCTTCGACGAACTACAAATTCCGGTTCCTTCCGATTACATCATATATTGCAAGGAACAATGGGCTTCCGGCCTAATATTGGAAAGATTCGAGTGTACTCTACGCGAGCGCTTGAAAACCTTCGTTGCAGGCAACTCCAAAAGCTCTCACCCGTCGGCTCTGATGTGGTCCCTGGAGTGCTGTCGAGGCCTTGCTTTTCTCCATGACAACGATGTTATCCATGGAGATATTGGATGCCAGAATGTTTTGGTCAGTGCCAGCGGACATGCCAAAATTTGCGATTTTGCCGGGTCCAAGATTGGACAGAAAGATGCCTTGGTGGCATATGAAATCCGAAGTCAGCATGTGCGCTATTCTGGTCAGCAGCCCACAATTACCACTGAGATTTTTGCGATCGGATCCCTCCTCTTTGAAATCTGGGCCTCAAAACCTCCTTACGCAGCTGAACTGGATTCGGTAGTCAAAGAAAGGTTCCGCGTGGGAGAATTTCCCATTGGCAGTATCAGTAATTTGAGCATGAAAGGAGTCATTCATAGATGCTGGCTCGGGGTTTACCACACTGTTTCAGGAGTCTGCGAAGATCTAGAGGCAGTGAAACCAATTCCTGAATTTAGTACTCTAGCAGATTAGCAGCGTTTCCGCCTTTTAAAATGTCAACAGGAACTCTAGGTAGTTTTCCTTGCTGAAGTTGATCATCGAAGCAAAACCTTGAAGCGTGTCGCTTGTGCATAAGTGAATGAATCACTTCAAATGAAAGAGTCCCAAATTGCGATCTATCGATGTGTGATCCAAATATTCTGATTTCAGATTGACCGCACCGCGCATAAAATAAGCTACGTAGTTTGAAGAACATGTTTTGCTCCAAGAATCAAGAAAAGTAGCTTTTTCGAAACCGTTTCGCTGGGGGAAATGAAAAAGTAGAGAGCGCAACTCATACAAAGTAGAAAAGAATCACCCAAGAGGAAAAGTTCAAAACCCGCATTTGCCATCACTGCGAATTGTTCATGTGCAGAAACGTGCAATTATTGCGGCATCGTTTCTTTCTCAATATCCATCAGCACGTCTGTGCTTCTTATCATGTCTGTCCTCGTCATGGTATTTATGACTTCGAGACTTTTCCTTTCCGGGTCTACTTCCCCGATGCTTATCTGCTCTGGATCCTTCATCGCGACGGCCGTTGTTACGCTCTGAATCTTGAACGGGCCTCACCTATATCTGGTCATCAGTAATCCACCGAACTTGTTATCAGATTTTGTCTATCGTACCTCAGTTACTTCCGAATAAGCTCGATTTTCTGCATCACCGTATGCTTCCAAGGCTCGCCTCTTGATCTCCTCAGCTCGTGCCAGAGCTTCGTCGCGAATACCAACTGCGATATTCAAATTGTCGCAAACGTAGCATGGGCCAAAACGTCTTGATCCCACAGCATAGTTGTTGCCAGCGCCGGGGTCAGTCTGGCTTTCATCCTGCTGAGCATCCGCACACCTCTTGCCATTATTGTTGCACAGGATGTACGTATACTTGTACCACACGTGAGCGGGCTCAACATTGCATTTGTTGCTATTCACGGTTATCACTCCAAAGTTGCACATAGTGTTTCGAGCTGGCTGATTCGTGAAGATGCAACTTGCGTTGGTGGATTCGGCTGCGTCGAGTGACTGTGAGATAACCTAGAGTTCAGAAATCTTGCAAAAGCCTTGACAACAGCACAACACCCATCCTTAAAATAGGGATATCGGACTAGCACCTCTCAGAACCTTGTATCACCTGAATTCTTGAAACAGAATCATACAAACAATGACTTGGGCCGCTGCGGCCCAACCGCTGCAGAACCTCCTTTCTTTCCATCAGCAGAGCCTCTGCAAAGATCATCTCATTCTGCCGAACTGGTTGCCTTGCGAATAGCATCTTGATGTTGACATATCCGGCTACTACTGCATCAGTTAAGCCGCAATAATACTTTTCTGGCATCACAAGATATGTTGCAGGGTTCGAGAAATCGATTGTTATTTGCTGTGTGGGAAAGGTTGATGGGGGTAAGGGCAAATGAGTGTGGTTACACGACAGTGATGAACTCAACTATCGGAGGATGAATTGGCCACGGAGGAGGCTGTGAAGTTAGGGGAGGGGTGTGGGAGCTGGTATGGGGCTCTGCTGGCATGCTGACTTGCGGCGTCGATTCGATTCACACCTTTTCGGGCATCCATTTCGGGCCGGTCCGGGGCTGAGTCAGGCCTATTCAGTTCTTAAAAATCTTCGAAGACATTCATTGGAATCTTGGCTTACAGCTTCTGCAAGATGAGTGTATGCCTAATGTCATTGCAGATCAATTGGTTAAGTTTGGATGCGGTCTACCGCGTGAGCACCTGAAACCGCGCTTTTACTTTTAGACTCTTCCTGTTTGCGATTCGAAGAGTCGGTGGTTTAAAATGCTTGTTGCTATTATCTTCTTTGCTCTTCTAAACTGTAGAGATCGTGATATTTGCAGTCATGGGGCTGAATGTGTGGGAGAAGGCTGTTTTGGCCCCCTTTCCTGAATTTGGCTAGCGTTAAATTTGCCGAGACTCTGGCCCTCGCCGCACCCAATGCCTTGAGATACAATTTTAACCCCACTTTATAGTATCGAACATTGAGCCTCCACGTATTGATACAATCGTGAAGGGAATTCCTTCGTCCAAAGAAGTTTCGATGATGAAGCATCATAGGGATCTCCCAGCGGAAAAAGGTAAAGATAATCCGGAGAATTTGGCACTGAATCCACTGATATCCGAAAATTGCCCGGGTCTCCTTGCAATCTAAAATGAGATTATCACAATTCTATACAAGGAGCTTCTCCAAGTTGATCTCTAAGAATTGCCAACTCTCTGGAGCATATCCCTTGGATTCTGTTGGGTGGTTGAAAGCTATCGATCTGTCAATGTGGACACGAACGAAGGTCCTGCTTAAGAAAGCTTGCATCCTCTCGATATTCGAATGTGTCTATACTTCTAGAAGGAGATTTCCTTCCCTCCCAAGAAAGTTCTTTCATGCCATACTTGCCGGCTTTGCCACTTTTAATACAGTTTCCACGCGGGGGGTCCCAGAATTCCATGACAGATCAGCGGAACTTAAAGAACTGCCATCACTGACGTAAATGCGTGAAGTGGCTGTGAATTTCATTCAACAGCAAGTACGGTTGTCTTGATCGTTAGGATAATTTCGAACGCAAATCCATTTGAGGCGATCGCTGTAGACGGCGCAGGGCTTTTCCTCAAGCCAGGACTAATCGATCCGCAAGTCTACATCACCTATTGCTCGTATTTGGCGAGGCTACACGATTATGAAAATACTAAAGCTTTAGGTATAGAAATCTGCTCCTATACTTCAGTCAGTATCTGTGAAGGAAGTGGTGTTACAGCAATGCAAATATCGGGAGCAGCCGGAAGAGTCAACGGATCAAAAATCAATCTCATCCCAGGTTTCCCAACCAGCTATTATCGCGACTCCCGCTACGGGGAAGGATTTACTTCCGCCAGAGTGGCCGAAGGGGTTAATTATATCAATTTCCTTCATCCACTGCAGCCGGATGACACAACAATTGCAGTTACAGGTCACATGTAACCTACTCTGCTTTGCGACTACTAATACTTGCCACTAGGTTGTAAAAGCTACTCATGTGGCAAACAAACGCGTTGTTAGCCACGCTACCACTTACGCAACACATGCGTGAGCAGCCAGAACGGGCATTGATATTGTCACTCATGCACCTGTTGACAAAGAAAGAAATATTTCCGCCATCACACATCTGACCTCTGTTGCTAAAAAATATTAAAAAACTTTAATCTTGAAGCAGGTAAGTTATCATAAATGAATTCAGCTTTCTCTAAGTTGGTAACGTGGTGCTTTCAGTCAACTGTGAACAACACCAGAGCTCCTTTCACACTGTACTTTACAGCACAAACTCGCTGGAAGTACCAATGCAGTGGTTAACGCTAGCATTGCCGTAGCAGTAGAGACAGACAGCAACACCTACACTTGCGTCCCAGCAAAAACCCCTTTGGTGAATCTCTCGACGAGGAGCTTACAATTTTCGTTGTTGTTGTCCTGACTTGCACAACTTTTGGTAGCAATAATATCACACGCTGTCAACACTTTTAAGCTGTATAATTGTGGTACCATAAAACCTGGGCCCAGAGCAGATTTTATCTTGCTAAGCGCATATCCAACAGTTAACATCAATAATTCAAGGTCAATGTCAAGGTAAGGGTGGAAGGCGTTTTTGTTTGAGGAGGGTCTATGAAAGCGGCACAGAATTAATAGTTCAGTAGCACAGATGCGGA
Organism: Hyaloscypha sp. PMI_1271; assembly: GCA_021399465.1. NCBI lineage: Eukaryota > Fungi > Ascomycota > Leotiomycetes > Helotiales > Hyaloscyphaceae > Hyaloscypha > Hyaloscypha sp. PMI_1271. Next base: position 45,061 of record JAJTUS010000012.1, read on the forward strand.
ATCCAGACAGTTGTTATATATAAGGAGCCCCCATAACACGTATCAGAGGGCAGATTACAGACAGAGTGAGCCCCCCTCGCTATGGACAGGAAAAACAGCAATCATTTTCAGTGTCCCAAATCAAACCTGACAGTGGAACCCCTGCCTCCCTAAAATGTACACATGCGATATTGAACATTCAAATTATACTCCGCTAAGATATCTCGGATGTTCTAGAATAGTAGTTATCTGCCCTTCTGGGTCCAAATGAATTTTAGTGCTTCTTTTCCTCGCCACGGCGAGACCCCCTTTTCCTAGCGCTAAATAGCCGAGTCCACTCCTTTTAGTTTTCGAAAGCCACACTGCTTAACCAAGCCCTTAGGCTTTTGGACCTGTTCCTATCGTAGTACTAATTCCGGTGTTCTTTGTTCCCTTGACCCCTCGTCACGGTTCTCCTTTTAAACAAAGAAGGTACGCCTTGTTGTTCTTCCAACACAGTACCAGGACAAAGAATGCAATGTCATCAATGCGGTAATTTGCCAAAATCAACCCTTTCACAATTTTAGATGCTGAGTACTGTTTAAAGAAGCAGATGATGAGGATAGAACGTGAGTGAAGGGGAATCTCAAAGTCACTGAAGAACAATGCATATGCAACGAGAGAACAGCCATTTGTTATTCATATAAATTACATTGAACTTCCTCTGCCGGGCACTTTTCAAATCGCAGCTCATTTAAAAGTACTCTTCAGAACAAATTTCCCCCAAATTCAAACCGTCGACGACTACAGGTCTTCAGCAAATCTTCATCTCCGGGCAACAGCACGAATCTAATCAGCAAAAAATGGCCGACGAGACAAACACAAACCAGCAACTCGAAGTCATCATGTCTGAAGATTCAAACACCAACAGAGACTCCACCGTTGCTGGAAGCCTCCCCAATGAATCTACATCAAGAGAAAATTCTAGCACTACTGCAGGTGGTCAATTCGGAGTCAATTACCCCGGCTATAGTGATGTGTTCGGAACCAGTACCAACCCTGCCACGGGTGGCCTATTCGGAGTCAATCCCCTCAACCACACTGATTTGACTGGAGCCAGTTCCCAGCCTACTATGTCTATGAGTAATTCTGGTCGCTACAATGGCCCTCCATTCGAAACCATTTCGTCAATAAACAGCGGTTTGTTTGGGCCCCCGCCAAATGCCAATACCAACAATGGCACTCCGTTTAGAGGCAATCCGGGCCATGCCAATGGAGCTCTATTTGCAGGAAACTCCTCTAATGGTATTGGTACACCGTTCAGGGGTTTTCCCTCTTCTAACAGTGGTAATCTATTCAGAAGCAACTCTTTTGCCAGCATTGGGAATCCATCCCGGGGCAATGCTCCGCCCTACAATACTTCCATATCTGGTGGCAGCGCTGCACCAAATAATGGCACTCTATTGGGAACAGCACTATCCTCCAACAGTGGTACTTGGACGTATCCGGAGGCCAGATTCCCTGGCATAGCGTCTCTCAACACTGAGTCCTCAATAATTCCTGAGTTTATTGCTAGCAATACCACTCAACCATGGACGATTCGGCTGCCCTACCCCGGTCGTGTTTTGAGACCCAATTGGTCCATTCCCAACCTCGGTAACGGAAGTTCTTTTCTTGGGAATTCCAACGGCAACATTCGCTTTGGCGAAAGCCCAAGCAGCGGCTCGACGTTCAGAGGGCCTCCAGCAGATGAAACAATCTGGGGAAAATGGGTTGGGTTCGCTGGTATCCATATTGAACTAATCGTCGAAGAGTTTAATCGAGCATACTCTTGTCATGATAAGAGGGCTTTCGCGTTCTTCCGAGAAGAGTTGCGCGTAATCTTCCTCACTGCTGGCGCCTCTGACGCTGACGCTTCAGTTGCCCGAGAGTCTTTCTGCTTTTGGGCTCTTGAGAAGTACGTAGGCCAACGTTTGGCTCCTGTCTACACTTGAGATCGCTGTTTGTTTTCCTTTCGAGCATAATCACTAAAAAAATGAGATTCTCCCCTTCCATAACAAATAAAACATCAATGAAATATCGAGATATACTACCCTTAATTCAATAAGTTGTGCTTGCCCTACCAATATTAACTACTATATGAGCGATTGAGCTGCGATTCTCGAAAGATGCTTATTGCCCCCTTCGCACTGCTTGCTTCTATACAAGAGCTGCAGCTATTACTCTGGGTATAAAGTAATTCCAGAGAATGTCTTTATCGAAGAGGTTCTAGTATATCCATGAGAAACTGGTTTGTAAATGTCTCTGAAAATACTGTAGATTCAAATTCTTAGCCTTGAGCTAGAGATTTCAGAAAGTGCGACCTTTTGTGGGACAATTTGATATAGGTAGGTGGGCGCAAAGCTTTGAGGGGTGCTCTTACGGTAAGTGAGAAGAGTACGAAGCATCTCCTCCAGCAACCGTGAGCCTCACTGTCACATCTCCGGGCAGAAGCGTGCCCCAACCGTTCAGGTCTCCAGCCTCAAGTGGGGTGCGATAGGGCTGGCGCCCCGTAATTCCCCAGCTTACATGCAGCAAAACATGATCTTTCCTCGCCAGCTGGGCGCCATCAGCCAATGTATGTGCTGTCATTTGCCGCCTTATAGTTGGTCACAGGGCATTGAATATCAAGCGATCCCAATGATCGCCTCCGTTGGACACGCCCAAGAACTTGGGCGCATGCAACCCGCCACCTGTTTAAATTGACGCTATTTGTCTTTCACGATTCAAAAGTCGTCCATGAAGCCATCAGGTATCAACAGCCATTTAGAATTGTCGTGAATGCATAACTCCACATATTGTCTCTCTACTACTTCTCGTCGTCCCCTTTGATGGCCTGGAGTTGGGCGACCTGCATCCAGTCTTGCCTCCCCCAAGCATCCCTTATTCCTTCCATTTTGAAGCAACACATTCCAAATGATCATTCAAAGTCTTTCGAAAAATGATGGCAACTGGAAAGGGTCGTTCAGTTTCTACGATGCTCAGAGCGTAGGGAGAGGGTCCTCGGGAACCGTTCTCGCAATCGACCAGGATTTGGTGATCAAGATCTTCTCCGAGGATGAAGAGGGGCAGCTTGATTTCGAACGAGAACGAGAGATTTACTACGATTTGCAAAGAGATGGAGGATCACAATATATTGTGAGGTTTCTGGAAGTTTGGGAAGATGGTTTGGTGTTGGAACGACTCAAAAGTACCCTGCGATTCCATCTCCGGGAGAAGTCTCTACCGAAGTTCACTGTTCGTATGCGGTGGCTTGTGCAAGCCTGTAAGGCACTCGGTTTCTTACATGCTAGAAGCATTATGCATGGGGATGTTGGATGCCATAATCTATTGGTGGATAAGAAAGGCCATATCAAACTCTGCGACTTCGCGGGATCTAAGAGGGAAGGCGAGACCGCTCGAATTTGCTACGAAATTCGAGGCCAACATCCCGAGTATCAAATTGGCCAACCTACGACAAGAACGGAGATCTTTGCTCTTGTAAGCTTCGGCTATACAGTTGCTCTCTTGCCTTGCTGACATCTCCTACAGGGATCAACTATATTCGAGATATACACTTCACAGCCCCCATATGCAGAAAAGATAGATGCCGCAGTACGGAAGAGTTTCAAAGAAAGAGTGTTTCCTCTGTCACAGGTTGAATGTCCTACAATACGTACTATCGTTGAAAAATGCTGGATGGATGATTACGATAAGGTTTCTGATGTTTGTGCCGATCTTTTGGCAGCCCAGAGAGCCCACCTCCTCTCAAATCGGGAATAACTCTTATCAATTGTTCCTTCATATGACTTTATCTTCTCAAATTATCTCTGGATGTTTGGGGAATCAAGATGGCGCAATAGGCTCAAACCCAGTCTAGGTGCTGGTCAGGTCATTCTAGGAGCATATGTTGCCCAGCTGTATATTTGAAAACAGGGCAAAAAGATTCTAAAGGGCGTTGAATGAGCTCGGATTTGTTTATATTGTTCATAGCGGGCAGAATATCAACGAAATAGTACAAAACATTTGGCAGAAGTAAATCCTAATTACCAATCCTCGAATCCAATCCACTGTCAATCTAGTCCTACATTTCCATCCCAAAGGCAGAGACCCCGGAAATCTCCAATATCTAACATAATAAACACACGAACTCCGAACTCCGAGCGATTAACCTCCACCCATGCAACGCTCTCTCAAGTAATCAAAACTCTTCCGCCCCTCGTTCGTCAACCGTCTTTATTTCCGGTATCTAGGTTTATCAAAACGCTACCTTATATTAGTATCTCGCATCTTTTGTTAGATCTTGGAAACTTACATAATGTGTGATCATAGTCGAACTCCCAACGGCCTTCTGATATCTCGCCTCAGCCAGTCTTACGGTCTCATCGTATTCCCCTCGTGCCTGATCTAGAGTCTTGCAGACAGGACATGATCGATTGCTCAAAGAACCTTGCTCGATGGCTTCGCCATTCCTCCCTACGAACTCATCACACGGTTCCCACTGCTCCGGCGATGATCTGGTTTTCTTTGCCCATCTACACGGCCAGATCTCCCGATCTTGATACTGATGCGGGCCTTCTGGTGTGCCGTAATTCTTGCACTGGGCTGTATACAGAAGTGTCGCTGCCCACTTACACATCGTCGTTCTTGGAAAGGTGTACAAGCAGGGATTGGTTGTGGTTTGTTCAAGTCTTTCGGGCGCTGATCGCTGAAGCTATACTCGGCAAGATGCTCTGGAAATGACAAAAGAATGTGGATTCTAGAGAATCTCGGCTGACTGTCGGGCGTCATATACTGGCGTGGCAAATTCTTCACCGAGTGTGGGCTGTGTAGGCACCCGCTGCCTGATTATGCAAGCCCTCCTGATCATTTTGATTGCCCAGCCTCACGAGGGAACGTCACGTTTGCTCCTGCGGTGGGCAGTCTACCCTGCCATTCTGCCTAACCTATCTTCGCCTTCCACTTGTGACTCTAACAAGGCTGAGCATCGAATTCCTCATTGGGGGACATTTGGAATTACTGGCTCATGTGAGTTTTAAAGCGAGAGACCAGGGGGCAAGAGCGAGATTACCAATATGAAGGTGCGCGGCAATGAAAACCGTCCATCTCCAAAGCAAGGGAGGGTTTCAGAGGCACTAGGACTCACCTTTATGATTGGCTCTCGAATCATTTTCTCTAATATTTATAGATTCTTTTCTAAAACTGTAATCAGCATTTGCGAATGCATAATATCGTGCGGAATTATTGTAATGCAGTTGGGCATTCTTCGCTTTTCTGAGTCATGGACGGGTTTTTACTGCTACGCGCCTTCGTAACCTCAGAGGACATGTGGGCTCATCAAAGTCCATTTCCGTCTTTGGACCTGAGCAGTCGCCGTTCTAACCCGAGCCGATTTGGGTTACCTCTGTCGCTATTTTGAGCGATAGTAGTGATCAGCTTCAGCGATAGTAGGGATCAACTAAAACCCCGGCCTCCAACCTGCGCAGCTCTTCTCGGCATCTCCATTTTCCAGAATCCAGTTTTCAAGATGCCGCTTGTTGTCCGTCCCGTGGAACATGAAGATGTGGCCCAGTGCATCGAGATCCGCGTTGCCAGCCTTGGATCTCTCGTCATTGGACGCCCACCGCCGTATCGAGGCTATGTCCAAGAGGCTGAAGCCTCCGTCCACAGAGACCTTGACAAAAACAGCTCCCATGTGCGCCATCTGAAAGTTGTGGATGCCGAGAATGAGTCAGAAGTGATCGCTTATGGGAAATGGGAGGTCTACCCCCGTGGGCGTCCAGATCTTGACAAGCTAGGCCAACCGATGGATGACGCAGACAAGCAGGTGGATCGGTATGGGATGTTGAGAGAGGCTGCTCATGAGTATTTTTGCAGTCGTAATGGGGAGATGGGAAAGCACCCGCATTTACGTAAGTCGTGATTTTTCTTAGACAAAGTGATGGGCGAAAGGTGAGAGGGGAGCAAGAAGATCCCAAAGCTTACAGCTTTAAACACACAGTCTTGGCACTCCTGGTGACGGACAGCCGGCACAGACAACGAGGTGCTGGTAGCCTGTTGGTACAATGGGGACTTGAGGTGTCGGATGCAACTGGTCTTCCTTGCTATCTTCAGGCTTCTGAACAAGGACGGCGCTTGTATGAACACTATGGATTTCAAGAGATTGATACGGTCGAGTACAATCTTTCGTACTATGGACTAGAAGGAGTTGAGAAAATGACGGAAATGTTGAGAGAACCGGGTGCAAAGTCTGGAACTGAAGCCTCAATTTAGGGCAAGCTATACATCAACTATCTTTACTTAGTATATCAACCCGCCTTTATTATAACACTCAACAAAGATGAGTAACTGAAGTGATAGATCTGGTGGATTGATTGATTGATCTTGCACTGATTGTGCCAACGGGCCACGCGAATAGTCTGCTAGACACAACTAGCTCCTTTTATATAATAAGACATCTTATAAGTCTCACATTTTACTTAAAGTCTCTTTAATAAGTAATGAATACGGTTTTAATTAAAACCAGTTTTTGTAAACAATCTCTGGCTATCCGTTACACTGCGGCCAGCCTTGGGTTTCGCTTAAATTAAAGGCATATTAAAAGTCCTACTTTTCCAACTCCTCCTAATCTCTTGAATATTAATAAAAGCAAAGCAAAACTTGCTCCATATGTAGTTTTAAAGGGTTTCTAAAAGTGTATAAGAGCATTCATACCCGTTATTTGTTTGTGGAAAGGTATTGAAGTTGAAGTTGAGAGAATAATCGTAAGCGAAACCCAAGGCTGGCCGCAGTGTAACGGATACTTACTCAGAACGGCCTTTTATAGCTCCGAAATGAAATCAGTGCTTTAGCATTTGCACCTATTTATGTGGCCCCTGGTATATATGGAATCTTAGTTTAAGCAATCCCTGTCGCATGACAGGTGATGTAATCGTCAGGCTGTTGACGCTGAGCAATTGATTGAATAGAGCGCTAAATACTGACGCCTGCCCGAACCCGGCAATTTGTGTAATTGTCAGAGGTCTAATGAAAAGGAAGTACAAATTGGGTATCGTTGTTGATCTATGAACGCGTTCCTCGCCATTACCAAGTAATCAACGCCTCCCTGATATCCAGCTTGGTGTACGGATTCCTCACACCCTTGCAATACTTGATCACGCATTCCTTGTCCTCTAACACAGGAACCTTATCCAGAATACAGATCCTCGCCGACGCAGGGATTTCCCTGGCGCAAGAAACTTCTCCCAGTCCAGCTTCCTCCTCTGCCATAACATACCTCGCAATCGCAGCCAGCATCGCTGAATCCCACATCCCCTCCCTCCTCGGCGAGTCTTCAAGAAGCGCCAGCGCTCTGCGTCGGAGTTTGGGATCTCGGCATCGCGTCGAACAGTAATGCAGCGGTGGCAGAATATTCATCTCGAAGGAGTAAAACGGCGTGTTCTTGTCTTTGGCGGTTGACTGGGACCTAATGAGGGACTCTGCTAACGTGATGACGCGTTCGAATTCAGGGATGTACTTGTCGTATTCCAGGTCGTGGTTGTAGAGCGACGCAGCTTTGATAATCGTAGTGCTGGTGTACAGAATTTTGAGCATCAGGGCGCCACGGATATCCCCAGTCTCTAAGTTAGGATTATCTTTCAGGTAGAGATTCAGTGCATCAAGCCATTGTTGCAGGATACGGCTGTGTTGTGTCTCGATCTTCAGTATTTTCTTCAGCACCACGCCTGGAATCTTGGGGATCGGATCGTCGGGTGAGGATGGTGGAGGGCCAAAATTCGATTGCGCCATCGGATTGTTCACCATCCAGTACATCATGTTGTGTGCCCCATTGTTGCAGTAAAGCATCCAGTGTACTAGATCAGCCAAGTGGGCGTTGGCGTCACTCAGAGATGTAAATCGCGTGGGCATATTTGGTTCCGCGGTACTCGAGCAGGGCTTCACTTCTCTGAGTGATCTTGAAGTAAGATATGTCGTCGCTTGTATATCGAGCCGTGTGAATAGAGGAACAAGCTCCTCTTCGAGAAATTGTCTGGTAGGCCGGGATACACAGTCGGAGCTGAGTACTGGCTGGTGTCCATCATCATCATCATGGAGCCAGGATGCTAAGATCTTCAGCCCGCTTTCGAGATGTATCAAAGCTGCCTCGTGATTGCCTTGGAAGGTTTCGAGGCATATGAAAAGTATGCAGGATAAGAGAACTGATTCCCCGGATTGAGGCACTCGTAAATACCCGATGGCCTTGTTGGATTGCTGAAGGGCAAATTGTTGTCGTGTGACTCCCCCCCGTCTCAAGTGTCCTGGAGATTCCCCTCCATAGTTTTCGTGAGCAGAGCCGAGAGCAACGACTGCATGGAATATCGTCGGATCATCATGGCTGGCTTGGAGAATCAACTTGTTCCAAAAATCTGATGGCAAAAACCCCGCTATCTCGGAGGCTGTCTTGGTAAAGAAATATTGAAAAGCTCGTCGCTCCTGGTCGTCACTGCATGGGAAACTGAATGGGAGACAGGCGGTCGGATCCAGGAATACATTGCGATCGACAGGCACCAAGACGTCCTTCCCTCTCCCTTCATAGCCATCGCATTTCCGTCCCGTTTTGGTACATTTCAGGCACGCAGGGGAGCCTTCATCGCACTTCACACGTCGCTTCCTTGATCCAGGTTAGCCAGCGGAACGCGCGTCACGGAAAGGGAGATGGAATAGCAACACGAACTTGCATGTCCAGCAGCCCGTCTTTACCTTGGGCGCTCGCGCCCGTCTCTTTACTACCGGAAAAGTCCGAGGAGATTTCATGGGATCGAGTATCGTGCTCTCAATCAACTCCCAGCAGATGTCGGAGGGAGCGGTGAGGTACTCTTGTGCCAAGAGCTTCAATCACTCCGCGGCATGTGAAATGAGGAGGTTGCAGGGTCATACGGGGGTCAGCTGAGAATTGGGAAATATTGAAATGGAGACGAGCCAATCATCCTGTGGGCAAACACAACGTTGCGTGTCAATAGGCATTGCCAGGGGCGCTGATCCTCCTCTGATATAGCTCGCCTAACCTCGATTGGCGGATGAATTTGGGGGCCACGCCTGAAGTTTCCTCGCGGAGGATAGAAGGAACGGGCTGATAAGGCTGGCGGAAAATCCCCAAGCCCCTCTATTTTTTAAGCTTAATTGTGCTTCACGGTGGAGCCCTTGGCATAGGACTGTTCACGCCCGTACGTCAATACGAGCGGATTAGGAATCGGGCGCTACGATTAGTCAATAGGGACCCACTGTGGCTTCCGATTAATCAATAGTAAATGGAATACGATTCGCAAGCCACAGTGGCTTCCGATTAATTAATCGGCCTTCCGATTACCTAATCGGGTAATATTGAGGTCTTGGGATTAGTAAAACAGTATATATTAGAATACTATATCCAAATCAAGCTTTACTATATATGCCTCCCACTACGTCTAGCCACCCTAGCCCTTTTTGGTGCCCTTCCCTCCACCTAATCACCTGATTCTCCTCCTCTAGCTCCATTCTCTCCAGCTCTATTCTCACTAGCTCCATTCTCACGTACTTGCTCCTCAGCTACTCTCTTCTTTGCAGATGCCCTTCTAGCCTTCTGAACTAAAGTAATTGAACCACGATTATTCTCCTTTGCTACCGCTTTAGGGAGGGTGATTTTATCCCTCTTATAGGCCGCACCAGTAATAGGTAAATCAGGATAAGTCGATTGGGAGGTGACTTTGTTGAGGGCACTATGTAGCCAGAGAGTAGTAAGCTCGCCATACTTAGTCGTCAAGCGGTAGCCCTATTTTTAATTAGCTTTATTAAGAGTATACTCAGAAACACATACCTTTAGACCCTTTTCCAGAACTCTCACTAGAATTCTAGCTATTTCCGTACCGAATCTATATTACTTTGGAATCTAGAGGGTTGCAATCTCTTAATCGGTATACTCAAGAGCCTTGGAATTAGCTCTCTTTACCATATTCTCCCTCTGTTTTCTCGTATACTCCGTAACCCTCTTAGTTAGTTTAGATAAAATCATCTCTTCAGCTTCTTCCTCTTATTTAGCTTCCTCGTCAACGAAGCTATCCTCTCTACCCTCACTATTCTCATCACTCTCAACCTCCCCCCCTATACCTCCCAGGGCCGTACGTACACAGCGAGCGCTCTCCTTATGGTTCAGGAAATCAGTAGGTAGCTTTCGTCCAAACCAGACCTCATATAGTGTATTTCCCTTAGGAAGGGCCCCCGTAGCTGTGGTATTAATCACCCATACGATTAAAGGAAGTAACTATATCCACGATTAGATACTAGTATCTGCTCGTGCGGCCTGTAGCCGCTTCTTGAAGATTCGATTAGCTACCTCAATAGAGCCTTGTGATTGAGGATAGTAAGCTCGTCCACGGATAATCTTTATCCCTCTTTACTGACAGACCTCAATAACTTTGCCTTTGAACTCTCCTCCATTATCGCAGGCTAGGATAGAGATATACCTATTATCATTGAGCCATTTACTAAGCTTATTCGCAGCTTCGTCCGTAGTCTTAGCCTTGAGCCCACGGATCCATATGAACTTGGAAAAGTGGCATTTTAATTGCCAGATCCACTGGTATTCTCCGTCTGGATCATACTATAATAGTATTAGTAATACTATAGTATTAATGAAGTGTAGCTAAAAAGGTTCGGAATTTACGAGAATCGCAGAAATCGCGAAAATCATAGGAAAATCGTAGGAAAAGCTCAAAAACGCACGAAAATCGCGAAAATCGCAGGAATCACGAAAATCGTAGGAAAAGCTTAAAAATACACGAAATACAGGAAATACAGGAATATAGGGGTAAATCACATGACTTAAGGGACACTTACACGGAAATCCATTAAATCCAGAACTATACACTCGCCAGGATAATGAGATTAGATAGGTGTAATCACTCCTTTACTGTTCTTCTGTGCTTTTTCCTTATTACAGTGAGCACAGTAGGCACTTATCCAAGCGTGATCGTCACGGGATGGGCCATACCAAATTCGTCTTACGTGCTCAAATATAGTATTAAAGGCTATTATATAATTAGTATAAAAATTAGTAAATTCAAGGAGTACTTATACTTACCTACGTGCATTAATTTCTCATAAGTAGTAGTCAAAATCTCAAAGGCATCGTTATAGTAGAGAGCATAGCGAGCTAGAACGATCTCATTGCGGCGAGTATCATAGTATTCCTTGCGATATACCTGATTATCCTGAAGCTCGTATAATTAGGATTCGTGCTTAATATTAGCCTAGTAGCGTTTCTCTACCTTAGTTCTACTAGGGAGTGAGGTATTAGGATTTTATAACCACTATCTAATATCTATACGTTTCCTAGTAGTAAGAATTTTCTTACTACCGCCATTAGTAAGCCTTTGATCCCACGTAGCTTGATCCTCAGCGGACCAATTATTAGTAGGCTCTTCAGTAATAAGGGAGGGCAAGAACTGAGTACCAGAGGAACGTGCTCCTGGTATAGTAATATTAAAATATTACTCTACTCGGCTATAGACACGCTCACGAGGCGTACGTGGGGCTGGAGAGGAACGGAGGGTTGAAAGAGACATATTACAAGTAAGGTAATTAATTAGGAAGTATATAGAATCAGTAATTATGCTTAGAAAGTAGGTGCTTGTGCTATGAACTGTGCTATGAACTGTGTGCTATGAACTGTATCTAGGTAGTAAAAAGGGAGTAAAGGCCCTATATATATCTAGAGGCTCTAGAGAAGTGTCTTTACCCCTATTATATACTGAGAACTAAAGGGTTTCAGCCATTAGTTTGAGGATATATTAATTACATACTGAGAACTAAAGGGTTTTAGCTATTAGTCTTGAGGATATATTAATTATATACTAAGAACTGAAGGGTTTCAGCCATTAGTCTTGAGGATATATTAATTACATACTAAGAACTAAAGGGTTTCAGCTATTAGTCTTAAGGATATATTAATTATATACTAAGAACTAAAGGGTTTCAGCCTCCTCAAGCCCGAAACCTCAATATTATACGATTACTTAATCGCAAGCCACAGTAGCTTGCGAATCGTATTCCATATCCTATTGATTAATCGGAAGCCACAGTGGGTACCGATTAATTAATCGGAAGGCCGATTAATTAATCGTAGCGCCCGGTCCCTCATCCGCTCGTATTGACTAACGGGCGGGATCAGGACGTGTGGGGGAGTGCCAGCCACAAAAGTTTGGGGTACTGGCCAAGGCGGAGGATCCTCGCCTGAAACGTTGCATACATTGGTGTATGAGGCCTGAGCGTCACTGGCCCGTCGCTGGGTGACCGCTAGCGCGCGCGGCCGCCCTCGGACCCAGGGCGATTCGCCATATAAACCGCGCGATTTCCGGGCCTCGAGGGGCCCGGGAGCCCTCACGGCAGGGGCCTTTTCGTATGGAGTTACCAGCCCAGCTACTCGCTTACGGGTGATGTATGAGGGCTCATAGGCGCGTCAGGCCTCAGACGTACGACGCGCAGCAGGAGTAAGTCAGGAGCCTCCCCCCTCCCTTCCCTCTTCTTTTTATATGACCTATCCCGACCCTAGAACTGAGGCTGCTCGGACTGACGCCCCTATGGATTCCAGGTCACCTGAAACAGACGCGCTACTGCGCATTGCGACTGCCCTGATTTTGAGTATAGAGCGGGCTATGGACAGGCTCCTGGGCCTCTTGCCTACGGCCTCCAAGGCTCGTACGGCTCCTCCGGCGCCTCCAGCGCCTGCACCTATCCGGGCCGAGGATATGGCTATTCAGGAGGCCCTGGATGAGGTTCTTGAGTACCACCGGACTCATAGGCCAAAGAATACGGCCAAGAACTATGAGCCAAAGCAGAGGGAGTGGAAGGTGAGTACCAGCCTAGCCCTTGGCTCTCCCTATATTGAGGGATAGCTAGCTAACCCTCTATTATTATATAGGCCTGGTGCAAGAAGCTAGGCTTCAAAGAGGGCGGCAAGTACCTTCCTGGAGACTATGTGGACGAGGGCAAGCTCTTGCTCTTTATCAAGGACGAGGTTGCGAGCCGCGCGCCACGGAAGGGACGCCGTCTGAATGCCGAGAAGGAGCGCAAGGGCAAGGGCAAGAGGAGGGCCGAGTCGCCATTACAGCCGTCGCGGCCACGTAAGCGGCAGAGAGGAGGGCCTGCCAGTGCCAGTGCTCTCCCTGTATTAGAAGGAGAGGACGACGAGTCCTGCTCTGATCTAGTACTCATGTATAACACTGTCCGTGGCTACTGCTCTGCTATTAACGAGCTCTGGGCGCACCAGACCTCTCTTGGCCTCCACTCAGCTGACCGGCCTCAGCGTGTTGCCCTGACAGCCCTCAAGACCTCGATTGCGCGCGGCCAGCATCAGCGGCGCCGGGCCGAGTTTGAAGACCGCGGCCTGGCGACTATTAAGGACGGCTATACGGCGACGCAGATCCCTGACTTGACTCGGGCAGCCTGGAGCCAGAGCCTAGGCAGGAGCTGTACCGAGCAGCTATTCCGGACGCAGCTCTGCTTCCTCTTTGGCAACTCCATGCTCCTCCGGCTGAGCAACCGCCTGCCAATGGAGCTGCCTGACCTATTCTCAATGCCCTTGCCGAATGAGGGGCCAAACGGGACTGGCTGGTGCCTAGTCACAGTCATGGGCCAGGGCAAGACAAACCAGCACGGCCGGCTAGAGTACGGGGCTGCCCTCCGCCACCGGGACTATCGCTCCTGCCTTATAGGCGCGCTGGCTACGTACTTCTTCTGGCGCTGGCACTGCTCGGGCGAGCCGTTCCCCTGCCTACGCACAAGCCAGGACTGGTACAATATCAAGGTCTTAAAGAGAGATAGCGCCCACCTGGCCGAGCCTCTGAGTGATAGTACAGCCTCCTCCTGGACGCGGCGGCTCTATGGCGAAGCTGGCATTAAGACGTCCAAGGTAACGCATGCCGGGCGGGTCTCAGGGGCCCGGCTGGCAGAGCTGAACGGGGTCTCAGAGGACCAGATCCGCCGCGGAGGCCGCTGGAATGCGGATCAAATGACGGGCTGTTACCTGACTACCTTGCCGCGCGCGTTCATGCGCGGTATTGCCGACTTTGACCCGGAGTGGGCATCAAGCTACTTCTTGCCGCGCGAGACTATACAGCCTCCGGCCCTGCTCCTCAGGCGGGTCTGGCCTGATATTGACCGCTGGCAAGCAGCGCACCTAGAGCGGCCGGACGCGACAGAGCAGGTAGAGCCTAACCTAGCCGCAGGAGGGTTCCTAGAGCTCTTACAGAGGCTCCGCGCAGTATTCTTGCAGGTACGTATAAGTAGGGCCCTAAGGACAGGCAGAGCTAATACTCTCTACTACTAGGACTCAGTACTCTGGCGTACAGAGTTCCCTGGGCATCCCATCTTTCAAGACCCGCTCTTTGAGACGCAGGAGTACAGGGACTTTGAGCTCCGCGTCAAGGGCGCCCTAGCTATTGCAATTGAGCAAGACCCGCATACAATTGCTATTCAGAAGGCTATACCAGCTGTTAATGACCGTCTACGTACAATAACAGGCATTATTCAGAATGGCCAGGCAACTCATGCTCAAGCACTCTACTCTCTAGAGGACGTCCTGATAACGCGAATCGAGCAGAGGATAGAGAGGATCACGGACGCCCTTAGCGACTTCGTCGGAGGCAGTTTCCACTTTGTGCCCCGCGGCGGCCAGCTTGCTCCTGCTCTCGCGGCGGCGCCTCTGACGGGAGCCTCCCCTCTGCCGAACCGGCCGGTCGCCCTGCCTATTACCGCCCTGGCACAGGCCGCCGAGACGCCGCAGCCGCAGTACCGTATGTCGCGGACTCTACAGACGATCCCGGAGCTCTGGCGCGAGTGGACGGTCGGGCTCCCGGGCCAGCCCTCGATCGAGCAGCTGGATACGCAGTACGGCGCGAGCTGGCGTACAGGGCCTGCGGCAGCCTCCGAGCGCCAGTTCTACTCGAGGCGGAAGACCCTGATTACAGAGATCCGGCGCCTGGCAGTAGCTAGCGGGGCGCCGGCGGACGCGGAGGCCTATGATCGAGTCGTGCTGCAGCTAGAGGACGAGCGCAAGAGGGCAGGAGCGTCGCTGAGTAAGGTTATAGACGCTCTCAAGAGGGCTTAGTTATTATACGAGTAGATCTTAGCTAGAGTAGAGTAGAGTAGTGGAGTAATAGCAAGCCTAGGCGCAAGCTTTCAGGGGCCCTATTCTAGCCAATCAGAGCCTCCTATTTAAGCGAAGACCCGCAAAAACCACGATCGTCCTCCTCGACCCTCAATTCTGGCCCGAATCGCTCCAAATTAAAATATATATTAGGAGGCACCCTAAATAGGACGCCGTCCGATTCTGACGGCGCGCGACCGCGTCGCCGTCGCGTGGTGCGACGGCGAAGGGCGCCCTCGGCGCGAAAAGTGATGTTCCAGGGCAGTTACCGATATCGCCCTGTAACTCGGTTATCACCCACCAAAAACGCCCTCATACATCCTTCTGATGCCAGAGGTTATTTGTAGCCACAGACCAGGAAGAATAGTTCCTTGCGCAAGAGAGGGAGTGAGTGCAATTATGATCCACGAATACTAGTAATTCCAACGGGAGGTTTCACGTTTTCGGCCACCGGGCCACGCCTCCGTCTTTACCTGCCTCGGCCCCACCCCGATCTCGATTATTCACGGCCACCTCACCGCCTCAGCCTGCCAGAACCGCTAAATTATGTGCTCTATATCGTTAGGTGCCAATCAGAGAGCCGCAAAAGCTCCGCGGTGTAAGAATACTAGACACATTGATGTGGGAGTGCATAGATTTTGCTCGAACACATTAACTAATCGAGGGAACTTCCCTAGTAACCACATTAGGACTGAGCAATCAGGTGGCAAGCCGAAGTATGTTAAAATCACCATGGGCCTGTAAGAGATAAAGAGCAGTTACAACATGAGTTGCAAGCAGCACCGGTGTCTGTCTGTTCCCTCCCTCCCTTCATTCACATTTCTTCGCAAATGTTACCTTGGTATATGCCAGACAGAAACCTGCTCGCTCAATGTTCCTGGAACTAATGTTGGCAGGTCGAGCCCCGCTAGAGGCAATATCAAAACCTGCTCTCCTTGCATCAGATAATCGTGAACGTGGTAGGGCAGCTTGAACCCCTCGTCCTCGATGCTTGGGTAAAGTACTGTCAATATACAGATAGGCAACTCCTCCTTTCGACGTCTCGATCAGAGCAAGACCCGCGGATCCCGCAATTTTTCCATCGATAGTTGCGGAGTATATATGTGTGTCTGCTCGTGATGCTGCTATGCGAGCAAGCGTCTTAAGAAGCAATTCTGGTCGCCCACCGTCTCTGTATCCCGCCAACGAGATGTCGGGGAACTCGTGAAGGCGTTCAGAAATGACTCTAGATATCTTGATCCTAGAAGCCTCCAAGCTACCTGTTTCCACTAGATCGTTATCTGTGAGAATTCAAACATAGTTGTTGATGAATCCGTTGACGGTGTATCCATGAGCAGACAAGACTGGAAGCGTCGATGCATCGGCATGTGGGCAGAGGTCAATTTCGGTATCGATGCCGCTATTTGAATATGACTTCTCGATAGCCGCAAGTTCTTCACTAGAGACTATTCCTCCCACACCAAAGCCAACGATATGATTCAATTTGCGTCCAAACGAAGGTAAAGTGAATGCTGCTACACCCCCACCAATGGACAGCGCGGAAATGTCTTGGCTTGGAAAGAGTTGACTGCATGCTTCCATTTGCCGAGTCAAGTGAAGCACATCTGCTTCTTCAAGTCTCTGAGCCATTTCGACCGTGGTGAGCATCATCTTTACTTCAGAGGGCGGGGCAGGGAATGCTCGGCAAGAGGGTTTGTTCGTTTTCGGAAATTTGAAGCTAAGTTGTGATGTCGTGTTACGCAAGTGGTTGAAAGTAATTGTTTATGAACACAACATGAGCGGAGACACAGGAAGTCCTGTGTATTGAAGTGAGTCATCGTGCAAAAGAAAGTAGTATGGCTAAATCGCCGGTATCGGAGGTTATGTTTATGACAGACACGCATGGCCAAATGTTGGCCTGTTGAAATAGCTCTCAACTTGGATTATCCTGTTTAAAAATATTTTGATTACAAACCTCGAGTTTTCGTACCCTGGGAAGAATTTAAAGCTTGAGCAATTTGATTGCAAGAGTTTGATGGATAATCGACCAGTTGGTAAATTGATGTTAACCTTGAGAATGTCCAAGTCATGTACACAAGTCTCGAAAGCCCTGTTGGTACAAGTTTTGAGATTTGTTGCACCATTTAACAGGGAGTTTATCAAAATTCAAGTACGAATTAGTTCAGATGAATAATTGTCGTTCATCCATTCCCTACTAGCCGTTTCGCTGGCCCAAATAATGCCCCCAGGACACTTCAAAATTTCAAGTTTTCCTCATCACCCAAAGGTCTCTTATGATAAAACAATTCCTATTTCGATACCTTTAATTTTAATATTTTGCCTCCTTTTGATCATAAATAGGGACAGTGTTCTACAAATTCGAAGGGTTTAGGGTTACGGTTAATGTCGGAAGCGGAACACAGAATTACGGAATAGTGAATTAGGGACCATTCTCCGGTCAAACAAGCCAAATGGATACAATGTGGCAAATTTTCATTTATCTTTCCTGCTCTGCAAGCCGAGGGACCCCGGACAAAGGCCAAGATGTGCTCTGGGGGGAGGCTCCTTCTTCGCTTAATTTATCCCCCGCGCCTTGGAGAGGTTCAGCACTCAGTTGCTTAGAAATACAGGGGCTTCAAGGGACAAGTCCCGACCCCTATTCTAGTTTGGGCCCACTGGTGCTGCGATCCACTAATTCGTCGCCCCGCTCCTGGTATATATTCCACCGCATGGAAGCAGCTCGCCTGGCACTCTGTTTACTTCCTAGTCGGGACACTGGATGTGAAGGAGTCGGAGGATCATGGCCAATGGTGAACATGAGGCTGTGAAGATTGCGGTGGGGGCTTAGCCTCCAGCCATCAGTGGCAGTGCCAACTTGATGGCGACGACCACCCACCTTCAAATCTCCAGCAAATTTGTTGAGATAGTGATGATTCTTTCAACACCTTTCTTAAATTGACAAGGACTTGTCTCAGGGAACTTAACACCCCCATTTTGCCAAAATGCGTCTTATCAACACATCCACTCTCACGCTGGAAATGTTCTTTGGCGAGGCCGTGCCAGATTATGCGATCCTCTCTCACCGATGGAATGATGTCGAGGTGTCATTCCAAGACCTGCAAAACGGAGAAGGCGAACAAATGGCCGCGTACTCCAAGATACAGAGGTGCTGTGCTCAGGCACAGTTTGATGGGTGGCAATACGCTTGGATTGATTCCTGTTGTATTGACAAAACGAGCAGTGCTGAGTAGGACGAGCCGTTCTCTATTTCTCAAACTTGATCTATCATCCTCTGCACCCTTTTCGTCTCGTTCCTACCAAGGAGTCCCTGACCGACTGAAGAGCCGTTAGGCTATCTCATTATTCTTCCTGTTATCGTCTCTTAGAAGGCAATTGCTGACCGATTGATTGTTCAGGCTCTCCGAAGCCATCAATTCCATGTATTCATGGTACAAGGAGTCACAAGTATGCTATGCATATTTGGCCGACATCAGGAGAGGAGAAACTCTTCAGGACGACTTGAGGGGAAGCAACTGGTTCACAAGAGGCTGGACTCTACAAGAGCTTCTCGCGCCTTCATCGGTTGTTTTCTTCGATACAAACTGGAACGATGTTGGTACAAAAGGAAGCCTAGTCGATATTATCTCGGAGATTACTGGGATCGGTGATTTTGTCAACTTTGAAGGAGCCTGTGTGGCCCAAAAAATGTCCTGGATGGCCAAAAGAGAAACTACAAGAGTTGAGGATAGCGCATATTGTCTTTTGGGCCTATTCAATGTGAATATGCCACCGCTTTACGGAGAAGGAGAGAAGTCTTTCATGAGGCTACAGCTGGAAATCTTGAAGACATCGGATGACGAATCCATTTTTGCATGGTCCGAAGACGATGTTTACGATTCGTATGTACATACGACTGGGCTCCTAGCAACGGCACCCAAATACTTCATGAATTTGGGCAACGTCAGGCCACTGAAACGAACGGATCGCGGCAATGAATTTTTCAGCGGAGACCCCCAACCCTTCTCAATGACCAACAAGGGTTTGCATATATCATTATATCTGATTCAGGCTCATAGATCTGACAAAAGCCTGTTCTTGGCCCCTTTAAAGTGTTTATTGGCTGGCAATAAAGGAGAAGGGGATCGTATCCCAACGGTGCAGCTTCGAAAATCCGTGGAAGGAGTCGAGATATACACGCGCGTAGCAACTTTTGAGAGTTCAGCCGCAACAGCTCAGAATCTGTTGCTGCTAAACTATGATGATATAAAATACCGCGAACGGCGATATTCGAACGAATTGTCCCACAAATACATTTATGTCAACGAAGGACGAAGCTATCAACTCAAGAGTTCACTAACCAAAAAAGATTGGGAGTTTTTAGTCAACTTGTCGTCTCTGAAAAACCACGGGTTTGCGATATCCAAATATGATGAACTGGACTTAAAACTCAATTCAGGGGATTCTGTGGACGAAACAAGATTGGTTATCAGATGCTTCCGTGGAGTCGTTGCTGGACTTCAGTTTGTGAACGGAAAAACAGGAGAAACCATCGTCTTGGCCATAATCGTTGAAAATGGTTATGCCCCTTCCGTATTAATACTGACACCAGACTCTAATACGAAACTTGAGAATATTACTAGTTCTCTATTTGACTTATGTATTGGGACTACCTCAATTGGTGGTGTAAATGATGACACAAAGGCTCATGCTTCATCATCTGGTTCCGAAAACACTGGCGAAATTGAGAGCTATGTACCTCATCAAAGGCCTCCTCTAGATCGCATGTCACAACGTCTGAGGAATGGAAAGTCGGTATCCGCATGTCTAAGGCACGTAATTGTCGACGGTGGTCACCGGCAATTCTGGATAGACATCGTAATTGATGCACAAGATGCCTTAAGATGGCCAGCTCCCGAGTGGACAAAAATGTTGCTTCTATCAATGGCAATGAAGAACATGAAAGTAGAAAAGCAATACTCTGATGCCAAGACTACCGAATCGACCAAGAAGCACCGTCGACAACGTAGAACAGCATCGGTTTCGACAACTCAACATGCTATTCCTGAAATAATAGGGGAGAAAGGAGGCAGATTTGCACGAGATGATCGATCTAGGAGTAGAGAACGGGAGAGTGAATACCAAATAATGCAAATGTATAGGAGGGAAGTGAGTCGGGATTATATACCACCAGAAAGCCAAGAGTTGAGCCAGGGCAATGGGAAGGAGAGAAGCAGAGAAAGAAGAACTTATCATAGATTGGGGCATTCTACGAGTGAAGTGAGGGACGAACGGGAGTGGACAAGAGAAAAGAGAGTGTCGAGGAACGGGAAGGCTATTAGGAGGGAAGATGCATGGTGAGCGGTTAGTTGGTCGAGTGTCCTTAGCCTTTTTCACGATATACCCCACGAGCTTCTGTCTTTTTATGGAAGCCGGTGGTAATGAATGCAAAGCTTTTAAAAAGCTTCATCAACGCCCGTGAATAAGTTATGTGGGACTCACTATAAGAAGGTCATCATTCGATTCTTAAAGAATTTGTATTCATACCAAAAGGTCACAAATGGAAGAATTAAAGAAATAGCCACCAGAGATCTTAGTGCGCCACATATTGGAAGTTTAAAGGCCGGACCGGCATGTTGTCAAGAATATAACCTATGTTGAACCTCACATGTCCCATGTCTCGTGAAAATAACCCCCCCTGAGAAGCTCGCTCGGGGGAAGAACCACACGTTGCTCTGGCAGTCCGAGAATCAATTATCAACTTGACATACGCGCTTTCATTTCTGCTGGTCTTGCTTCCCAAATCTGCTCGACACTATCTAACTCTCTCAACTGCTTCACCGTTCTATCAAATATTCCGAACGGCAAAGCTGCAGCAATCGGCGCTAGCCACGCCTGGTGACCCCTCCATCTGACAGGCGTCGGGTTCTTCCTCAACAGATCCTGTGCAACCGACTTTGCCCATGTATTGAATCTAAAATTATGTTCATTCGCGTCTATTCTAAGTCTACACCTCGTTTCTATCCATCAGATCCGATTCATCCTCATCAAACATGGCTTGAAGTTCAGCCAGCTTCACCGAGCCAGCAGGAAGCTTCACAAAGCACAGCCCAACCATGGCTAGAGCAGCAATCGATGCGAGCCAGAAATAGGGCAGTCCCAACCATAGCCCTTTGAGCTTCATTCCTGTGGCAAAGAACCAAGCTAGTGCCGGCCCTGCATATATCATGCCAATCGTCTCAACGACGCCGATCAAAACATAAAGACTCGAGGTGTGGCGGGAGTCGACGAAAGAGGTTGCAAGCGACCTACACAGCGGGGAGAGGCCATCGCCAAGGGTAGCGATCACAACGCCCGAGATGACAGTCGGGATATTAAAACCGCCTAGAAGAACTGCTCCGATAGTGGTGGCAAGTATCGAGAATTGAGCCAGAGCAAGGTCCTTTCTTGCGACAGTCATGCGAACCGAGGGAGAGAGAAGAAGCTTCGACAGTAATGGGAGTGCAACCAGGAGCATGAAGATACTGACAGCACCGCGCAATGCTAGGAGATATCCAGTTTTAGCCAGGTCCCAGTCGAAGCGCTTGCTGAAGTATTGTACGAAGAATTGGCCTCTGGCTGTGATGCTGGGGAAGTGGAGGAGGTAGGTAAAGATGATCAAGACCAGCGACACAGACTTGAACATGGAAAGGCATTTGACTCCATGCATGAAACCCTCTCGTATCTGGGATTTCGCAGAGGAGATAAACGTTGCCTCTTCCAAAGTGGCATCTTTGTGGCTGCCGGGCTTTGCTTGTAAGGTTTCTGGTATGAATATCATGACGCTTGTCTCCAGAGGTATCATGACGTAGGCGATCAGCAGTGGTGTCCAGGCTGAAAAGGTCATCATAAGCTTGGACGCTACGAGTGCTCCCAGCATGGTTCCAGTTAGATATGCAACCGACATGAGAAAGAAAGCCGACGCTCTGGTTTGATCAATCAGTGCAGGCTCAAACGAGGTTCCATGGTAAACACACCTATTCGCATCTGACTCCACGTCTGCAGCAAGAGCGTACAATACAGCGATCACAACGGTATATCCCCCACCAACCAGCAGAAACGCTGGGGCAACAACGATGAACTGTACGGGTATTATATGCCAAAATCGAAGGATGAAAAAAGTCCACGTGACATTCAGCATAGTTCCGCCCAAGCAAAGGAAGAACACAGGCTTGCGCCCAATTCTGTAACGCGCATGGAATTAGTTGAGCACATTTGATAAAATAGGATTCATTTCATCTGAATTTCGACTGGTGGTTGACATGCACCAATAAAAAATAAATGGTGAATTGGAAATGGCGAAATGGGAATGATGAAATGGGAATAGTGAAATGGGGATGGTAAATTTGGCATACCTATCAGAGAGAACACCATAGGGGAAAGCAACAATCAACCCTGCATACCTTAGCACTAAAAATACCATTTGATTCGGAACTGCTAACCGAAAACAGCTTCCAGCATGGAAACGATGCCATTCAAATAAGCAAGCTGAGATTGGATCTCATCTTTCTTGCATAATTTTTCATCGATATCTGCTAGCCCTTCCACGTCATAATGTTTACGACAAATCGCGTCCTCGAGGATCCGAGTCGTGGGTACAATCATTAAGCTGCTAGCCGTACTGAGTATGAGGATCAGGAGGGAAAGGAGAAGCGCAATGGTTCGCGGCCGTTGTACCTGAAACCAGTACTTCGAAGGTGGGGGATGATCCTCATCCCCTTCTGCCAGCATGGGAACTGCCTCCTCCGACAGGGTATCATCTGAGGCCATGTTCCGAGGTTGCTGGATGTGATGCGACAAAGGTGACTCCAGGTGTTGTGGCACTCTTATCGTGAGAAATGAAGTGCAGGACGAAGTATATATTTCACTGCCTGAAATCTATCGTCAGCCTGACCTGTGATCAGCGGGGCGGAGCTCCACTATTTTGCTTATTTCCTTCGAATGTGCGCCCAAATGGCGATCTTCCGAAACCATCAATTTAAGCGGATTCTTCGTTGTCTCACATAATCGCAAACCTTGTCGGATGCCGGATGACCAACGGTACACCAGGTAGTTCTAGGCCGGCGAGGTGATGTTCGCTCGCTTGCTTCGGCTCGGTTCGGCGGCGTTTCAGGGGCTCAGGTTAGCCAAATAGAGGGGCCGGAGGGAAAATCGATGTTGAAATTATGCGACTATAGAACTGGCAAGACAACCTCCTTCGGAAATCAGAAGGTACTGAACTTGAGAAGGGAAGGATGACAGCTCTTATTGACAGGATCGCCTAGACTTCTCGGTAACACTTACACAGCATTGGGGCGGAAACTTGCATCAATCAGCTGGCACACAGGAGATCATGAGGTCAGGAAACCCTTGACCTCTCGGTTCTGCAGCAAAGGTCGCATCTGGAAACCTTAGCATCTAGGCTCCATTCGGAAACTGCGAATAGGCAGTATGGTAGGGCTTTATGAGCTTTTTGAACCTTTGTCAAGCCTATTCCACGTGGGCAAGTGCCCTGCCAAATCGCCAAATCGCCCACCGCCTAGAGGGCAAATCATGTATTCCCTAATTACAAATCACTACCTAGACCATTTGAAATCTCTAAAGTCTCATAGTGAATCTTTTATTACCTTTTCGCACTCACTTCCTCAATACGGGCTATCCAGATTCAAATGATTTTGATCTTCTCGCTTCTGCCATGTGAACTCAATTAATGTCATTAGGAACTCTCTAAAGACGCTGTTTAGTTAAGAAAAGAATTCCCCCGATGTCAGCCTCATTTCAAGAGTACGTCCTGTCTTCCGCACCTAGGCCATGGCAGAATTGCTACTACTTGAGTACTACTCTCAAAACCCGTCAATTTCCGGGGGTTTGAATTCATCGTTGGCGAACTGTCAATTGCAGCCAAACGGAGTCCATCGCTCAATAGGAAACAATCGACTCACACTTTGAACCACTCTATACCTTGATAGAAGGGGTGATACCAGAGTCACAGGCCGGATGTAAAATATTGGGTGACGTGAGTAGGGATACGTTCGAGTCGCAACAGAGGTTTTCCCATATACTGACCATTACTGGGTACCGAAGATGGAAAATGAAACAGGGTTGCAGTGCAGAAAATTGATGTAGCGAATGATTCCTTGCTGAGCACTTTGAATAGAGTACGCAGATGGGACAAGGTTGAGGCGGAACAGTTTACGAGTCCCAGCATGTTTCATTAATACTTCTATATGGTTGCTTACATCGGAAAAGACATTCGTAGTACAACTATAGTCTCCAATTGGAGGCTAAACTATACAGAAGTTGATTACCTCGTGAGAACTAAAAAATCTGTGGCGGTAAAATGATGTTGCTGGCGGAGTTACGTCTACCACAGCGCTGCCAATGAAGTGGCAGGACAGCTGCGAAGGACGTAGAAAGCTATGACACTCCGAGCCCTTCAAAACACACAAAAAATCTCCTAATCTAATATACTCATCCAATATCCTCATCCAATATCCTCATCCAATATCCTCATCCAATATCCTCATCCCATCGAACTATGCACAATACTGTGCCATCGTGGTTGACAACGAATTGCTTCAGTGTGTGAAAGAAATGCTAACGAGGAGAGCTGGGCGAGCAGTCGAAGTACTAGGTCCATCTTTTACTCCTCCCGAGTCTTCTTAACTATCAATATCAGAGCGCTGGTCAGACTCTGAAACAATCTTTCCATGCTCACAGTAGGGAGTCCGTTATATGCAATCATAAGATACCGAACCCACGAGCTGAGTAATGAACACTGCTACATCCCTCCTTTTTGGTCCTAAACCAGAGCCTTTTAGTTGAAATTTCTTGGAGAGTACTTCTGATTGCCTTTGCATCTGATTCTCTAAATGATCCGGGACCTTAATGTCCATTATTCTAGCGACCGTAAAGTACGGTCCAAGACCCACCCCTTTGCATCATGATAAGATCGTTCTCAAGAAATACGACGTCATCTTTGGGGACTTTCGAAACTCTTCCTTAAAAAGGTTCCAGGTAATGAAGTTGCAGTAACGCAAGCCAGGAGACCATAATGGAACTCCAACGAAGTTATATCCCAATTTACATTTTAGAGGCCTATGATCGCCAGTATTCTATATGAGAAATGTGATATGGCGGTATGAGATGGTTTGGAAAGGTACGGAGATTGCGGCATCAAGTGACAGGATTACAACGCATTTGTATCGCAGGTTCACTTTCGGGCCACTTTCTACCACACTCACTCACTAAAGACCCCTATATTTCCAGGCTACCCTCCCGTAAGCACACTGTAAAGTAAACAAGCGGTACGGTGCCGGTACCACACGTTTAGAAGGCATATCCCCTGTACTTACAGGGGAAGGGTCGCTAAAGGGCCCTATAATAGCTTTCTCATAGCGTCCGAGCGATGCGGTTGCTCTGACTGCAACATCACCGTCGAAGATCTTCCACGACCTTGTAGCTGTCTCACAGACCTTGTTTCAGGGCTTCAGGCATAGGGTTAGAAGTCTTATGGTGGGCGTCGTACCTTAAACCACACACTGGAGTCCGCTAATACCCCTACGCGAGCGTAAATGCCCTGTGATCCAGTCACTTTATGCTTCGCGGGGCCGATCATTAGAGAGAGCCTTTCATGAGGGGAAACGCTGTTTGGGATGAAGGATGTTGAGGATATGGTGGAGGTGCTTCTGACCTGAATTCGCATCCTTTAGAGTACCAAGAATCAAAATGCCTTGTATTCCCGTCTTTGTATATGATTCGAGTCTATTCGCGAATAAAGAAAATTCACGGTTGAAGTAGAACGCATCTGTAAAAAAATGTAAAAAGGGGAATTATATTGATTAGGTTCCAACCTTTTTTATTAACATTAAACGCCAATTTCAACCTAACTATTTTTTTTGTATTTCTAATGTTATAAAACCCGATCTCCTAAAGCAATCTTAATACGAAATCTGACTAATAAACAACCACCGCGAATGACAACCGAGCCCCACAATGAGCACCGTCAAAAATCTTAATTGTTCCTTCCTAAGCAGTATACTTAGGATCTGGGCGTACCTTTTGTCGGCGATTGAGCCCTAGCCAATTAAGGAGTCGCTTGATTGATTGTTTAGATCGAGCGATCTGACGGCGTTGTCGCGGATTTAGGAATTTAGTTTACAAGGTGGTGGCAGCGGGGGTCGCGTTCTCAGTGACTTCTGTTTTGATTAAGCTATTGGTTGTGAGCAGGAGTGTTTCAATAGAAAAAAAAGAGGAATGAGATATACCTTTTCTGGCCTTGAGATGTGGATCCAGGTTCAGTGTCGGGTATGGCTGCGCTGTTGATTTCGTGAGTATAAGAAGATGCAAAGGAGCAGTGAAGAGGCCTCACACTTGAGATAGAGCTACGACTCCAGGATCTGCGGTCACCGCTGCTGGTGCCCTGCAGGTTTCGTGAGCATGATTTATATTTTGAGGGGGAGGGGGTGCCCGTACATCACAGGTCCTCCAATCGGACCAAAGTTCCTGGTTGGGGATGGGCAGCTGATCCCGTTAGCAGAGGGGAAGTAAAAATAAGGGAATTTAGAGAGTACCCGCTAGATATAGGTCCGCGACATTGTCTAGTACTATTCGTGTTGTTAGTATTCTCATGTTTGGGTAGAGAGCGGAAACTAACGGTTGAGATGGGGCGGTGGCACCCCATCGAGAACCCCAGATCTGAGATTCAGATGCCCATGGTATCTCGTGGCTAGCTGACATTGGCGCTTGCGCCATGTAGGGGTTGGGTAACCACTCTCCTGCTTGTTTGGGGGCTTGGAGTACTGAAGACCGGCGAGGATGAGAAAGACGCCAGTTGGAACCTGTTTGATCGATAATTGTCAGCGTACAAAACGTCAGAGATTCGGTCGAATTTTCAATAGTATAAAAGGAGGCATAACTTACTTGCTGAGGGACAGCGGGTAGGGGTAGCTTGAGGTTGCCTGAAAGGGTGCTCATTGTTAGGCAATTGTAGGGTTTGTGTGTGGCTATCTCCTGGGCCTCCCAATGGCTGCGAAGCGCATTTGAAATCAGGGACTGGGACTTTCACTCCTTCAGGATAAGGCATATGGTGTGACCGAAGCTGCCCTCGCTGTTCTTTCTTTTTTCTTTCGAGTTCCTCCCTTTTGGCAGGGTCCAGCAGCTTCTTGGCTTCAGCTACAAGCTTTCGACCCTTGACCTCCATGCCATGCAACGTTACTATGGCTGCCCAAGCCTCGCCAACATCCGCGAAGTTTGCAAAAGCCACGCCTTTGAATTCGTCACGGACAAAATTATAGTTTAAAGCGTGGGGGAAGGCCATCCCAGTCGTTTTCATGATAGCTTCCAGCTCCTCTTGTCGAAGATCGAAGGGAATGTTCTTAATAACAATAGCAGTGGGGATTATCTCATCGCGATCTTGATCCAACCACCTGAAGTTCTCGTCTTGAGATATCATTGGGTCTTTCTTCGGTTGTCCACGATTGACTCGAGGATTCTTGGAGGTGCTTTGATGGCCGCTAGGAATAACAACATTCGGAATTTGTTCGAACCGCTCTCTTGTCGTATGAGCGCTGCTCGTGCTATGACCAGAAAACTTGGGGCCTATTCCACTCATTCCACCGTTCGTTTGGGAGCTGCCCATGTTTCCATTTGGCCTTTGGTGTATCGTTTGATAATCGGCAGAATTGCTGGTGCCATTCTTTGTCATTTCGCTAATCAGAGTCGCTGGAATCCGTTCATTCGATCTAACATCCATTTGAGTACTGTTCGTCGTTTGGAAGTTTTTGAACGCAGGTTGTTGGTGCCTGAAGTGGTCCGTATTTGGGGTTTCATCCATTGAGAGGTTGCATATTTCATTGTTCATATTTCCGAACCACTCATTCGCACTAGCGGTTAGGGAATTGCTCACTCCGTTGCCCTGAGCCTCGGATTGGTGTGTCATTCGGTTGGTTCCGTTCATGCAGTTAAGGTTAGTGTATAAATCCCCAAGTCCCGGTTCATAACGAAAGTTGCCGAAGTGATCGATTCCGCCGTTAACGTTGTGGTTATTCCGAGTATGCTGCTGTGCATTCCTCCCGCCGTTGCGCATCCCATTGCCTCTGGAAGAAATGCCAGTCATTTCTCTGGGGTCGTTGCAATTCAAGTCGTTGCCACTTCGAGGCTTGGTTGCTTTGCTAGTTCTGCCCTCGCCCGTGTTGTTATTTGATCCAAGGCTGGATGGGTTGTTGCTTGTATTGTTACTCATGTTCTTGTTCTTGTTAAAAGACTGTTGCGAAACCTGAAATGATTTTGTAGAGTACAGTATTGAAATGTTTGAGAGGATTTTGATGTGAGAACGAAAGAATAAGCCGGCGGAAATGTGATCATATGTTGGGCAAGTTATATTTAAACGAACTGAATATCAAGCGTTTGCGAGAGCCATAGACTGATGTACTCATTAGTGCGGGTAGTATGTCACTCAAAGATGGCTTGAATAGTTGAGACCAATCAGATCCCCTCGGATCTCGGCCAGCGTCGAAGATACTTGGGACCTAACTAAATCGGATCTACGATTTTGAAATGGACGTGAGGAAAGCAGCTTCCGGGACGGTCTGGCATTGATATGGTTTGACCACACAATTTCGCACGATAACTGAAAGAACGGAGCTGTCTTATTGTTTCTGTAAGCTAGAGGCTACCAAGAATGGCATAAATTATAGAACTCCTAAGTTTGACAAGGGTGAGTGACGAGCGGCGTTCGTTTGCTCTGTAAGGGGTATAGGGGCGGGAGCTAGGGCTGAGTGAGTATCCTAACCCTTATTATTAGTCGAGCATACACTCACCGGGCCGTAAATTCGCTCACATGGCGGATCTAGGACTCCTAGGAATTTCAGTAATGAACAAGAAATACCATACGAGTAATTTTGGTTTCTCACACCGTCTCGACTCTCGAGTCCCAAGTGTAGATAGAAAGGATAAAAACGACGCATTGAGAGCAGTTTACCAGTGCTGTAAACCTACTGCTCTACGTCTCTATTCGTAGTCATTCTTGAACCCGTAACTTATCATCAGAAATTCTTTATTCCATCACCTTGATCAAACAATTCGACGCGGCGTCTCGAATTTCTTTTTGGTCTGTGGCTTCGTAACACATTCTCGAGTATAGGGCTATAGGCGCTGATATTCTACCAGCTCGCCCCAATCGTCCGCTCCGCAATTATTTCCTTCACCGAATTCGATGTAGGGGAACATAGCTATTCTATCGGATTTGTCATTGATCATTGGGATGATTCTTATTTCTATGGGGACATGCATGCCACGCTAGTGAGGCTATTCGACGGTGACAAAAACCGATATGGTACCCTCGGCAATTTAACCTTCTATTCGACTAAGGTACGAGCAAAACAATAATAAGCATCTCTAAATCCTATTTAGAGTTTTTTGGGATGTTGTAGGAAGAAAACGGCGAGTGATTGCGTGGCAGATGCTTTTAGCCATGAAATAGGACGAATGGGGAGTATATTTTGCTACACAGATACCATCGACGATGATGACGCTATGCATGCTTGCATCCAGAATATTTCAAATCCTGAGATGCAATGACACTTCGAAAAAGCTACGACGAGGAAAGCGCACTCCAATTCTCGGAATGAGACTTCGCAAACCGTGAAGAGTTTGTCAGGAAATAAAAGTGAAGGAAGCACGAAGAAAGAGGATTCGGGCGCGCGGGTCTAACAATTGTTGTAAAAGCTGGTGTGGTGTGACTGTAGGGTATCTATAGAAATCTTTCAAGCGGTTGATGGGGGAAGTGGCATCCATTTCATGAAACCCTAGCAGCAAGACGTGTCTACTCCCCAGAAATCCGAATAGTGAGGATGAAGCAAGCATCCTAAATGCAGCTGGATGACCATTTGACCTTGTATAATTTCCACGTTTTATGTCATGGCGGTTTCAAGAAATCCATCGTGTGACGACCAATTTGACGTTAAGCCTGAAGCTGGGTCGAAAAGTTAGCTTTGATGACAGCCCGAGTGCTCCCCATGGGCGGTTAATCGGTTCAGCAGTCCCCCTAGCAGAGCTTCCTCGGGAATAACAGAAGATGGAATCATATCGTCCTCTGAAATCGAATCAACGCTGGTATTACGTGATATAATATATTCCCTCATTCCTGTGTAGCTCATTTTTTAACTCTGGGCGGGCTTATAATAATATAACAAGATACAATCTAGGATATTGCATGCAAAGAGATTTGGGTGCCATACCTATTTTGAAAGCTCTAAGGGGGGTGTCTACTTGGAAAAGGGCAGTAGTTTGCCCGAAGCTGTGCATTGAACTCTCAAGCCAACGACCCTGATTCTCGAATCAACAACGGGACAACATTGTCGTTTTTAATCTGAAACACTTAACCAAATTCTCGGTGGGTAGCACTTGCCCATTATGCTGGGGGAAAATTGTTTAAGAACAAATGATTCTCTGAGCTTCTGGCAACATGCCAGTTACGGATACATTCGGATGTCCAGATGGACTCTGGCAGCCGTGCGTATATTCCGTACTCAACCACACACCTCTGATCAACAAGAACTTGGCATGTCTACACTCTATTATACAATCACCACATACTTTTATACACCTTCAAACACCTCCTCTCGAGCGCCCTGGCAAACCTCACACTCGGCGCATCAACCCGCTTCTCCACCTGGGCAGCGAGTGCACAAACAACGGCTGTAAACGTCCAAAACCAAACGGCACAAACTATCCAATACATCAACGTTCCGCTCTTCGGTACCACTCCAGTGACTGCCATCAATAATTTCGAAAACCTCAAACCAAAGAGAATCAAACAAAACTCGTGGACCAGGTACAATGAGAACGAGATTTTGCCTAGATATTGGCAGAAGTTTGTTTCGAACATGCCTTTGATAGGGAGCTGAGATATGGAGGCGAGAAGAGCGACGCCGGAAAGTGACCAGATGAAGCGGGAGTGGTCTTCCATAGCCAACTCCATCGGGATGATTGCTCTTAGGACCTCGAAACCTGGCATAGGATTCTGCTTCGCTTCATCATATACCAAGGCTGGAAAACCTGCGGCGTAGAACGCGACTGCGAAGATGGTTGTCCAGATGAGTCTGAATCTCGAAGGACGGTCAAGCGACGGGACCGTGTTGCTCTCCTCTTGGTCAAGGTTGAAATCCGCGATCAACATGCCAGAGGAGAAGCAGAAGATGTTCCAGCTCCCCATTTTCATGGATAAGATGGCATATATAGCGACCGACAGCATTCGAAGACGGTTGCTTGGGATTCGTACCAGGAGAAGTAAGAGGGTGTATAGTACAAAGGAGCCCCAGAACTCAATGGGGATAGTCCACAGCACGGCGTCATACTTCGGATGAACGATGATTCCTTGCATCGCCGTTTGAAAGGTATACAAGGGATTTATGAAGCCGTGCATATCTTTTAGCCAGTCCACAAACTGAGCCGAAAGAGTCGGTTCCGCCACGAACGAGAAATTTAACGGGGGCGTGAAGCCAAAGCGCGTGGCTATCATTTCGCAGAATGTGAGAACCACAGGTGGGAGATACAATCTGAAGCCACGGCGGAACATCGAAGAGGCGACGGCGGGGTAGATTTTGTCCTTCTTGCCTGTTCGCATCCATTTCAAAGACTTGTAGGTGAGGACATAGCCAGAGACAGCAAAGAAGACTGCCACCGCTGCCCCACCAGAGACGAAGATCGTTCTAATGAGAGGAAGTTGAAAAATATTGTTTTGGTGTGTATCCGCGTGCCAGGCGGGGATAAGGGATGCCCAGATGCCCATTGTGTGGAAGATATAAACTCCCAGAGCGGCCACTCCTCGGACGCCATCTAGCCACGATGTCGACTTTAATTCTAGAGAGCCTGGGGCTGGGTAGCTGAGGAATTTCTGGATCACGGGTGACTCCTCCAGTCTGTCGAGAAAGGAGCGTGACCAGGTATCGATGGCTGATGTGGAATTGAGGCCCTCATAGCTTCGGGTTTGAGCTTCAAGATCGTAGGATTCGTCTCCTCCGGCGATCTTCTCCTCAATACTGGGACGAGGGGTGGTGGGGGACATTCTGCAGCGATCCGGGCTCGAACCTCATGACCATGACACCAAGTGAATGTGGTTGCCCCTTTTCCCGTGGCGCGTTGCAACCGTGGCCTCTTGGCCTTGATGGGGATCCCGGAGCTGGTGAGGGGCCGAGGGCCCAAGTTCGTAGGTTCAGTCTGTATATATTGTGTATATACACTCGAGAGTTGGAACGTACTAAATTATTGACAGGCGGTCGAGGAGTTGTGTTTCTGAAACGGTGAAAAGAGTCGCGTATGGGGAAAGCCACGTGAAGTTCCGAGGTGTGGAGTCGGATTACGTCATGCTGTCGCCTGGTTTTCTAACCAATCACCGTTGGTACTTCCCCTTTTTATCTTCCTTGTATATTTCATTTTCTATGGTGGGGGAAGAAAGCACTCTGAATAGTTTTACGACGAATAGCTCTTGAGCGCTTCTATTAAACTCGGATCAACCTCTAACTCATATTGCAGGGGTATTGGCATACTAAGGATGTATACGCCAGAGCCGGAATTTCCTTAATACTTCGGGCGTAGGAAATAGGGGGAAAACTAAAACGAACTCCCCCTCCGGGGCCCTCCGGGGTGTCGATTGGCGTATTATCGACTTGCAATTGGCTGCCTAAGATCTTTAACACTCTTAAGTTGGATTTTTCAATATAAGTATATGCTAGTATATTATAATTATAACTAGATAGAATGCTAGTTCTGGGAGTTCTAAAGCTTACGGAGTATCTCTACAGAATTAGGACCTTAAATAGGCCAGGGGCACCCCGTGCCGCGCCGAAGGCGCGTCACGGCGTGCGTATAGGGCACATCTATATCCTATTACATATCTATGTACGGGGCACGGCGTTCGGCGCCTTCGGTGCCTCACAGGAGCGTATTTGAGGATATACTTCCTAAGCGATAGAAAGGCATAGTCTTATAGAGGGACGTACGTCTTACTCACCTTTTGTGCGCGTAGCGCGGGCTGAAGTATAGCCGAAAAATAAAACCTTACTTTATGATAAAATCACAAAAATTAGCTTACCCACGCGCGGGGGAAGGGGGCTAGAGGGGAACCTAATTCCTAAATGGATAAGCACCCTTTCAGGGTAGACCCAGAGAGGGTGCTTATGCATCCAAAAGAGAGTCGAGATCCAAAATTACCGCTTTGAGCGTATACCCATGTTTTAGGAATGCTACGCGAGCAGTACAGGGGGGGGGGGGGGGGGGGTACAGGGATTAGGAGGGGCACACTCCTTTTGTATCCATCGCTCGATTTAAGCGTTAGGATCCGAGGGCATATAGCGTCTCTCTCAGCAGACCATTGCATCAATATGCCATCTAGCCGTCCGTATCCTGATCTTGATACGGCCATATCTTCGCCGCCTTCTCCGCATCCTCCTCGGCCCCGGCAATAAAGGAGTCCCTAAGTTCATCCACAGCGGTGCGGACTTCATCGAACCTACTAGGCTCCACCATCCCATCTGCAGGCAGTCCCCAATTATCTCGAAACAATCTCATTATTTCCGCTGCATCGCTCAGGCTGTCTTCCTCGATCTCATGTAGTTTCAACTCCTGCTCGGTGAAGCTCACTGGACAAGGTCCAGCGTCTGGACAGAGTTTCTCCCATTGTCCAATTATTTCCAGCAGCGCCCTTCGAAGAAAGAACACATCGTGGTCCTCCCATACCCTAACAACTAGGCGTGATGGTTGCGTTCGCACTTCGAGACCTTGCTGTTGTAATCGGAGGGCAGCCCAATGCCTTGGATTCTCCCGACATGTCAAGCCCTTGTAAAAGACGTAAGAGGCTTCGGTCTTGTGGTCCCCTTCAATTTTTTTTCGCTCGTCTGCCTCGAGGGTGTCATAGTTATCAGGAAGTTTCGGTATAGTATTCTCATTAGCAATTGTCCATGGACACAGAAACATTCGAGCGACGCCGCATTGGTAGAAAAAAGGCTTAACGGAAGCTGATTGCCAATCAATTATACGGGTAATTTTCTTCGAGTCCGGGTCGACAAAAACATTGTCAAGATGAAGGTCTGGGTGCCAAAGTGTGGGTGAGTGTGTGTCAACCGTTCCCAAAGGAGGAACCATAGCTGGAGAGAGGCGGAGATAACGGTTCAACAGATCGAGCACTTCGTCAGGTAACTCAGATTCGGTGAGGGATCGGTGGTAGTTCATGCGAGGACGGGCGTGCGTTGTGATATAAAGCTTTTCGTTTGCAGCCATGGCTTCCACAAACTCAAGCGGCTCATTATCTGTGCGGTCAGAATAACAGAAACAAGATAGTTCAATAGAGTGCACTCACATGGCCCTCTATGCATGTTCATACCAGCTCTTTTGCCATGCCAGAGCTCGCTCGAGACTAGCGGGCCTATTTCGAACGGCTCAAGTACCGAGGAGTGGATTTGCACACCAGTCGGGACCTCCAGGTCGCTGGACAAATTCGCCGGGACGTCACCCTTGAAGTAGATGCAGCCTGATTTTGTAAAAGTCGTCGCAGCAAGCTTCTGCTCTATATCCACAATCTGCCGTATGATGTCAAGTCGGTAGTGCATCGGCCACTGATACCATAGGCTTCCAAGTGGCCTTCCCGGAGCCTTCTCCTCCAAAATATATTCTGCCCCTACTGGATTGTTTCGATCGGCACACCAGGCAATGATTCGCGGCGTAGGGATATTCAATGCATCGCGTAGCTAGTTGTACAAAAGTCAGGATTTGGCACAGATTCTTGGGTGGTGGGTGAACTAACAAATTGGCGAGTAGCTACTTCTGATGCTGTTGTATAGAACGCAGGCCCAGCGATTGGATTCGGAAGTTTTGCAAAGAGTTCGGAACCATTGTCCATTGTGAGTATATAAGCCTTATTGTTGAGTCCTTCACGACACTTGAGAACTCTCGTGCCTGGAATCAAAATTAGCAAAGAGTACGATGCACAGCACTGATAGGGACGTACAATACCGAGCACCCTCATTCGAGACCGCCGAGACAGCCGCCTTCAGGAGTTGCTGGAAGTCGAATTTGAGATATCGTTCTCCAAGCTGTACAGATTCGTTGTATCTAGGCGGAGTTAACAGTGAGGCAAGTATAATATGTAGGAGGCGGACGTGCAACCAGCGATTCCTTGTGTATCTGTAGAGCTGTTCTTCTGAAATATCGTCCACTGTAAATGTTAGGATCTAGAACAATGAGGATATGCTATACGCACACGTTCCGTCAGACCTCACGGCCTGGAGCAAGGGCATTGCTTTAGCAGAACTAGAACGCTGCCTTCGTGATGAAATAGTAATCGATGGAGCAATTGAGGATCGGATATGTTGACAAGGACTGTTTCCGCTTATAGCGAGCCAGCGACTCAGTAGAAATGTCTGTGATCTGGGAGGCATGGTTACTCCGACCCTATATGAGTAAAATTTGAGGGTCGCGAGGCGCGTAAGTGCGCGTGGAAGGTTGCTACCGAGGCCTGTAACCCCTGTATTGCTATACATGGGTCGATAGCGATCCTCTTACTAAAACCCCCACAAAATATTATATATAATCTTTTTCTACTTTTAATCTCTTATAAAGTAAACTACTTAAAATATAAGATATTAATAAGCTTATAAATATTTAACATGTTTTTTTTAAATTGTTTTCTTTCATTTAGAATAATTAATGTTTTATTAAATAATTTTTTTCTGAATATATAAAATCTTAAAGTTCTTTCTTTGGCATTTTTATACTTAAAACTTTAAGACTATTTCTAGTTTCTTAAAGTCTTAAGTTTTTTGTTTTTTTAATTCTTATATATATTAATTGTAATTTCTATAATTATAAGAGTAATAAGAGCTTGAATAAGCTTAATTTATAAAAGAAAAGGGTTTAGAATAACTCTAATAAGATTTAAATAAAGTAGCTATAAAGCGGCTATAAATTTTCATATTTTGAAGAGGGGTACGAGGGAACACAAATCGAATAAGTGTGTCCACGAATGAAGGAGGCATCGTGTGGGTGAAGTCTGTATTGAATTGCTTAAGGTCTTCTTTGTGGAAAGGGTGAAGGCTAAATACAAAAGGGAGCGAGAAGCTAAGGAGTCACGTGAAACACGTGATTAGCTAACCGTCCATCCAATCCCAACTACAACATTGTTAAAAAAGAACTTTAAAAATTGTAATTAACTAATATTTCCTCGGGCTTTTGGCAAGAGGATCGCTATTAACTTCGGGAGTGATGTCCTCTGAAAGCAACCTTGTCTGTATCTCTCTTCCATGCATTTCCCCTCTCTCCTCCTGTCTCTTGATAATTTTGTTCTCAATCCTGGAACCCTCGTTGATAAGGCGGAAGGAATACGATCTCTGATTTATTTGGCCGATACGATGAATTCTCGCAACTGCCTGCAGTTCACGATAAAACTCGTAATCAGGCTCCATCAGGACCAGATTCGCTGCTCTGGTAAGCTGCAAACCAGTTCCGATGAGTCTCGTTGTGCCTACGAGGATTTGGAAGTTGTTCTTCTGCTTTCGAAGCCCGGAGTCTTTGTCGATGGCGTCGGTGAAAGCGTCGAGCACTGCGGTGCGCTCCCGAGATTTCATGCCTGCACAGATGAGACCTACTCCGTTCTTCTTGTCTCTTGGAAGGACGAGCCGCTCGATGAACTATCTTTCTGTTAGCAAATGAGAAGTTCTTTAGAGTGGGGGGGAAATACTTACCAACTTGAGTATCAGGGCAACAGGGTTGAACTGCGTCATAATGACGAGTTTCTGATCCTTCGCATCAATGTCGATAGTTTGAAGCAGCTCAAGGATATACTGCTTCAACCAAATACACTTCGAGCTACTCGCTACAATCTGTTTCAAGTAAAGCGAATACGGCGACTTAAACACATTCGTTCCCTTATATTTGATCACCTCTTCTGTCGTTAAAGCCAAGTGGTGTTTATGATGCACGCTTGAAAGGGTCACCAAAAATGGGAATATCGCAATGATCCGCAGCCTCCACTCCACCCTACACCTCTGATTGAATGTCAAACCTTTTGGAAAATTCGGTGTCTGGTAATCAGGATCGTTGATTTTCCAACTTTCGAGGAGATCGGCAAATTTTTCGAGTGCTTCTTCTTCGATAACTTTCACTAGATCAGCTAGCTTGGAGTCAAATTTGGGGTTATGTGTGAGGACGACGTCTTGGTGGATATGCTTCTTTAACTTGATGAGGGGCCGACTCATCCAAGATGAGTCTGCGGTGCGTCGGATCATGAATCGGAATAGGAAGGGTGTGAAGTCGTCTGCAAGTTTTTGGGCTACTTGATGATCTGCAGTTCGATTCTTGATATGCTTTTCGAAGTTTTTGCAGATCATGTCGAGAGCACTGTGGTGGTATTGGCTGAGGATTGGATTCTCGTCCCAGCCTGTGGTCGTGGAGTACTTGTCCTTTCTGGGGAAGTGTTGTTCGATGGCCAACAGAATTCCTTCAATGCTTCTCGGTGTATTGACGAGCGGCGTGCCAGAGTAGCCCCAGATGAATGGGTTGTTGGTAAGTGGCAAATCATAAAGTACTCTTGCGCGTCCCTTTTCTTTTAAATATTCCTCGTGACACTCATCGATCATGGCGAGACCGAAGACAATGCCTCTGCTCTTTGCTTTGACCCAAGTGGGGTTCTCGATCGACTTGGTATGAGATAAGAAGAGGCCGTCATACTCGAACTTCTTGACCCAACTCTTGTATGAATGGGGAGTCGTCAATACAAGATATCTATCTTGGTGAGGTCTTGCAGTCTCCTCGTGATACTTGCCGGCCTTGCCGTCAAAAATGTGTCGCCTGGCACTCAACTCCTTGATGTTTCTTGCATGTCGTGCATCCATATTTCCAAAACTAGGAGCCGGAACTGGGTTTGCAGCGTCATGAGCGACTACTATTCTCATGGCCAGATTGCCGTCATTCTCATCAATATGTGCAAGCCATTGCGATATCCAGGGCAAAACCAAAGACTGCGGCACACAAGCAATTCTGACTCCCGCCTTGGCAGGCCATTTAGAAGTCGGGCTTGAAGAGGCACAGGGACATACAATCCAACCTGGACGTTCATGGCGACTGGGGCAGCGGTCGCCTTGATGCTGTTCAATCTCATTGAGATGTCTTTGGCCGTGGAGTGCGCGAGTTGCCTCCACTTCTTCCCAGAGCCAGGTTAGCTGCCTTTCCGCTACTATGTATGCAAAGAAAGAAAGTGTTTTTCCGAGCCCCATTTCATCGGCGACGAAGCCACCGCCAACTTCTCTTGAGGATTTCATCTGCCAATAGACGCCATAAACTTGATATTGATATAGTGGCGTTTTCAAGCCTGCGAGTTTGACGGTTTCGCTGAGATCCACCTCGTGAGGGCTGATTTGAAATGTGCGGCAGCAGTCTATCCAGCGTGCCGACTCGACACTTGGTCGGATTTGGCTCAATTCTTTCAAGTTCTGGAAAGCTTGTAAACTATATCACAGTCAGCACATTTCTTTGGTGGCATATCCTTGGGATTATAGATGGACTTACCGAGTAAACAAAAACTCATCGGGGTTCTCAAAATCATCAGGTTGCTCTAGCTCCTCCACTTCTGTATCCTCCAATCTCTCAATGTTGTCAATGTCCTTCAGCCTCTCGATCGAAATATCCTGCTCATTCTCGCCTCCACGCACGAAAGTTCTCCTGGACACCTCCGCGTAGTAGTTCTCGGACGTACCGACTTGCTCCTCAACTGGAGCAACATCCTTCGATTCGCGCCTGAAAACATTCTTGATTGCGGAAATAGGACGTAATGACATAGACGCTCTCGCGCTAACTCTCGATGTAACACTTTCCCTCCTCTTGATCGCTGGGGAAGGGGACTGTGGGTAAAATCCGGATTCTCGTCTTATATTTGCCATTTCTTGGCTTTTTCGGGGCGTAATAGAATCTCGACTTTCGGATTTCTCCTCCCTTTCCTGCCTTTTCCTATCAGAATCTGGGGCAAAGAGGGCCGCTTTTTCGGGGTGAGTGGGAGTTCCAGTCATCGTCGCATTGTTTTTCTTCCCTGTGTTGACAGTTGTGACAACTGCATTTATTATGGCCCTCTTTCTTCTGAGGGGCTGCGGAGTACTAGCTTGAGGGAAGAGGAGACTACCGAATTCCGGTTTGCGCGGTTCCTTGTCTATTGCTGATACAGAAGAGAGCGGAAGATAGGGCGGTGTCGGTATGGCCTTCAGGGCAACACTGTCACGGTACACCTCAGGGCGTGGTTTTCTCGGTGGCGTTGACTTGGAGACAGGCTCGGCGAGACTGGCCGGGGTAGGATCTAGTGGTTTTACCCTTATTTTGGACTTTCGTCCGTTTTGGGGAACACGAACTTGCTCTTTCCCAGCATTCTTCTTGTCTGTTTTCATGCCATTCGCAAAGAAGCTGCTCGCAGATGCCGGTAGTGGTTGTGGAGAGATGTGGCAAGGGAAGCGAGCCTGATCTGGGTTTTGAACACTTGTATTAGATGATTCGCCCACTTCACTATTATTCTCGTCTGGCTTTCTTCCCGCACTTCTTTGGGATAGAGGTGGTGCTTGCGCCTTCGAACGTGCCAGAGCCTTGACACTAGCTGCCTCTCGCTGGTTTCGTGCCAGTTGTGCTCTCTTTTGCTCTTCCTTCTGCTTGTGGTTGAAAAGCTCAGCCTTTTTGGTTTCACTCTCCTCCTTAATCTGAGCTGCTTCTGCTGTCTTTTTCTCAACAACCATTCTCTTTCTCTTCTGGTGGCTGTTCTCTTCGAAAAATGTAAAAGTTAGACTGTCTCCATTCGTATTGTGTAGTAGGTGGGTGAGAGCAACCTCGAACTGTTTCTGATTCTCAATAATGTGCCGGGTACCCCTTCCAGCTCCCAAAGTCCGATTCCCAGGTTTGGAAAAGTAAACAAGACTTCCATTTGCCAACTTGCAAGGTTCTTCGCCGCTCACCGCATTTAAGACTTCCTCAAATTCGTCGACGAATAAGTTCAGTTGGTAGCTCCGGACCAGGGCCGGATCTTTTCCTTCTGGAACACATCGGACGGAGATGATTTCTAAGATCTCGGGGGAAAGCGATCTAAGTTTAATTTTATCGGAAGATAGGACTTCTAGTGCGAACGTTCTCTGATCGATCGAAAGTAGAGCTTGCTTCTTCTCCTTGGAGAGCGTCGTGGGTGCTGTGTGGAGAGGAGGGGGCTCAGAGATTCGTGGAACATCCTTCCCGACCGTGGGACTGTCTGCCAAGGTGGGCTCAGGTTTCTTGCCTTCACGTATTTCCTCTTTCTTGGAGCGGTTCTTGTTCCATATATCAAGAATCAATGCCTCGCACCAATCATTCATCCAATGCGCTGGGACGCTCTGAAAGATTGTGAGCAATGTTGTTGTGGCCTCGGTCACGGTGGCCCTGAAATCCGGACCTCCTGGTAATAGTGATGCGTTGTCCAAGCCATGGCTATAATACGCCTGTGTAATAAGCTCCTGGATTGTTGTGACTATTTCTTCGGTAGCTTGAAGACCGACTTTGAAGTTTTCAAAATTCAGGTTAGGCCGATTGGGCGCAAGACTTGCGAACCATAGCACTCTCTCCTCCTCTGAATCTGGTCTTTGCCGCAGCTGCTCCGTCATTGCGACTATTTTCTTTAAGGGCCAAAACAATTGGAATGTACTTTTCTGTCGGACAAAATTAGAGGCAGCTCCAGATAATAATAGCACGTCTTAGTTTAAGGAGAATGAAATGTACCCAACATTGAAGCCGCTCCTTATCTAAGACGAAGTGAACATATGCTAATATTTGTTCCAAGCTCACAAGAGGTCGGAAACAAAGCTTCATTGTGGATTCCCCTCGAGTCGCCGGGTTTGGGCATCTCGTTCAAAGGAACAAAGCACATTCAAGGAGTGCCAATTGCGGTGATGTCAAGAGCAAAAAGAACAAAGGCGCTTCATGTTTCGGACATTCAGGTTGAGCGTTCAACTTTAAGGGAAGCATCGAGGATCCAGAAATAATCCTTCATGTCGTACTAAAACAAAAGTGCCCATTATCGGTGGTTTCGGTGTACTCGCTTAACCAGAGAAAACTTGACATCTCAGAACGAGGAGCTAGTCCCATGTTCCAACTCACTAGGGCAGTTACTGGCTTTTCATCGTCAGATTCACTGACTCGTAGACAAATAAGGATAATTCAAGTTCTTGCAGAATGTCCTGTCTTGCCGAGGATAAATCCCCAAGTATCAATTGCCAATCCTGCGTGGCCAGTACATTGTCAACTCAAGCACTGGCTGGATTTCTGGCTATAGAATCAAAGCCATTGTACCTGCTCATTAGAGTAATTTCACAAGATAGACCATGGTTAGTGATGGGGGCTGTGAAGTGAATCTGTGAAAGCGAAAGTCAGCAGAGAGCTCGCTAGTTTAGCACTACTCGAGAGGTCCCTCCGCAAAGCACTCTCAAAATGCATGACCATTTGATGTGTAATGCATCAAGAGTTGATTCCGGAATACATATTGTGGGTTTACCTGCCTCTCAAATTCAGCCCCTTGAACTCAGAGGTAAGCACATGATGATGGAACATATGCCCTCACTTCAAGGATGAATGTTGGAGATTGGGTTCCCTAGATTCAATCTGAAATTGTCAGTATCTTTCTCGGTTCATTATTCCATCATAACCCTCATAAACTGGGGGTTCGAGCATTGCACTCGCTCACCGTCATGCATTCAATACTTTCTACCTGCTGCCGAGTTTAAAATGGAATCTTGCGCGTTAAAAGAGCCATAAATCAATCTTAGCAGAACCGCGGACCGAACGCACAAACTTACAAAAGTTGAGAAGGGGGTCTATATCAGATGCTGTTGTAGAGTGTAATAGTTCTGAGTGCTAGTAACGAGATGTGGGTGAAGCTAAACACTGCGAACAGGAAGAATCACATGAAGCACGGAGCCTGCCGAGAGCCGAGGAGTGGGCAAGTGACCAATAGGGGGGTGAACCACGTGACAACACAGCCTCGGCCACCTAGTTCTAAGGTTGTTTGTGGCGATCTGAGTCCCTGAGTCACCTGATAATTTGATAAATAAATAAATATCGCTCTTCGCTTTTATCTTCAGCAAACCCACATGAGTCGCAAACTACTTACTTGAAGATGTACATCGATCATCCTCTCAAAGCGACACGTTTGATACGGGTCCTGGAACTATTTCCATCACGAACGAGTCACGAGGCTGTCGTCATCAAGCTTCTCGAGCTCTCACTAGATGACCCTAAAGAGTTTGAAGCCCTGTCGTACTCTTGGGAGGGGCAACCCCTCGATCAAAACATCTTTTGCGAAGGAGAGAGTTTCCTCATTAGTGCAACTTGTCGAGCGGCTCTGGAGCGCTTGCGGCTAAAGCGAAAATCGCGGATGTTGTGGATCGACCAGATATGCATTAATCAAAACTCTGTAGCAGAGAAGAGTTCACAGGTCGAGCTTATGGGCGATGTCTACAACAAAGCAAAGCAAGTAATTGTCTGGCTGGGAGTACATCCAACGGGCAATAAACTTGTCCAGTTTGCCAAGCTACATCACATCGTGGGCGTTCTGGAAAAACCGTTAAGGCACGTGTTCAAGGAAAATGCAACAGTGAAGGTAACACCAGGATGGGACATGGGTGAACTCGTTTTCCACGGCCCAAAACTGCGGCATAAAATAGGTTTGATATGGGAGGGTACGTATTCGAAAAGCTCTTGTAACTTCTGTTAATCCTGCTAATGAAGTACAGAAATGTCAGGCATCATCCTTCATGATTTATATCCAATTTCGTGGTTTGAAAGGGTGTGGACTTTGCAGGAGGTGGCTCTAGCACGGCGAGTCATCTTATTAACTGCTCGAAAATCAACGGACTATGACAAATTCATGTTTGAGTTGAATTTTTGGCTTTACACTAAGAATTCGAAGCACCTTTTTGGGAATTGTTAAGCAGAGAGAATGAAGTTGGGACCCAACTACTGTTGGCTAGGCAGACAATCCGCGATTGGGTACAAGAGACGACGAAAGAAAACTACCAAGGAGACAAAAGGGGGGTTCCGGACGTGAAACGAGATATCGTAGACGTGTTCACCCGTCTGACGAGATGTTTAGCTTCCGTACTGGTCGACAATCTTCGCCATTTACGGCCTGATGCAGAGGCTGGGTGTTCAGCTCCCAAAGCCGGACTATGCTCTTGGCTGCGACGTGGTTTACTGGAAAGCATGCGTTGTATTGATGAGACACCAAGAATGTATCCGCCTACTTGAATTTGTCAACGGGTTGCCGTGGCGGGGTTCTATTCCCTCGTAGGTACCGGACTTCAATCACACCATGGCACGCTGGAAAATGAACTTCAAGCGATTCGGAGCATCAAAAGAAACCAAGGGGCCAAGAAAGCGCTCGGTAGATGGCTCGGATGGAATGTTTGAGCTGCAATCTGAGGATCTGATTCCGGTCACCAAAGCGAAGATCGTAGACGTAGTTGAGGAGCGAATATTTCAACACGTTCGGCCAAACGAGTCCAGAATCTCTGATACGGATAAAGATTTGAGATGGCTCATCGATACAGTGCAAGTTCTTCAAAGTTGGATACTGGCTGCTTTGAAACTGAGCCCTACGCGAATGCTATATCCAACAGACCATCCAGCTCCAGACGCGATAACTTGTGTGATCTGTCAGATCCCGGGCATCGCATCACGAATCGAAGTTCAACAACAAACAGAGATTATCCAACTTCTTTGGATGGCCTGTGAGGATGGGATTGGACAAGACTCATTCGATTCATTGTACCGAGTTGCAACGAAAAGCTCATCCATCCGCAGATTCATTCACGGGAATCCTGGATTGAGAAACATGTATTATCTTCCTGAAGTAGAATTGGTTTCGACGATTATATCCCTTGGTCTGGCAGAAACATTTGATCGGCTTTGCAGTGTGGCAGTTGGGAATGCATTCTTCTGGACACGAAATGGACACATTGGAACAGCACCACTTGCTGTCAGCAAAGGAGACCTTGCTACTCTCATCCCCGGAGTTAGAGCCCCGATGATACTTCGCCAGATAGACTCGATTTCGTACCAAGTGATTGGGCCTGCATTCGTATACGGTATGATGGATGGAGAAATGTGGACTGATAAGATAGGTGGCCGTAAGCGACAGGAGGATAGTAGGGAACCTAGAGATGACTTGAAAGATATTCATTTGGTGTAATCCTGGGTGGACTACCGCAGGCACGCATGGGTTTTTCCAATTCCCTAGATGAAGGAATACGATTCTTGGGTGAGGAGTTATTGCTGGATGCCGAAGAGGGGAAGGTATGCTGTGTTGGCGAAACGGGTGTAGGAATTGTATTGACGTTATGGACTGTTCTCCGTGTGAGGAGCAAATTTGGAGCGAACTCCTAAGTTGCTTTCCCTGCAGGATATTTGGATCGGGCAATGGTCTTGAATAATGGAACAGA
Source organism: Hyaloscypha sp. PMI_1271 (assembly GCA_021399465.1). Taxonomy (NCBI): domain Eukaryota; kingdom Fungi; phylum Ascomycota; class Leotiomycetes; order Helotiales; family Hyaloscyphaceae; genus Hyaloscypha; species Hyaloscypha sp. PMI_1271. The sequence continues at coordinate 89,677 of JAJTUS010000012.1, forward strand.
ATTCTCGTTGGTTATTACCCCTTCTCATGAGACGGGAGCACTTTCGATTCTATCAACCGTCGAGGGACAGTCCACTAGGAGACTTGGTGACTTGGTATAGAAACATCGAGATGTTCCACTCGTGGTATTGAAGAAAACCAATTTGTACTTTAGTGACAGGAACAATAAACCAGGGTCCTCTAGAAATTATTATTTTGGCAACTGCCATCTATTATACTTTCGTGATTGGGAATCTATCCTCCACATTGCAATTGTGCCATGCCAACTTTCAATGCTCCATATAGATCAGGACATTCAGCAAGTCCGGGACACAATGCCAATGTTCCCGAACTGTCAAGAACAATGAACGTGGTGAAGGTCAAAAGGGAGCTAGGCCAAATGACAACAAATATAAAGTTGACAACAGCAACAAAGCTAAAGGAAGACACCAACCACTTGAATTCTGCTTCTCTTACAAAGAAGCACCCCCGTCGTATTCAAGGAATGCCAAACACAAACAATGACAAGCCAAGATCTCCAGGACCATGCTGCGAGCCTTGGCCTTCTTGAAATACTATGATTGTATCTAAAGCAGTTGCAATGATGCGTTATAACGATCTTGTTTTCCCGATCTTTACCGCACTAACGCGATTGGGATGCTTGCTGTGACTCAGAGTCTGCTTGCATCTTGCATAAAAGAAGTCATTCTCTCAAAATAGTAGATGATGCCAGACTTTGCTGAATAACAGCTTCCCAATTGCTGGGGTTTGCTCAACATATAAAGCAATCAGCTCACGTGACGATCCGGCGATGCAAAACTTGCACAGAATCCTTACCCACAGGAGAAACTTTCCCGAGTTAGATTCCAGAAGTGAACACCCCGTAAAGCCTACAGATTCCTTCACCTTCCCGATTACTTTTCATCCAGCCCTACTTGAGGAGTAGAAATTGGACGCGGGACAATGGGTGCCATTCGTACCTGCCTCGTGGTAGCGATCTAGGCTTGGATTATCCTCGGAGAGCTTCTTCAAGGACCAAGATGTAGACAACTTTCCGGCCCGGAAGGACACACTTAAAAAGTTGGTCGTTCTCTTTCTAATTGGTGTTGGTAGCTACATCCCATTCTGCTGCTTAAACTTATCCCAACTCTCGTTCAGCGTCGCGAACACCAGCGCGGCAATCATGCGGACCTCTGTACTCGCATCTTGTGGCAACTGATTCTCATTAGCCTTTATCCCCCTTCCCTTCGTTCAGCCCAAACTCGATTCGCCTGCAAGTAGGGGCAAGCATAAACATACCTTATCTGGATGCGTCTTCCCAATAGCCTTCATATAATTAATCTTCACCTTGTTATTTTGCACCAGCTCATGCATCCCGACCTTCTTCCACCCAGCCCCCTCCCACATAACACTATCCAAACTGCCAATCAACGCGCGCAAATTATCCCTCTTGCCATCTCTCCACTGACTAATTCTTCCCTCGACTTTATCACTAAGAGCGAATTTCTCGTCGTCCGCTCTCTCCGCCTCTCTATGCTGCGCTCGTAACCTTTTCACAGCCTCGGAGTCTTCTCCTGCACCAGCACCGCTGAGATCTGCAAGCGCTGATTTGGGTTTGGGCTTGGGAGTTGGACGAGGTGTAACAGTTCGTGAAGCAGGCGGTTTCGGGGCAAGAGCTTTCTCGCATCTCTGCCTCCCTTGTATGGCATTTGAAGCTCCAACTCCATGCTCCACACACAACTTCCATACATCACCGGCATCTTTCCATCGTTCCATCTGCTCCAAAGCTTCAGCTTTCCGCATCAGTGCTTTGCCGTAAAATTCCTTCATCTCTTTGTTGCCACTGCCTTCGCCCGGGCCAAGGTCGATGATCTCGCCGTCGCCTCGCGAGAGCCCGATGAGTTCGAGGGCTGTATCCGCGTCCGTGACAGCGGATTTAGGGACGCCAGTTTTGAGACCAGTGAGGGCCCGGTTGCAGAGGAGGATTATGGTTATTGGGTGACGATCAGGGAGGGAAGAGAGCGACGACGAGTAGGATTGGTGTGCGGCCGCGTAGTCCCCGCGTTTGAAGTGTTCTGTGCCCGCCAAGCGATATTTGGTTGATTGATCCCTTGCAGATGCGGAAAGAGGTGGGATTCTTCGGGGTGGTGCTTTGGGTCGGGTTGGTATTGGAGTTGGTGGTTTAGAATGGCCTGGTGACGGATTTGGAGACATTCGAGCAGGCTGAGCGGGTCTTGATGGAGCTGAGGAAAACAGAAGATCCGGCCCGCACTCTGGAGGGACGGGTTGTGGTGTTGCTTTCTTTCGGCGGGCTGGGCTGACGTATGCCTGCGCGGATTGTTCTTCAATGACCTGTTTACTTACCCTGGAACGTGGATCGGGGGCTGCCTGTTGCCATCGAGGAGCAGCTGCTCGTTCTGGCGGTGGTCTTGGCATGGCTGGCGATTGATCACGTGATGAATTCGAGCTTGACGGTGTAAATCGTGGTTCAGGGGCTCTTGCTTTCCTTGGTGGAGGTCGACCGCCACCCTCAAGCATAAGAGCTTCATCGGTGACCTCGGGAACCTTTTCTTGCGGACGTCGACCACGTCCTTCCGCAGCTGCTCTTCTCTCCGCTTGTTCTCTTTCAGCTGCCTCTCGCATCCATTTCGGCTGGCTGGAATCTTCCCCCTCTTGCTGGAATTCGGCAACTGCCTTTTGAACCTTCTTCTGTGATGTCTTCCATAACGAGTTTGCAGTCTTGAGGAAATTACTTCCTACAGCCGCTGCAGTTTTCGAAATATCTCCATCCCCGCTTGGTGAACTATTCTCTTCCCGTCGAGGTTGTAACCGATCTCGATCTTCTTCTCTCATCCAAGCGGGAGCATTCTCCCGCCTTGGTCCATCTCTAGAGATATCCCTCCGTTCCCCATTTGAAGCTGAGCCATTTCGACTTGAATCTTTGCCCTGTTGTTTTTGCTTCGCCTGCCTGTGTGCATCATTCAAGATCCATCCCACGGCAGCTTGAATATCAAGACCCGAACCACTTTCCGTCAAAGCTCGCCGCGACTGTTCCGCGGAGAAGCCCATATCTACAAGCTCTGCCACCGCTTTATCCCAAGGATCATCCGATTCCTGATCGGAGGTTGGCTCCGGCAAAACCTCTCGTTGGATAGCTGGACTTGGCCTCCTGACCTCCTCCACCGGCTTCCCCAAGTCTCCCAAAAAGTCGTCGTCGTCGTCGTCATTAATACTTGTTATGGGGGCAGGCACAGAGCTACCTTGCTTCATTTGCCCCAGTCCAAAAGGGTCATCATCATCTCCCAGATCTGCCCCCAATGATCCAGATTGTTCCCACGCTTGCGGCTTAGTCAAATCTGGAGGCTTGCTTGTGCCAAACCTCGGTGTATTTTTGCCATTGCTGGGCACGGAAGGAGGAGGGTAGTAGCTTGCATTATCAACCTTGGTATCCGCATTGAATGCCGCAAATAGATCGTCGTCATCGTTCGCAGGTGTAGAGTTGCCATTTATAGCTGGGGAAGAAGCACGGGCGAAGTTCGGAGGTAAAGGTTGAGTCGCAGGAGTGGTACTTCGTGAGGTCACGGCAGATTGTCCTCTATTCCCCAGCCCTTCCCAAGCCTGCGCGCCCCCAAACTGTGATTCATATTGTTTTCTCTTCAGTTCCTCTTGTTTCCTCTTCTCTGCCTGCAGCTTTGCCTGCTGTTCTTGTAGTGTAAGAGTGTTGTGTTTCGAGGATCCAAAAGAAACCAGATTCGAGAAGCTGTCAGGTGTTGACGATTTGGGCGGCGCAAACGGAGAGGGCTTCGGAGCGCCAGAACCTTGCGCAGATATTGGCGTGCTTCGACCTGACAGTTGAGGAGGGGGCGTGGGCTTTAATGCTGGGTAATAATTCCCTGTGCCTTGCGGTGCTTTGTTTGTAGTTGTGTTCGGAGTCGCAGACCAGTCTAGACCGCTCAAATCATCCATCTTGACGGAGAAAATATATGAAATTTATGCATTTAATGTTGGTCGGAGTTGTCGCAAAAGGCATCGAAGGTCGTAAATGTGAAGAGTGGCAAGTGATGCTCGTCCTGTGTTGTTCCTCCCTTCAGGTGTTTCGCTGGCATATCAAATTGCGTCAAGTCTGGAACTGGCGACCGTAGTTTAACGCGCGGTTGTTAAGTTCTCACGTGTCTCTCTTCCAAGCTTCTCTTTCCCCAATCACTTCCATCCAACACAGTACACTCTTTTTGTATCGGCTTGTATCTTAATTGTGCCATATTCTTCTGAGTTCTAGACTTGTTATTCAAAATCTTTGTACTCGAGAAGGCTCGGCACTGTGAAGCACCAATTTTTGAGCTCTTCACCCGAATCTCCCGAGAGGTGAGATGTCAACCCTCTCTCGGACGATCCTTGTAGGTCCAATAGTCGTTTTCAACCCAATAGCACCGTATGCTGAATTACCGCAGGACTATATACCCAGCTATTTCAAGCAACGCGAGATCTTCGTCCCTCTCATTGTTGGATTTTACGTCGTGGTTCTGGGGCTATGTTTGACAGGAGCCCTCCGAGTCTCCAAAGGACAGCAGGACAAAGCACGGAGAGAGAGAGGCTCTCAATTTTCAATGCTTGATGAGGATGAAGATGATGAAGGCAAGGAATCTTAAATTGCTGGGAATGTGACATTGGGAGGATTTGGGGGGAGTTGAGAGTTTGTTGATGTTCAGCTTTAACAAGCAAGAACTGGTCGAATCTGTACTCATGAGGGAGGCAGAACCACATTCGGTGAGCTAAAGCGAGGAAAGGCTTCAAAGATGGGTCGGAAGGGGTTGGTCACATGACCACATTTCATTCCTCGCCCCGATGCTTCGCAAGACTCAAGGCTCACCTGTCCATAGCCTACATATGGAAAGGTCATAGTGATGCATGCAACGTGCTGTATACCTCGTCAATTCATGGCATATTCAGCCATCTCACAAGTCAGCATCTGACCTCTTCAAGGCTCCAAGGAACTCGACGTTTCCAAAAGAATATAATGCTCAACAACTTTCGAGCAGGTTTTGCGCTTCAACAAACTAGCAAATACGCCTAAGATGATAAGATCTTATCTTGCCGAGCAAGTCGGATTCTTCCAGAGTTGCGTGAGGTTCGTGGTCAGACGAGGTCAGTGCAAGTTACACCACACTCCCGGGAATCACATCCTCCTTCCCTCTTCAGGAACGTCTCACATCGGATAAACACAATGACTCGCGGCGCAAAACCCGTTTCTGGATACCATGGACCTGGGAACATGGAGCTCGTCACATGACTGGGGCAGCTCGCATGGCACGATGGCACAGCGGCTGGTAAAGCCGGCTGTGACGTAGAAGCGCATATCTGTTTAAATTATCTCGATACGGTTACCCCGTCTGTTGGAAGCTCGCTGCGAAAGAATGTGTCCTATTTGTAGACGCTGACTCGTGGTGTCACATCTCCCCCGCCCGTGCTCGGTTTGCAAACCTCACTCGAGTCGGGGTCCTCGAACTGGTCGCGACGTGAACCGTGAGGGCCAGATTCTGACAGGCTTCGAGGATCGCCAGCGCTGTGGTCCCCCACATAAATAAAGCCCTGGATATCCTCCCAGAACTGCTGTCCATCTCCACCTCCTCTGGTTTCATGGGCTGCCCACACCGCCGCGCTCGAGCATCTCGTTGAGAATCTTCCTCCCAATAAACCCTCCCTCCCACGTTGGCTCTCCCAAACGGACGCGTGTCTTGGGTTCTTTCTCGAAGTCTCCCAGTCGAACCGATACTGCTCCAGGGATGCTCGGAGCGATGTTCTGTTCCTGCATCAGAACGTAACATCGGAAGCACCCGCCATCATTGAATCCCTGCCCCATTATCTCCCACTGGGTTACGCTCGTCACATCGCTGGGGAGAGGTGCAGCAAAGCAACGCCGAGCCAACCCTATCAGGCTGACACCCGGAAGCCAGAGCCAGCGGAAAGTTCAACGCGCTTCCGAGCTGGAGAGAACCACCCCGCCGGTCATCTGTTGGTGGATTGGCGTATTGGCGCCCAGCAAGGGCCCTGGGGAAGCAATAGAAGCGCGTCCCCTGAGTTGGGCCGGGAGTTGGATGCTGGTGGGTAAGGTTAACTGGGTTGCAGCCAGAGAGGCAGTCAAGACGCTCTCGCTCCCATTGGCGGTCTGCGGCTGGAGCAATCCAACTCCAACAACGACGTTCACCCCATCCCATCTTCTCCAAACTCCTTCCCACAGCTTCCAGCCCTCCAAACACTCGACCAACGTCAAGTCGACCACCGCCGAGTCAAACGGAGGCCTTGTGTCTGCCATTGTGTCTGACGCCGATCTCCAATCGGGACAGCTCCAGACCGCCCGCCCGGCTAACTTGACAGGTGGACGAGCACGCGCACGAGTCACACAGACTCGATAAGCCCGCCCTCATTCCTCGATAAGTCGGAACCACGACGTTGTCTCGCGACCATGGGTCTCTTCTCTCGCAAGAAGACGTCTGACTCCACGACGTCTGACGGCTCGCGCAAGAACTCTTCCAGTCTCGCAGACATCGGCTCTATGTCCTCGCAATCATCACTTAAATCTCCCGTCACACCCGGAACCCCTGGTTTCTCGAAGATGGCGAAGCCAATTGCCCCCACCATTCCCAAGATCAACCTCCCCAGGGCGCCAGATCCACACGTCGATCCAGCAGGATACCTGCGGAGCATTGGCGCCGTGCGCGAGAGATGTCTTCCGGTGCTGGAGAAGGCAAAGGCAAATCAATTGAACCATTTCGATGTCGACATGAGCAAGTTCGACAACACCACGAGATTCGTCGTGTCAATTATCAAGGTGGCATTCCTGCTGTACCACCTTACTTAACGAAGCTAATTGTCGGTCTTGTGCAGCGCGATTTCGATCCCGATTATGCAAGTATCCCTCCTCACGGCCGCTGGCAACACTTCAATGCCGGAGGACGAGACCGAATTGCAGAACTGCTTTCGAGCTGGCCACACGAGATAGACCCCTCGGAACGATGCCGGCGGCTTATCGACCTCTTCCTCGTTTCTGTGCTGCTCGATGCGGGGGCTGGAACGTCGTGGTCGTACAAGAGCAAGCAGAATGGTCGGTTATACAAACGAAGTGAGGGGCTGGCCATTGCGAGTTTCGAGATGTTCAAGGATGGGCTTTTCAGCAGTAATAAGCAGCAAAGACATCAAGTCGATGCGTCAGGATTGAAGGAATTGACGGTTGAGAAGATGGCAGCTGGTCTACAAGTCACAGAGCAGAACCAAATGTCAGGGTTAGAAGGACGCGCCAGTCTTCTAATCAGACTTGCAGATGCATTAAATAACGACACTCTCTTTGGCGCAGATGGCAGGCCCGGAAATATGCTGGGTAATTCCCCACGCTATACCATTAACAGCAGAACTGACACATTCAGATTACCTCCTCTCCCACCCCACAACCCAAGCTTCCTCCGTCCCGATCGTCCCCCTCCCAACCCTCTGGTCCGTCCTCATCGACGGCCTGGCACCCATCTGGCCCCCCTCTCGCACTACCCTCGATGGGACCTCCCTCGGGGACGCCTGGCCCCTCGCCCTCACGCTTCTCCCCACAACGCAACCCTGGGAAACGATTGTTCCATTCCACAAACTGACGCAATGGCTCTGCTATTCCCTCATGCAGCCGATGTCCAAGCTAATGAACATCCACTTCGCGGGCGCCGAGCTGATGACCGGCCTCCCAGAGTATAGGAATGGAGGGTTATTTATTGATACGGGTGTCTTGACGCTGAAGAGTCCCGATGAGGAGAGGGGGCTACAGAGGTTTAGAGAGGAAGGCTTGAAGAAGGGGAGCACGGTTGAGGTTGTGCCGATGTTTACTCCTGATGACGATGTGATTATCGAGTGGCGGGCCGTTACGGTGGGCTTCCTGGATTTGCTGTTGGAGGAGGTGAATACCGTGCTGGGATTTCAGTTGACGTTGCCGCAAATGCTGGAGGCGGGTAGTTGGAAGGTTTGTCGCCCTTGCTCATTTGATCTTGATGCTTTATTCTAATGGAAAGAATAGGGAGGCAGAGAAATGGCCGAAATCTCCCGCCCAAATACGCAATGCCCGCCAATCGCAATCCTCTCCGACGGGACCGTCTTCTAATCACCACCCCTCTCTTTCAACCCCCCTTCAACTACTTCGCCTTCTCGCCCTGTACCTTCTACGAACCAATTCAGCTCCAGCACAAACCTGCTGGAAAGGAAAGTCTACCTCGATGGTTTTTGATCTCAATCAACAAAAGTTTCGACGAAAAGTTACTGTATGCTAGTGAAAGTGTGAAAAGATGTGCGATCTGAATTTATTGCTAGATGGCTCCATCTAGCAAGGAGGGAGAAATCGGAGGATGATGCTTGAAGCAGACGGGGCGGAAGGAGATAGCTAGATACCCTTGATGAATACTATGCCAATTTCAACGTTCCCCCTCCCGATCGATATAACCCCAGAGATGGCAAATTACAACCAGATGGCCGTATTGCGTATATGCAGACCGTAAAGGACAAGAAGCGTGACGTAGTATTCCTGGGTGGTGAGCATTTCGATCCAGCAGCTATTACTAATGAACAATGGTACAATTTACACTGCTACTATATTGATGTCTCATCCACCAACCGCGAGAACCTGGTTTCGGTCATCGACGAACCGGTCAAAAGAGCACGCTTTCTAGAAGCCTTATACTATAACGGACCCTTCTAACCCCTAGGTTGTCCGAGTGCCTTCGGTAAAGCCCATAGCCGTATAGAAACTATATTAGAGAAACTTGCCGCCAAGGATAACCTCACCCCAGAAGATAGGGATTTGGTTTTATATAACATTCCTTCTAGGGGGTGTAACCCGATAGTCCCTTCCTAGAGCAGTAAATAGCTCCGCCAATACCGCCTACCGTAACGAGCTTAATCATATCTTCAACCAAGGCAAAGAGTGGGTCCGGACGGTAGATGAAACCATAAACGACTTATCAGCCTGGTAGAATAAGGACGAGGGAAAATTCATTGGACTTGCCGAAGATTTGCTTACACGATCGGGTTGGTTGTTTTTTCTTCTGCAGGTGGGACAATGGCAATGAAGGGGGAATGGCAGTGGAATGGAAGTTGACAACAATTTTTCGTCCGGTGATATTATGCTATAGTAGGTGTGACTGAGAGATTTATTGTGCTTTTAATCATAAACTGACAGTTAGCTGCCCGATGAAGAGGTAGCGAGGGATAAGGCGATGGCTGGATCGATGGGATTTACTCCGTGGGTCTTGTGTCGACATTAGATGCATATCGTCGGTTCTGATTTCCTGTCTATGGTGCGTTGCATGTTTTTATACACATCAGCTGGGGGAGAGGACTGAGATGTTTGGTAAGATTGGCATCCCTGTTGAGACTGTACAATTCATTGGCAATTTGTCCCCTCGCTGAACAGAAATCCTGCATATCTCATTCCCATCCCGCCGCCACAGTCAAGAGCCTGTAGTTCCACGGACAGGTCTAAAAACTGCTTCCTTTGGGGAAGCTAGCTAGAAGAGCAGGAAACTTCCTATTCGTGGAGGGGCTTGATTGGTTTGTCCCGGGAGACTTGGCGCATCTGGCTGCTGTTTGAGAGATCCTCCCTCAGACAAGGAAATACCTACCCTCGGCGTCATTCGAAGTTTTGAGTAAGTTGTGTGCCTTGACTTGAGTGGTTCTTAATTCCTGCTATTAGGAGACGAAAATGACAATGAGATGGAAGATGATAACAATTCTCATCTGGTAATATTTCTTGGTGACAGGTTCTCCCACAGCGTCATGTTGCTTCGTCATCAACAACCAAATATTTCAGTAGACTAACGAACGATTTGGAGTCAAGACGAGTTTGAAAGACTGATCAATCGGCTACTTACCACGGTCTTTCCTAAATGGGGTTTAAATAGCTCAGTTTAGTTGCGATTTCTTGTGCTGGTGCGTTGCAGCCTTCCAATACGTCCTTTGAGATGGGACAAGAGAGTCACTCGTGGCTATTCGCAGATGTTGACATACCGGGTGATCTCATATAGGAATGTTCTCATGGCATTCTTCATTTCCGTCTTTAGACTTAAGCAGTCGCTGTTCTAACTTCTAACCTGAGCTACGTCCTGGGGCCTGAGCAGTCCGTTCGATCAGCGAGAGCCTGGAGATGATTTCCCGGCACATTAAGAATCAGGCATTATTCCAGGCCTGTTTATAAATAAATTTTGTAATGCCTACTATCCTAACACAGCCACCTGTTTAAACCTATCGAGATTTCGTTACGGTGTCTGCCTTCACCTCTATGTCATAACTTACCAAATGGTCTCTACCAACACTGATAGAAAGTAGGTTAGAAATTAAACGGTACGGTATCTCTAGGTATTGATATTCATATACCCTAAGCCCTGATTCCCTGAAACAAGGCTGTTATATCAGCGATACTCACATGGAAATGTTGTCATAACACTTTCCATTTCCGTCTCTGGACCTGAGCTGCGTTTGCTTTAGCCTGAGCTATGGGTGAGAATTCCTGAGCACCGCCTGAGCACATGCTAAGTAAGCATGAGCATGCACTGAGAGGCCAATTTAGCTCCCAAAGGGGCTCGTTCTGGCTCCCCTGATACTCGGTTACACTTTTCTCGCTTGTACCCAAGCACAGACCCCATTTTGGCTCCCCTTTTTCGCCTAATCTTGTCAGATGAAAGCTGCATAAACACGGATGTTTCATGACCCTGTCATCCCTTGTTTCGAACTTTCGCATGCACCGCAGCCTCCTGTGGCTTTTCAACACACCTGCCTTTTCTTGTCAATAGTAGGAATTGCAAACATGCCCGCTGCGAAATACGCTAACTTGTCAGACGAAAAGTAGCCTTCTCCGCCCCTGGCCTGGTGCTATAACCTGCAACACCTGCACGGCTGATGATGCAGAGAAGTTTTGTTCATGTCTCAAGATCTCCATACCCTGTAAATAATTGATTTACAATGCAAAGTTTTGGAACTGGGGTCAAGCTTTCACATCTACATATCTTCCCGATGCCTGCGATGAACGTGTCTAAATTCTTGGTTGACCTCGCCTCTCCAGTCAAAGTACACTATCATCTCAGTGTTGATTATAATGAACGAAAAGAGAAAGGAAAGGGCCGAAAGGCAACTCCAAAGAAAACTGGGCATAGTTTTCAAAACAACTATCCTTCCAGATCAATGGCCAATGCACCTTTTCAATACGTTTCAGCAGGTCAGATCCTTCCGAAAAATCGACATCTTGACCTTCCCCACAAGCGACCTTTCCATCACATCTCATGATTCTCATCAACTTCTTTGGAGAGGCGAAACAACAAAACGTGCAAGGGAGATTGTTAGAATTGCAGCAACTATTATCGAAGATGCGCCTGTCGAAATGGACACGCGATTGCGATTGGAACCGAACGTCTTGCGTCGTTTTTATCTGGCTATCGATTGGTAAGCTGCGCTGTCGAAGCAGGTATCTCATGTTCTATACAAAGCATATCCTGTGGTAAAAGAGTGTGGAGGCCAGAAGTGGACGTAGTAGTGGAGTGTCCAGGTGCTATCAAAAGGAATCTAGATACTCGGCGGGGAAACCGCCAACCATGTCAGTGCCCTGAGGCACTGAGACTTTCGAATTTGTAAGTTTTTAGCAACTAACTTAAGGCATTGTCTATCTCATGCTAACGCTGCGCTATCCTTGCAGGAAGGAGACCGACACAATGTTTTCAACCAGAGCGGATGAAATGATGTCGTTCGATTTCTCTGAGAGCCGGTCCGAGGAGAAGCCCAAGAACAGACGTCCTGATCGAATTCTCGGGTTCCAGGAAACAAACAGCCTCAGTCGCCGATTTGCCCAATATGATCTGATGGCTGGCCAACTTGGAGATGATCCTGCACTTAAGATTTTATGGGAAACGGTGGAAAGTACCGTTTTAAATCATAAAGGAAATGCTCTTCTCTTTCCCTTTCTAGTCATCGAGGCCAAATCAAGATATGGTGACTCGTTTGATGCCTGCAATATACAAACTGCCCAGCCAATTGTGAAGATGCTTAAAATACAGGAAGATCTACAAGCGAAGTCTCAAATGACACTAGAGTACGGAGGGCCACTTCTATGGTATATTGCTTACAGAGGAGAGGACTGGCGACTATTCGCATGCTATATCTCTGAAAAGTCTGACGAGCATTTATATGTAAGCATACGTTTAAACTATATCCGTTCAATGACATTGCTAATTTAAGTAGGAAGTTGTAAACCTCTGGAGCGGACAATTGAACGACGGAGACAGTGCGCTTCAACTACTTCTCATCATTGACTACATATACGACTGGGCCCGCGATGTATTTAGGCCTTCAATAGTTTCCCAGCTAGCGATGCTTGCAAATCCTACTCAAGACAAGGGCCGAGTCCACGACAATGGCTTCACCACGGCCGATACCGACAGCGATGTTTTCTCACTGGGCAAACAAAGAAAAGATATTGAGACTTGGGATGCCGCCCTCGAGGACCCTACAGAGGTGATGCTGGAGGAGGAACTCAGTCTCATTAAGTGGGCGACTTATGATTCACCATTAGGCGTTTTCCGCCCAGGATGTATTGTCGAGTCCTTGTTCCGATGCCTCTGCATTACCAAAGAGAATGTTGATGAACTATTCTCAACCATACCGGAAAGACGCAGTCCTAAGAAGCTTGCTAGGAAAGCAGAGAATGTCTTAAACGTTAATCATGTTCTGGTATCAGAAGATGCACTTGGGAGGATGGAAGAAATTTGGACCAACAGAACCAGACGGCGTCAATGTCAGGATGTCCCAGAAAAAAGTTTTTTCGCCACAATCAACTATAATGTATTCTTTGCTGGAAACTGGGAGTTGAAGAGAGTCATCTCTTGTCTTGCGTTTGATGAAGAAGCGTTGAACCTACTCCGCCAGTACTATGGACGAAAGTCGATCCCAGTCGCCATCAAACGTGCCAAAATCTTAAGGAAGGATAACGCAGAAACCCTGCTGACTGCCTTGAAAAATCAGACAGTGCAACAAAACCTCGCATCAGCTTTGGCTTCACAAAGGCAAGAACTACGTCCTGTAGCTGGTGCTTCGTCCTCAAGCCTTTGCCCTACTTTTAAGTTTGCAGACCAAAGTCGATCCTGGTTAGATGACAAAGGCTTCCAATGGAGCTCGGATGCAACGGCAAGTGAGGTCATATATCAGGTGTATGATTGGTGCAAGAAGGGTTCTGAAGAGCCAACGCAGCCATACATTCGATTCTCTCAGCACATGAGTTCGCTGACTGATAGCTCCACCAATTCGACTGTCGCAGCACACTTTCCTGATTGCGAACCTAAGCAAGACGAGCGGTATGTCCTAGCAGCATCATATAAATTGGACGACAGGTGGTCGTACCAGCCAACTTTACATCTTTGCTTGTATGTCGTTCCGGGTCCGATGGAGCCTCCGAGTAAGAAGCTGCTCGAACAGGCTTTGCAGACACTGCTTGAGAATGACTTGGTCTATGTGATCAATTCCAAGCCAAACTCTTGGAAGGATACATGCCAAAAATTGCGGACGGGAAAGCTCACCATGGACATATGGAACGCTGCTCGGTTGTGGAAAAGGGACATAAAACAACAGCTCACTTCGAGAGACCTTGTAACATTACCTGCTCTCGAAACTCAACCTAAACTGACCTGTGGGAACCCTTTGCGACAACACACTCGGTCGTTATCTCCATCTCCTTCACCAGGACTCGCATCACCTTCGTATATTCCTCCCCTGGTAGAGGCCGGCCACTTCCTGAAACGACCATTCGAGGCTACAGATGGGGATGAGATTTGGGAAAGCGAGAAAAGGTTCAAGGCTACCGACGATTGCCTGAATGATGGTGTCCTGCTATATAGAAACTAGAATATAAGAGAGAATATAACATAAGAAGAAAAGGGTAATAAAGAGGAAATTGTAAAGGTAAAAGATGATTCTCAAAAGGTATTGACAAAGATATCCTTATAGATCTAAAGTCTCTTAATCTATTGTTATATATCAACAGTGATATATTTAAGATCCTTATTCGGTAGAGGGGACTTTTTAGGCGCCTTGTTAAAAGTTGAGAATTTCTAATAAGGCTATTCTTAGCTGCGCTAAGCCTAAGCAGTCCTGAGCAGATCTGGGCTTAAGTTGAGCCTTGCCTGAACCGAGCCTGAGTAACGCGGCGCTGCTCACGTAAGACATCAGGTTAGGGAGTGCAGAAATTCATGTCGTATAACACGTTATGCCACGGAAATGCTTCCATTTCCCATCCATATGTCTCACGTGAGCAGCGCCGCCTTGGTCAGGCTCGGCTCAGGGCAGGCTCAGGTTTGCTCAGGCCTGCTTACCCCATTCAAACACCCACTAGAAATCACGACCTTTTAACAAGGGGCGGGCCTGAAAGTCTCCTCTTCCCCTAGTAAGAGACCCTAAAAATTGCCCTGCTTGTTTTAGAATTAGCTTTGCCTCTTTCCTCTCTAAGCTTTTTACTTTTCTATAACAGAAAGGTAAAACGTACAGTAGTTCTCCGACGACTATTCATTCTACAAAAATATAAAACCTATTTATAGACACCCAAATAGCCCCTATTACCCCTAAAACCTCCTATTTAGGTAATTTGCCACTCTCAGCCCTAAGCAACAGTAAGAAAGGGGTTGTTTGAGCACGTGGTCTTCATGATTTCCACTCTTTACGTTCACTTACCCAAGGTTCACCGACCTTTAATAAGTCTACTATAAGTTACTCAATATATGTAACCTTAAAAAGCAAGTTAAGAACTGGAAAGAGGGTGCTCTGCTCGATTTTTCGTCACATGATAGTGTAATATAGAGTTGGTGAGCGGCGTTTAGACAATAACATAACAGTTCCTTAAGTAATCCAAGAACAGAGGGGGGCGAGGGCGGGGCGTCACTGACTATCACTCGACAAATCTATGTGAGTAGTGCTGTGTCAAGCTGTGACTAAGAGTAAAAATAACTGAGTTCGTTATAAGAAGATCAAGACAAAAGAATACGTTAACACAAGTATTGCGCACCAGTCCTGTAAACCCAAATATTTCCCGGCATGGCATCAGCTGGAAACTGCAGAAAGCATCTCAGCAACCCATTGCTTCAAAGCCTGTCCTCCCTCCATCGTCGACTACTCTTTCCATTTATCCCATTACCTACCCTTTCCATCACAACTGAGCTTGAGACTCACTGCGCGACCTCTTGAACCTAGAAGCCAGGACGTCCTCAATAGACCTCTTCAGGTTCTCCGTCTTCTCCAATAATGCCTCTATGGTACCGTACAGCACATCATTCACTAGAATTGATTGGTCGAGCTCCTCTTGCAGGGCTATGAGGGTCATTTTGCTACGTTGACGGAAGGCTATTTGAGAGATACGGTTTTGCTGCCTGCGTCTTTCTGACTTGTCGGCTGCTGGTGGAGATTTTGCAATTTGGCCCCGCCCCTGTGAACGACTCGTTTGGCCACGAACGGTTCTTGGAGACGAGGAAACTTTCGAAGCGTTATTTCCCGCTGGAGGTGAAAGTTGAGTCCCAGCTACTTCAGATGCTGTGGGTGCCTCCTTAACTTGGGAGCTTGAGGGGGAGCCGTATTGCAAAGTTTCGTGTTCTAACTGGTGATATTATGTTAGCCCCGATGATTTCACTCAGGTTGGGCACTCGTAGTGTAACAAGGAGAAATACCCAGAGTAGAGGATCAAGGGACATTGATTGACAATTTATCTCATAGTCGGGTGGCCCAAGTCTTGCAAGTGTTGTTGGATATTGAAAACTAGTGTGTTGAGTGTCCCAACCACAGTATTGACCGTATCCGTCTGTCATGGTTCTGAGGATTTATCTCGAACCGAAGACATCAGAGTCTTTATGTCGCTCGATGGAGCTTCGAAGGATTTCATAGTTTCTATATTCTCTATTGAGGCTCGTCGGCCTAGCAAACTTGTGAGAAATGCAGAAGGCATTTTTAAATCCGATCTCGTTTACTCTTAAAGTTTTGAATATCCTTTATTGGCGATCCCGAAGAGCCTCGCGTTGACTTAGGTCATCAAACGATAAAGAGTAATTGTGTGAGTAGTTTGTGGTCATGTTTCAAATCACGAGCCTTTGTGCGAATCAGAAGCAATTCTTGAAAGATCGAGATTTAGGGATGCCTCTAAACGGCAATTCAGATAAAAACCAAGTTGAAGATGCATTATTCAGCTACGTGCATCATGTAGAGCGCCATGGAGTGAACGCTAAGCAGATACGGAAGTGGGTGTCCGTTTTTGTGAGGTTTCCCGTGGCTGCCGCTCAAGCGCGTGAGACGTAACTAATCAGAGCATTGAGTTCGTCACAGCCTTATCACATTCCTTGGAAAAAGAAACTTTCTGGGGAGTCACAGAGTTTTTGGGCTCACGGCCTCTGCCCCAAAAAATTTCATGGCCTTCTTCTGCCTCCTGCCGAGGTGTACTGCTGCAAGTGGTGAGGAGACTTGATGCGACGCTGACTCGAAAAGGCAAACAAGACAAGTACCACATTCTTCAACCCCTTTTTTTTTGGAAACTCAAAAGAACGCAGCATGCTTCAACCCACCTGTCTACAAGCGCAATCCTCCCAGTTATCCGAAACAGAGGAGTCATCATCGCTTTCGGACAGTGGGGGGCCATTCCAGCACTTAGAATTCATTGCAGAAGAAGTCCATGTGAATGACCCAAACCAATCACGTAGGGAAACCCATATGTCTGCACAACTGATGATACATTGCTAACCTCATATCTCGATCGAGCATAGTGCAGTCCCCAGTGGTAGGTTCCTCGATCCCTTTCAGTTCTTTCACCTCAGTGGACCTTACCTATCCCGCATGAAGCTAAAATTGGCATCCAGAATCTACATTTTGTCCCTGAAACGGGGACAGCCCGTCCCCGCGGTACACTGCGAGAACTGATCCGTTCCAATGCACGGCGTAAGGCACGTCATCGACCAAGACAGTCGAGCCGAGCAAAGCTCAAACCCCGAAACGAGGAGAGCGGCAGCAAGGGTGAGGATGAAGTCAGGTTAACCGGAAGAAGCTCTGCCATTCAATGTCAGTTGGAAGTCACAAATGCCCGTTTGCATCGCGGTCCAGAATGTAATGCAATGGATCCTTTCTATACCTTGCCCATTTCAGAGGTTGGCCAAACTCAATTTTTGACCTATCATTGTGAGTTTCTACCCAATCTTTACTTTGAACCGGCCGCATCAAAATCTAAATTAGCAATCTGATGCAATTAAACTCCCAACCCCACTTTGCTGCCATTTCCAGTTCGTTGCATTTGAACTGATCAAATACTTGGTGGCAGATCAAACAGTATTCGCTGAAAGCGATTGCGCAGTCAACCCAAGGAAAGAGTGGATACCCTTTGCTATGACAGACCCAGCACTTTTGCACGCAACCTTACTGTTTTCGGCATGGCAACTGGTGGCCCTTCAAGGGAAACCACCTCCCCCAGTAGTAATGTATCACAAAGCAGAGTCAATCCGTTGGCTAAACAAAAGTCTTATGAAGACAAACAATGTTGCCACAGATGCATCAATTGCCGTTGTGGCATGCTTGACTATGTTTGAGGTCTTTAACCAATCCCGCCACAGCTTGGTACTTAACTAATAATCTGGTGTTAGAACCTAGCAGCCAACGCACCGGGGGTCAAAGTACACAGTACGTAAAGAACGTATTTCTTTATCTCTTACCCCGAGCTCCTATTTTCCCCTGCTCAGAGAGATGCCTCATCCTCCCGGCTCCTTCCCGGCTCTACTCCCCAAGTAAATGTGTTGCTAAGTTGTCTTAGTGGACGGTCTAGAGGCATTGATAAAAACCAGAGGTGGAATACAAGCCCTGCTTGTGCATTCACTTACAAGAAAATTTGTCACCTGGTTAGTGAAAGCCCTATTATTTCTATCCATTATGATATTTCCTAATTATTTACCTACATAGGGCGGACGTCCTGGCCGCAAATGTAATGGAAACTCAGCCACGCTTCAAATTACACATACAGGATGACGAAGAACGACCGGAAGATTGGGGACTGTACAGTTCACTGGCCATGTTATACGAAGCTAAGCTGTTCCATCTCACTGGCTTGCAAGATCTCAGTAGGGAGACGATGCGGGTTTATTGGGCCATACACAATCTCTCCTCTCTGAAAGATTCCGCGATTCACTTAACTCGGAAGGTTGAATTCCCCTCGTGGAGTGACATGGTGGAAAGGATTGGTAAGCTTGTTTCCAAATCAATTTGATAGCAACTCCGTTTGAGAGCTGAGTGCCTTGGGACTTGTTGCGAACTACCGTGGCCGTTCATGTTGGGGAATTGGCTCATCCACCCCCGAGATCTCTCTTGAATGTAAGTGAGTTATATATACTAACTTGACTTTTAAGAACGTCGAGTGGTCGCATTGCTCCTGTCCGAAGTCGTCAGATCTGGCAAGCCGAGACTGTCTATATTCATGCTCTTCGCGAACGCCATCATATTCCACATCAATATGTTCATGCGAGATCTTCCGCGGGTCTTACCCTTGTATAACCTACTCTCCGGTCGATTACGGGTTAACTTAGAGTCTGTCGACCTAGTATATCTGCATAAGGAGTATCCTGAAATGGTACTTTGGATTCTGCTGATGGGTGGTTTGGGGAGCTCGGGCACTCCGAATAGTCTATGGTACGCTAAACTTTTCGCTGAGATCTGTATATCTTCGGGGCTACGGGGAGGGAATGCAATTTCACATGCGTTGGCCGGGTTCCTCTGGACTGAATTATATCGGACACCAGTAACTATTGGGTTCTGGAGTGATGTTGCTAGGGCTCAGGGAATTGAGGGAGGTTACGACGTAAGGAAACTAACAGCGCATGTCTCAGTGGCTGTGTTTAATGCACCTCCGGATATGTCAGAATAATCATCATTACTTCCAAGTCCACTCCTTCCCTCATTGCCAACTTGCTCCTCGAACCCCCTGTCTCCTGTCTACATCATTGCCCTCGATTCTCGTGTTCCCTTAAACTAACTTGAAGATTGCAATTCACTACGCTCTTATACAAATACAGTTTACGAGCTCTCAAGAGCTTCCTATACTTCCATTCTGTAGGAAAGATTAGGTAAATAGATAGGGGCTCGCTTATTTTAGCGAGCCCCCTGTGCAGGGTTCGGATAACAACGAGGCTAAGTTAATATTGCATCCTCGCATGGGTTCTTCGCTTGTCTGCAGCCTCGACGATAAAGGAACCAACATCTCGACCCACCGCGCCTCGCCCCCCAGGGATCATTAATTTATAGTAGACTTACTCTCTCTTCCTCTCTTCTCTTTTCCCCTTCAAGGTCTCATCCCCGATCAGATTCGTAGAGGGAAAGAAGCTAATGTGTATTTGGGATTAGTCTACGTCGAAAGAGGCTGCAAGGGCTCCTCTACAACCTCCAGGTGGGCGGTGGCTTATTATTCGGTGTGTGTTCTCCACTCAGGGAATCATTTCCCTGGCCACACCTTTAGTGTGAAGACTAGGTATTTGGAGTTCTATTTCAGTGGACTGCTGGAATGTGAAGACAGCTGCCGAAGCTTTAGCATGGGACGGTAGAGGAGTTTTCTTGAAATTGTGGTGGAATTTGAACAGTATAACTCAAACAAGCTCGATATCGATCATAGATAGCCACTGTCGTTGAAATTCCTCCGCCACCTCTCCGCCCATCCACCCATGGACATAACACTCCCCAATAAACTCGTACTTCTGACCCCATCTCTTCGAACACTCAAAATCAGGGTGAGTCAACACCCGCCGAATAACACATGGCAGCTTTGCACCACGGAACACGGCGATCTGATCACCTTGTTGTGTTCCTGGCGGACAAAGTCCAATATACCCGGCTGCTGTGAGCAAGACACCCCTTCCAAATGCAACTTGCATGCGAGAAGAGAAGCGCCTTGGGAGGCCTGCATGTTTTGAGGCTAGGAGAGGGGCGCGGTGTTTTTCTGGTAAGGCCGTCAGGCCTGGGTCAACAAGGTCCCAGTATGCTGCAAAGTCCGCCAGAAATGATTGGCTTGGGTGTTTGTCTGGGGATTTCTCGCTGCCGATAATAAAGTCAAAGCGTCCGGCGACAAGAGTGGATAGGAATGCCTCGAGGAGATCCTCGCCATTGGGATACTGCTCAAGATCAACAACGAAGCGCTGCCAGATGTACAGAAGCGCATCAGTAGGAATTCCGAAGCCTATTTGAATGGAAGGGCTTGGATATGGTTGCCTAAAGACCAAAGTATGTATTGTTCCATCTACCATAAGATTTGGAACACGATCCACGACATCAACCAGATGTCCTTGAAGCCGGAGGATGTGCCAAGGAGTAGAATGGTCCACAAAAGTTGTTAAGTTTCCCAATACCGAGCCTCGAACCCAGTACCACAGTAGGACCTGAATCTCGGAAGTCTGCGCGTACGTGATCGGGAAAGCCGCAGGTGAAAAAGTGCCCAGAAGGTCAGGAACCCAGGATGGACAGCCGGTCGGATTTCTCCTCTTTCCATCGGCTACCATTCTGCCCGCTGGAGATAATATGCACAGTGACTTGCTGAATTGGACGAGGCTGCGTGTGAACTCAGCGAAGACGATTTGAACTGGGCGCGTGTAATCTGCTAGAAGACCCGGATGGAGCCTTTGAAGGTTGTGAAGGGTCTTGGCGGGATCCTTCTCTGTGAAGGTAAGGGTGATCATCGCAAATAAAGCGTATATCTTGTCGTGATTTTCAGAAGCATTAAACGCCCTGGCTGAGAAAAGTAAATCCTCCATATTCCATACGTAGTGATTGCGCGCCCCAGGCTGAAAGGTAGAATCTATCCTCCGCGTGGCAGCACTCATCCAAAGACTAGGCAAACTCGTCTTCCGTGTTAGAACTTCGATATGATGGTCATCTAGCTCCAACTGATGCCATGTGGAAGACGAGTACCGCTTGAGCCATAGATCCAGACGGAGTATCGGCCCCCACGGCATAGCTCGGTGGCCCCAGTGAAACGTCACTGTCTTGCCGTTGTAAACTTCTTGGATAACCCATACACGCCTGAACCAGTCGCGTTGGAACAACATCTGCAGACTTTTCTGCAACAGAGCGAGGGTATCAGCGTCCAAGCTGGATTCGAAGACTTCGAATACTTTGGTCAACTGAGGCACTACCAAGTTCAAGAGCTTTTCTCCCCAGAGGCGATATGCATCAACACCCGTCAGTACCTCAACAAGACTACTCATTCTGTGCCCCATGTCGATGACTAAATCGGTATTTTCGTCTTCAGCTCCTACATAGATGAGCGTGCCAAACGCTTTCTGGTAAATATGACTCATGATTTGGACTTGGGAGCCTCGTTCTGACAAGTTATGCTGGTCAATGCAGATTGCATCAATCCATAATAATCGGAAATTCGTGGGATGGCGCAACTGTCGTAAAGCAGACTCGAGGTTCAAAGTAACATTGAATTCGTGATCGTGTAATAGAATAGGCTTTCTTACATTCGGGTCGCCCCAACAGTAGGAAAGAGCTTCGTAGGGCTCAATGTCGTAGTCTAGTAGAGACACCCTGCGAATGAACCGACATTCGATCGGGGATTCGAGCTGGCCCGGTAGCAAAGCTAATATTCTAACCTCGAGTTTTGAAGTATCTAGGGGTTCATATGTCCACTGCTGCGGCGTCGAACTCGTTTGTGAAGCTTGTAAGTAAGGTGTAGGAACAACTCCGTGAGGCTCCATAAATACTTCGGGGCCCACGGTATCTGAAGCCGAGTGAGGATGTGCGAGATCTAATCCCTCCCATCCCAGGCGGTGCTCATGGTTGTCCAATAGCAATCCACCTTCGTTGTTGTTCGAGGTAAAGATGGAAGGTCCTAGATCCAGGTCATCAGGAATATCAAAGATCTCGGAGGGCTTAGAGGTTCGATATCTAAATATAGGGAAGCCTTTGATAATCGGTGAAAAGCTCTGAGATAATTGAGAGGGCCATTCCACTTCCTTGGTATAGGCGAGTTGCACCAGATCCAAAGCATCGAGCACTGGCGGGAGTTGAGGGTCCATGCTGCAGGAAAATTGGAAGACAGGTACAAGCAACGGCGGAGTATGTTCACAAGGGTCCGAAAGCAGTTTGCATCGTAACGCTATGCTAACGCATAAGCCCCTACTCTTCAATCGTGAAGATGAGAATAGCAAGACTCTTGCCTTTAAGAGTTCTTCCTAGCCTTGTGCTGTTGTTATATAACCCTCAGCAGCCTTGTGCCAAGGACCGCCACCCGCTTTGGTGACGTGTCGTAAGGTCATGTGAAAACCCCTCACTCATGCAATCTCGATCAGTCCCATCGAGCGTACGCAAATTGAAACTTATCTCCTAAGTTATTTTAACTTAAAAAATATAGTATTCTAACACAAGATGCAAAGACGTTGGCTGACTGGAGAATTGGCGTTTGGAAACACGACAACGTACTTACTCTCCTCTCTCCTCCCTTGCCTGCGCTTTCACACCCAATATCAATTACTCAGAGCCTTTTTTTCAACAGTGCAAGACACTCTCCAGTGGCACCTCGCAGACATGCTACATAACAATGAGCACTGAACTCGCTGCCTCGGGACGAGACATCTACCACGAAATGTGCAACTGGGGCCAGGACTCAATCTGGACCCGGGGGCTGAAGACTGCCAACTCCAGGCGCGTCTCATCCGACGTCACGAACAAGTGGTCATCAATCGTCAGCATCGCGTCCGGTGCTCAGGCATACGCATCCTATGCTGGACCCGGAGGTTTCAACGACTTCGATATGCTGGAGGTGATGAACGGGGGCCTGGCAGCGGTGCAAGAGAGGGCAAATTTTGGGATTTTGGCGCTTGCCAAAAGCCCATTGCTGATCGGAACGGATTTAATGAAGATCAGTAAAACGAGCTTGGCTATGTTGTTGAATAAGATTATCTACCGCCTCTACCAAGTTTCAAATTTGGAGATGAGAATGATGCGCAGGACCTGGACTGACTGAGAAAACAGGACGTCATCTCAATCGACCAGGACTCTCTGGGAATACCTGCAACATACTTCACACCGCCCGGCAAGTCTGCACCTCTCTCTGGTCAGTTGTATCCGTACTGATCCGGCCGAATCAGCACAGACTACGTGATGGTCTTGTCGCGTCAACTGGTGCAGCCACCCTCTCAGACAACTTTTCCGACATTCTCGGCCATGGAGTAGGTACATATTCGTGGAAAGATTGCTACACCAATGCCACAGGAACCGGAACATCTGCCTCAGCAACACTGGCCGCGCACGAGATGGCGATCTTCAAGATCGCTGAAAGCTGAAGTCAGCTTGTCCACGACGATTTTAAATTGTGTCCAGTGCTGAGATCTGCAACAAACGGCTCGAGGGACAAACTACTTGATATGTGGATATCCGGTCTGATGGTTAGGCAGGGATAAAGCATTGATTTAGGATGCTTATTCAAATTCTTCTGTCAAGGGTGCTGTTTTGATCAAGCTGTCCAATGAATCAAACTGCTATTATACAAATTAAGGTTCCACGGTCAGAAAGCCTTCCCAATATTTCATACTCATTATCATTTCTGTTGCTGCCAGAAGCAGGTCTATGTCAGAAGCAGAAGCCCATTTCCCTATACACCAACCAGTAAAACCAATGAGACAACCAGAAACCACATCAGCCATCCCGCCCCTCCCATAAAAGCAGCTCCACTCGCCACCCCATCAATCCACCCCTTCGATTTCGCTTCCAAAAGCCCCTTATACCACGCTTGTGCCATAAGAGTGTAGCCCACATCATCGGGGTGGACAACATCGACTTCCATTCCCACCGTAACTTTAGACATCGATACGACCAATGTCCTATTCCCCGCCTTCGCCCTCTTACTCACGACACCCGCCACCTGCCCATTAAAGACCTCAATTTTATCTTGTGTAGTATTAAGTGCAGACGGCGTTAAAGTTGCTACCAAAACTGCGGCTTTTGGCCACGCAGTGACGATTTCGTCAATGAGAGCCCCTAATCGCACAGGTGCTTCACTAGGCGAGATGTTCGCGTTGAACATATCGTTCGTCCCGGCCATGAGCAATACGATGTCTCCTTCTAATGTTCCATTCCAACTTAGGGGAACTTTTGCGTAGTCACCTATTTGTGAGATCAGAGCTCCAATGTGTCCTTCATTGGCATTGTTTGGTGGAGGGAGATTTCCAGAGGTCAATGAGCCGATGTAGGTTATTTTTGGTTTTGAAGTTGTAAAAGAAGAGTTAGGTGAAGTGAGCAGAGTGAGTAAGGGAGCTCGATAACCAGAGCCGTTCGTGCTGCCAGCGCCCCAGGTTATTGAGTCCCCGAGAGGGAGGATGCGAAGATGTGTTATTGCTTGCGCAGGTGATAAGAGTACTGTGGGCTGTTAGTGAAGTACTGGCAAATGGAGATTAATGTATGAACTTACGAGTTACTGCCAAAAGGAGGAGATGGGACATAGTAGGCGTTGAATTTGTTATCATCGAAAATAAATGCCCCTTGACAATTCCGTGCCAAGATAAGAAGCGACCGTAGAAAGGCTAGCAACTGATACAGGAACCTCACTGTAAACGAGCACCGGGGAACAGCATTTCTATGAGAAGAGACGAGGGATTAAATCGAGAAAGATAAGGGGGGGACACCGTATTCCAAATCAAGTATTTGGTTAATGTTGTGCCGCGTGTTTTATGCAGTGATTCTGTTCAGGCCCAGTCTGTGCAGTCTGTGCAGATCATGTCAATATGACGCTAATTTTTGAAGATTGTGGCGTGCTGCCCGGACCTCTCCAAGCCACCCCCGCTATTGATGGACCTCAATAGCGGACCCCGCGGACCCCGCATGCTGCTCTTCTCGGGATTCGGGAATATAATTCGCCTGCTCAGGCGAGAGACTATGCTGCACAAAACCCAAAGAAGCCACATCAACAAATGGAGACTTCCTTTTGATGTTCCGTGGTCCAATTGACTTTACGATTCGTATCGCATTGCACCGCCGACCGAGGAGCGGCTTAACGTTCTTGCGCCTCGCCCAATCCCTTCCCAGCCAGACGAGCCCGTCACCAACAGAGCTCCATCCAATGAGCCACAAATCCTACGGATCCTGTATCCATTGTTGCCGTCCAAACCTGAGCTTCCCTTGACGTTTGCGCAGGTCAAAAGTAGTCTTGATTGCTCTCAGACTTCTATGCTCAGGTATTAAGCCACTCTCGTCACTCCTCTTCTAGCTCCATGATAGCAGTGGCAAATGTGCTCGTTACTTTGGAATCCCAAATTCCCTTTCGCCTTGACATGGATCGCAGATAATTTATCGCTTCGGTGCGGATAGTCTTCTCTCGGCACTTTGAGGCAATGAAGAATAGCGACTTGATTAAAATCGACGAAACCACGAAGGTATTCCCCCCAATTTGGTGGCAGCAACGTCAAAGAGTGTACCTGTATGAAAGCGCCGTTCGGAATTCCGAAACATAGGCATCATATGTGTGAGCTCTGGGCCAATGCAACAATGCAGAGCTACAGCGCTGCAAATAAAATTAAGGACGAGTGTCTTGGCGACTAAGAGATCCTTTCCTCCTAGTTTCAAAGACCGGGTAAGAACAGGTTGGAAAGCCTTGCGCCAGGAAGTGAGTCCTTGTTTGAGGAAATCTACGCGTTGTTGTTGATAAATTGGTGGAACAATTGCGCCAGTTGGATTGCCGACTTGTATTACTGGTCCTGGTTCGCTCGAGGGATCCGAATAATCCCACCACCGCTCATCGATATTGTACACGAACTTGCCGACTTGTGATGACAAGAAATCGAAAAACTTCCGTGCCGCGTTCAGGTCGAAAAACTCCTGGGTGGGAATGGCTTGGATGATTGCCGCAGCGACGTTCTTGAGGTCTGGGTGCATTTCGATAAAATTCGCCTTGTACCATGAATATATGTCACGCTCGAGACGAGTGAAGATCGAAATGAACTCGTCTTCTATTATTCCCCGGAGGAATTGCTGTCCACCAAATGAGGTTAAATGCATGAGACTTAGGAACCATTCATCAACTGCGCCAATTTCGGTTAGCCTATCCGTGACAAGGCCACAGGCTGACTCGACCAAGCATAGCCAAGTGGAGATTTATTTATGGAGAATAGCTAGAGAGACGGGAACTTACTTAACCTGATGCCATTTTGGACGTGGGCTATTGCCAAGTCTAAGTTCCCGTGATAGCACTCAAAACAGACGGCGAGTAGACAAGCAATCAGAATTGTCCTCTTGCTTTTGCACTGTTCTTGGCATGCTTTGCGTATCCCTTGAATGGATTTGCCGTAGTGTCGACAGGCAACCTGATGGTGGGTGCTTCCAGCTACCAAAGTCCTTCCAGACAAGTTTCCGATGGCCGCTGTGACATCGTGGCTCTTGTTCAAGGCTCCAAGATCAATAATTGCATGTTTGATAAATTTATCTTGTTCTGAAGCTTGAAGTACATATGGCACCATATAAGTGTGTCGAGGTACTCTCCAAGATTGCGGGAAGTGGTACCAACAAATACTTTGAAATAGCTCAATTCCTGATCGTTGGTGGACAATGGTTGAGCAGGAGTAAGTGCCAATGGGGTGACAGCCGTTGATATGGCTTCGA
This sequence comes from Hyaloscypha sp. PMI_1271, assembly GCA_021399465.1. NCBI lineage: Eukaryota > Fungi > Ascomycota > Leotiomycetes > Helotiales > Hyaloscyphaceae > Hyaloscypha > Hyaloscypha sp. PMI_1271. The sequence goes on from JAJTUS010000012.1 coordinate 116,304, forward strand.
TCTTGGGAACCAAAGGAAGGAGGCGCTGTGTTGAATCCGTGGGTTTTTGCTTCACTTTGTAGCCCCAACACTCGAGCCGGAAATTCTGGCATCGTATGCAAGCCGGTTTCGTCTCATCACACTTTACACGTCTGGTCCTATGCTAACCATCAGAATAATCCATTATCGATATGTTATACCCTATCGCAGAACAATGAACTTACTTGCAGGTGACACATCCTGATCGAGATTTTGAACCCGGCCCACTTCTCTTCGTTTCCTCCATTCTTCCCCGCCCCGCCCGCACTACTCCACATCGGCCGTGCTATCTTTTTCCTGACGAATGATGTTTGATCAAGTTTTGAGTGGCCCTAAAATGTGTGGCCGGGGGGTTTGGGTTACGGTGGGACATCTGCAGGTCACTGGAGAAAATCGCGTGCTTCTCGGAACTTCGGAAGCCAAAACTCGGTCCTGGAGGTTTTGCTCACATATTGTGAGTCCTCACAGTTGGTGGCTTTAGCGTATGAAACTTAGCAAGGTCTCAATTTCTGAACAAACTACAGAACTTCAAGCCACTTGCAGCAAAAGGAAGGAAAATCGAAGGTGCTGCCCAAGTTTGGACCTGAAGTGGGGATCGAGTTGAAAGTGTTTCAGTCGTACCAGCGCCTTCGCTAGTGCTTATGCGAGGAAAGCACCAGGAACCAAGCTAGTTAGGTCAGCCTTATTCTTAAATGGCGCTGATGATTGGTTGAAACTACGATTGGTCAATTAAGAGAGAGCACAATAGGGAAGACAGGGAAGTGAAAGGAAAGTTGAAATCTCGTAAGAAAAAGCGGCATCGGGGTATCATTCCTTTTCCTCTCCTTTTATTGGGGTACAAGCACTCCACCAGTCTCTTTCTCCATATCAGTACTGAGGTTCTTTCACCCTCATATTTGCGCAAACAATCCATATTCGACACTCCACAAGCTAAAAGTTTAATGTTCATTCTGACAGCTGGTGTCTGATTTGCCGTCCGTTTTTTAAGCGTCTCCTGCATCGCGGTCCAACCGTGGGCAGACCAACCTTTCGCTCTGATATCAATTTCAAAAATAATCAAAACTACAGCAAGCAAAAATGGGATCTATGTTGCGGACGGAAGTATGTATTCCTAAAAGTTTGCACTCGTAACTTTACTGCATGCAAACCAGCAAGCTTTCCAAGGCCAGTTTTGCGGCCACACCTCGCCATAGGAAGATTGTAAGATTTCATTTTCCAGACCAACAAGTTGACAACTAGAAGGTGTTTCAGTAGCCAACGACCACAATATGTTGATTCGCTGCATCAATTCAATCTACCTTCAAGTTCAATATCAAGGAGGAAGCAGATATGCAGGATTTACCACAGTACTCACATTCTAGTCAGTCACACAATCATGTGTCGCCCAACATTACATCCTAACGACTCTCAAATCACAGGGAGAAATGGGTTTAGTCAGCTCCCTAGTATATCTTCTTTGACCTGACGGTTTTAGTGGGCATCAAGACGCTGAAAAAAATGTTTTCTTACTGGGGGTCGAGCGATTACAAGAGAGAAAGGAGTTATAGATCGGAATATCTAGCAACATCAGTCTTTCCATTCCTGCAGGTATGGAAGCATGATCGCAATATACATCTCGGTGCATGAAGAAAGAAGGGCCTCAGAAGTTTGACACAACTCAGTTGGAGAAGCTCATCGATGAGTTTGCACCGCACCAAGTCGTACATTTGAGTGAAGAGTTTCCGACGCTATTAGAGCTTGACAAGTATGATATTGCGGCAGTAAAAAGAGAATTTCAAAACTGGAACAAGCATATCCAGGCGAAAGCAGACGCTGTGAGCAATTACTCAAAAATATGCTCTAGTTCGTCATTAAAAAGAAGTAGTGGAGCATCTCTCCCTTGGGAAAGGATAACGCTAAGTGGACATATGAGGGAGGGAACAACTTTCCTGAATTGCCACCCTTCGTTCCCTATCTGGTACAATATATGTTTGGCCGGAAACATCGTTCTGTTTCCCAATCCATTGTTTGGAAAGAAAAGACCACTAATATTCTTGCCAGACGATAGTGCGGCCTGGCTGTAGCATATTTACTTGAAATTAATTTCAAAGTTTGGTATAAATGTCTGACGTGCTACACCTGGAACTCTTTCGGTGATTGGGTTGCAAGAATTTTGATCGTACTGCTGCTCGTCGAACAGTTTAAAAGCAGTGGATGTACAGGATATTTACTTGAAGTGGAACATTGGAGGTATTTGGTTTGCATTAGTCTCGGATTTTCACAACCTCCAGGTCTGGTGAGAAGTCAATTGTTATCCAGGAGCCCAACGTTATGAACTCTCCCAATATATCAAGTCTACCAAAATGCACAACATCTCTCTTGAAGCTCGCCTCAAGGTTGATTGGGCGACTTCGAAGAGGAGATTGGCAGCAGAAAGTCATCCACTGTTAAGCTAATGGGAGGAAGTGATTTCAGAAGAAGGAAAACACGCGTTGGAATCTCACTAAACGTTTCGCTGCTTGTATTTTGAATGAACTGCGACATATTCAAGCATTTGACGCTCCTTGCTCCACATAATTGGCTCAGTGTTTGTGAACAGTCTTTTCTAGATCTCGAAAGTGAAGGCACTGTACATCTGAGCGTCCACCATCAACACCAGTACGGTTTGTGCCGCGGTCTGGCACCCGAAAAGTTTCTTAGAATATTGCTTGAAAGTAGAATTTGATGCAGCTGTGCTTCTTTAACACCACGCAACAATGTCTAGACGAGAAATCCCCGGGAATTGTGGAGCTTTGGGAGCTTGGGGACTATTCCAAGAAGCGTTCACATGACAATCCGGCAAGGAGAATAAGAGGGGTGTTTGATTCAATGAGCCTCATGTCCGGTTGGTTACATTGAACTGTTGATATTCTGAGCTGCCAATAGAGGTCACAAATATTTGATAATTGGTTTTATGGTACTCCGGAAGCTATTCCGACAAGTGACTAATAAGCGCCTCCTCGAGTATCGAGAGCAACCCCACTTTCAGCATCTGTATCGGAAGCAAGGACAGCGACGGCAAGTACACAGGAGCGCCGATGATTGCCACTGGGCGGAGGAGCCTAGCGGCTTCCATGCGGCTTCCATCTCGGCTTGCAATCAACCTGAAAGGCTAAGTCTTCAGTCTTCCCGATCACCAAGGTCGGACACTTATTCGCATCACTTCTCAATTTCAAACTCCTCACTTCCGTCAAGAAATTATCTCAAGAAATACCTCCATCATGGGTTCAGTAGAACTCACCCGCCCGGTGCGGATTATGAACATCAGCGGTTCGCCCTGCGACAAAAGAGACGCCATTGCCAAGGCCGCAGCAATGGACGAGCACATCGACGTCCTAGTCGGCGACTGGATGAGCGAGCTGAACATGCCAACACGAGCTTACAACGTTACGAACGGTCTAGGTATCGGCTACGAGGAGACTTTTCTTGAAGCCCTCGAGCCTGCCCTAGAGAATATCGCCAAAAAAGGCATCAAGCTTGCCGCGAATGCTGGGACTGTTGCTACGAAGGAGTTGTATGATATTGTGGTTAAGATGGTGAGGGAGAAAGGGTTGGATTTAACGATTGCGTGGATTGAGGGTGATGTCGTTTTGGATCTTGTGAAGGATGATTTGAAGAAAGATCCGAAGAAGTTCGTGCACATTAGCACGGGGAAATCACTTGACGAGTGGGGGTTTGATCCTCTATTTGCCCAATGCTACCTTGGCGGCCTGGGAATTGCAATGGCGTTCAAAGCTGGTGCAGATATTGTCATCTGTGGCCGGGTGGCAGATGCTTCTCCTATTATTGGCGCAGCAGCTTGGTGGCATAACTGGTCTCGTACCGACTACGACCAACTTGCACAATCTTTGATAGCTGGACACCTTATTGAATGCTCCGTGTATGTTACCGGCGGAAACTTCTGCGGCTTCAAGAGTTTGGACTGGGCTGGCATCAACGATTTAGGATATCCAATCGCAGAGATTGCACATGATGGAGACGTGATCATCACCAAAGTGAAGAACACTGGGGGCCTTGTGTCCATCGAGACATGCAAAGAGCAGCTTTTGTACGAGATTCAAGGGATGCACTATCTCAACTGCGACGTCACGGCGGTGATCGATCAGGCTTGCTTCACTGAACTCGCACCAAATCGGGTCAGGCTCTCTGGCATCACTGGAAAGCCACCTCCAGCTACGACGAAGATGGGCCTCACGGCTTTCGGTGGATATCAAGCAGAGCTCCATTGGGCTATGATTGGGTTGGATATTGATGAGCGAGTGAAACTACTCGACGACCAGCTGAGAGATAGTTTCGGAAAATCAAGGATGGCGAAGTTTAATCTCTGGGATATCTCTGTGTACGGTTCGACTCCTGAAAATCCACGGAATCAGAATTCTTGTATCGTGGATGTGCGCTTGTTTGCACAGGCCAGACATGCCGAAGATCTCTCCGAAGCCAACTTCATCAGACCGGCACTCGACATAAACATGCGTTAGTGAACCTTGATCTTGAACAGGCCAGATGCTGACTTGGAGCTGAAGACACTTATCCAGCAGCCACTTTCCATGCCGACCTACGGACTGCCGTACCCAAAGTCGTAAGAATTGCCATCTGCACTTTGAGATCGGGTTCAGGCTGACTTGTTGATAGTTTACCGAATATTTTCCGACACTCATTCCACAACCAACACAAACAATCCACTTCTCAACTGGTGCATCACCGATGAAGTTTGTGCCACCAACAGAGACTACTATACACCCAGCATCTCAGCCATCATACCCGCCAACAAACCCTGTTGATTTGAGCTCTTTTGGCCCCACAAAACAAGTTCCACTAGGACGCGTCGTGTACGGACGAGCTGGAGACAAGGGGTCAAATTGTAACGTCGGATTATTCGCACGCAACGCACAAGAATGGCCATGGCTCCGCAGCTTACTGAGCACAGAGAAGTTGATAGATCTGATGGACGAAGAATATAAGGGCCAGAAAATTGATCGCATGGAGTTCCCAAATCTTTGGGCTGTGCACTTTTTGCTCCACGACCACTTGGATCGTGGCGTGACAGCAAATGCTGGATATGATATTCTAGGAAAGTTTATTGTTGAGTTCCTCAGACTGAAGAAAGTGGACGTTCCGGTAGCTTTCTTGGAGAAAGGGGTTCTGTAAACTAGCCGGGAAGACTTTCACTGGGGCAGCGACTTCCAATATGACAGAGCATATGCAACTGACAACACATTCTCGTGAGATGCCCTCTGCCACCGCCTGACCTCTCTTGCCAGCACAACCTAGTCTTGTGAGGCCTGATGATCAGTCCATCGTCATCCTGTAGACTGCCAATCCTCTTTCCGTCCAATAATAAGGGTCATAGGACCAAAATAGCAAGCTTGCAAGGCATTTTGAGACAGTACTTTGCTCTCTCGGCTCATGGTGCTGTCTGCACTCCTTCCCGCCAATCGTGTGTTGCCATTACACCTCCTTCATGCCATGTATGTCCTGCAAATTTCCTGCCGTATCCCCGTCAAATGACATAGGCCATCTTTTCCCCCTCAAGGTCTCTCGATTTGTGGTCTCCTCCGAGTGAAGTATGATATTGTCAGACAGCCTGTCAGCTGACCAATCACAGGGGTCGATTCGTACAAGCAAAAACATGCCAACTCGTTTCTTCATTCTCCTTTATATTGGAGATAGAGTACCTGTTTAAGTTGCCAATCGCGATGTCTTTGACGCGTCGATGGTGATGAGGCTGAGACTACATAAGGGTTACGGCACGCTGACTAAATAATCCCTGCCAACCATGAGGCTGAACGCCCCACTTCCAAACATGACACTCCACATCTCTTATCTTTCTCCAAAAGTTCCATCTTCGATAAGTCAGCATGGGGCACTCTAAGATATATCTCGATCCCAGTGGATCTGTCCATCAATATGCTTACTCCCTTACCTCAGACGACCCCTCAGCTGGCCTCACTTCGACGCGATGCTATCGACCGCCAACAATCAGATCTCTGTCGGGTCTCCATCCGAGAGTGGGGGAAGGCAAGGCAATGGTTCGGAGAACAATGCTACACGGTCACAAAGGCGTCCGCGTGTAGCTCTAGCCTGCCAACGATGCAAGAAACGAAAACAGAAATGTGACGGACAAACACCAGCCTGCTCCAATTGCAAGAGCTTCAATGCAGACTGTCTATACATCAAACCTCCAGTCCCGCGAAGTCGTGACCCATATCTCAGGGCAGTAGAGGACCGAGTAGCAGAGCTGGAGGGGATATTGTTGAGAGAAGGTATATTGGATGAAGGGCAGAGTCAATGGCGTCAATTGCAGGCAGCACAGCTTGTTGATCAGGCAGATACGAATGAATTGAACATACCAGAGCCAACGCAGAGACCACCAAAACGACCATGTATCGATACATTCCAAGATTATAATGAGGTCGGCGTGGAGTGGGAAGGTAACACAAGAGACAAGAATGCCAATGCCGTGGTGGACATACTCCGAGATCTTTCGTTGGAAGCCAGCGGTGGTTATATTGGCGCTTCATCCAGTATTACCATGAGTCGAATGGTAGGATCCCTTGTGAAGTCCAGAGTTGATCCTGACCTTGGACTCCGGGCCGAAGAACACCTCAGTCCAAAGTCATCCTCTGATGAAACATTCGATGGTGATTCGGTACTAGAGCTGGGGAACATGCCTGGGAATATTGCAGACAAGCTTCTCATGGGCTACCTGAAACACATATCAACTCGATGGCCAATCCTGCACTCCAATTATATTCGAACCCTCCATCATAGCCGAGATACCCTCGTCGATCCCTACGACAGGAGTGTCCTGCATCTTGTCTATGCCAGTGGAGCTCGATTTTTGGAGACCACTGGCGAGACCGGTGCTTTCTTCCCGGATCGACACCATTCTGCCGGCATGCAGTACTTAGACGAGATGCTTCAGTATCATGACATTCGTTCGATCCAGATTTTGATACTATTGGCTATCTATAGTCTTCGGGCACCTAAAGGACCTGGGGCATGGTAAGTGTTTATCATTGCTCTTGCAACCTCATGCTAATTTCCGACTGCCAGGACGTACATTGGTTTGGCAATGAGGTGAGCGAACCACTGATTTGCCGTCTGCATATGTTTGCTAGCCATACATCAGCTGACAGACTACCTGGAACTTGCATAGACCTCGGTCTTCACCGCAAGACTCCTGTGAAGAAATACCCTCTTCTTGATGTCGAAATGCGAAAGAGAATTTTCTGGACCTGTTACTGCCTTGATCGGCAAATTTCTATTATTCTTGGTCGGCCATTTGCAATATCGGATCGGGATATCGATGCCGAGGTATTTCTTCTATTCCTGCCTTGTTTTATTGCCGAATGCTGACTTGGAAAGCTGCCGCTTGACATCGATGAATCCATTCAGGATGTTGCAGCATTCGAGGCTGCTTTAAGCAACGTTCAATCTACGCCTGCAGATGAGACCCCAACAATATCCACCTCTCTAAGCTGCTTTATCCACATTTGTCGATTGCGACGTATTGAGTCTCAAATTCAACAAAGCATCTATCGCGTAGACAATTCGACGAATGCCACTGAATCCGAAGTCGAGTCATTTATTCGACAACTGGAACAATGGAAAGATAAAATTCCACGGGATGCGAGAAGGCACAACGCTGACAAGGCAACAACAACAACGGATACAAAATTAATCGATGGGTATGGCTACTACGTATGTACACTCTATTCACTTCACGTACCATAAAATCTGATAAATATAATGACAGATGGTTTATTACTACAAATGCATGAGGTTTCTACTTCATCCACTTCTTTCAACAAAAGATACGAATCTTCGATTTCTGAAGCTTTGCGCTGAGGCTTGCGGAGATGTTTGTCAGACTTACAAGAAACTACACCAAAGCATACCAGTTGGATTTCTCTGATGGCACTGCATTCTGTTTTCCTCGCCGGTACGTTGATTCTGCCCATAAATACTTTCCTCTAACACGTCCAGGTCTCACATTGGTGTACTGTACTTGGATTTCTCCCCAAGAGGTGTTCAGTATAACGACTTCCAACAATATGAATGCCTGCAGTATTGTCTTATACATCATCACGGAACGATGGCCGGGAGCAAAAAAGTACCGAGATACCTACGAAGCTGTCAAACAATCACTGCTGGAGTCCGTGGAGGAGAACAAGTATGAGCCGCGTCGAGCCATCAAACGACTTTACCCCGATCTCCTCCCATCGATGACTAGCAACGAGGAAGGCAGTTCCGAAGTGACTCAGATTGTTGCAGATATGGCTGGAGAACAAATGCTGTTCGAGGACTTCGCCGGCCCTGTTCAGTCTCCCGGGCAACCTTCACTCGCGAATACATTCTCGATCGTGCCCCCTCTGGCCCAGGATTACTCAATGCCGATTGACTTCCAGCAGCAGTCAGCTTTCGACGAATCACTCTTCAATTTTGATAACCTCGATATCATTAATGGTTTCGATATTGGCGACTTTGACATGAGTCGTACGCCCCTCTAGTTTGGAACCATTCAAGAAGAATTAAAAATACTTATCAAGTCATGCAGCCTGTTCCACGATCTGATATAGTCTACTGAGTGAGATCGTTCCCTGGCTGTTCTTCTAAATCTACTTCACTCCAGCAATTCGACTGTCTGTAAGATGTCCTTGATAGGGTGGGTCTCTCTCAGCACTCTGAACGAGTCTGGTCTCGGTGTCTCCCATCCTCCAAAGCAGGTGCCATAGGTGATCCCTCCACCCCTCCACACGGGTCTCAAAACCTTGATGTCCACGGTCTCCCTTTTCCGGTCAATCGCGTCCTCTCTCGCATGGAACATAACTGCCTCAACCAGCACTAAGGTATTCGCTCGCTCAGGAGTTCCATCGTCGTTGAGCTTTGTTTTCGAGAACAATGGCGTCGCGCTGTGAAGCTTGCATTCCATACTGAAAGCAGATTCCGCCACATGCGGCGGTCGAACCTTGGAACTCTTGAGAGGATGTAGCCCGGCGAGTGGCCATTCTGATAGATGAGGAGGCGTGTTTACCGAGGTGAAGTTTGCAGCCTCCAAGAACCAGTCGCTGACTATGCTGATACACAGTTCCCCCGTTTCTAAAAGATTTGTGAGACTGTCGTTGGCTTCTTTCCCAGCAAACGAGATACTATACATTGGCGGATCGCTGGCCACATTGTTGACTAGATAACGGGGGAGTCAGCAATTGCTCACTTGAAATTGGTTCGGGAGAGGACATGATATCAGGAGAAAATCACCAAACATTCGTAAATAGGAAGGGGTTCTCGACCAGTACCTACAGTAGGAATATGGTGCTAAGTTCTGACGCTTTCCATCCGCGGATATCGTGCTGACTAGTGCGATTGGACGAGGCACCGTGGTAGAGATCATTAACTTGTAGTTCTGGTTGCTTGTCCTGCCTGGTTGATGAGGATCAATGGCAACCATTGGTTTTCCATACCAGCCATTCATAGAAGCGCCTTCTCCAGGCTTCCATGATGGTTTTGGAGTCTTAGTTGGGTTCCAAACAGTCGCGGGATCATAGTTTGGTCTTGTGGCTTCGATCGCTGGAAAGTCTGCGTGTGGATTTCGTTGAACGAGAGCCTCTTTGTCGTACGCTTCGATTGGAGCCTCCGACATTTCGAAAAGCGCTTCGATCGCTAATTCGCATACAATCAAGATCCCCAAGAAAGACAGCACTCGTGAAAGCAGCTGGATTCACATCAAGGGTGGGACAAAGCAAGAATAGCCGAGATCATGTGCTAGCAACAATTCAACTTCCAAGTCGATATCCTGCTCCCCACTCATTGTTCTTATCTTTTTTGCTATCTGCAAGGTCTAGGCATCCTGTTATCCACTATCCGTATCTTCGGTACTTAGTAGTCTCCACTAGGTCCACTTGAACCTTGGACAAGATCAACCACCACCTCGGAAACCCTCCCGAAGTCTGTCCGCGTATTTCTTGGCATTGGCAGTTGCCCTAGCTGCCGCCCCTATCTTGAATGTCAGGAACGTTGTTTATTGCTGGAGCCAAGAGCTGTGTGATAACAAACCCCAGCTGAAGACCATGAAATAATGGTAGTGCCATTCATTTTCCTCTTTAAGACCAACTGGCGAGCCTCTGGTTTCGTTTATTTTGCCACACCTTGATATCCAGATCCATTGAGCGCTCGCTAGCACGATGGTTTCATTGACCTTCAGGGGCCATACTGCTCGTGTTCCTCGCACCTTTACTTCATGGGAAGTGAAGGAAGAAGGACAAGATGAAAGGTCGTTCAATCGATGGACAAATCGAGACATTATTCCTGCTCCTCCTGAGGAACGGAACTACACTGCGAAAGGTTACTTTGGCTTCTGGCGAGTTGCATCCCATACGTCCAATTCTGTCGAATCATTCTGATGTCCACAGGGTTGCTGCAGCAGTCAACTCCTCCGCTTGGTCTTTGGGTTCCAGTAATCTTGCAAATGGACTTACAGCAGGCGAGGCCATCGGAATGGTCTTTGTGGGATCTGTTCTTGCTGGTTTGATCGCTTTCGTCTGCGGCGAACCTGGAGTAAGATCTTCTCTGCATTTTCAATGCAGACAATTGTCCGACAGTCTCTAAGTTGAAGTTATAGGTTCAATACCACTGCGGATTTCCAATGATGAGCAGAGCATCCTTCGGGATGTATGGCTCATATTTCGTTGTAATGCTCAAATGCTTCGTCAACTTCATCTAGTAAGTATTCTACCAATGTCGATTGATCAATGATCTCTGCTAACCCCAGACAGTTTCGGTATCCAGGCGTACTGGGGAGGGCTCGCTGTGAAAGTGGTGCTTTCGAGTATCTTCCCGTCCTTCCAGCACATGACCAACACACTGCCAGCATCCGCAGCTATCACTACAAACGAGCTCATTGGCTTTGTTATTTACATCATAATATTTACTCCATTAATGCTTGTCCATCCCACGAGGTACCATAAGTACTTGTGGTATGCCTTCGGAGCTTCTGTGGCCACGATGGGAGGGTTGTTTATTTGGGCCATTGCTGCGAATGGAGGCGCTTCCGTATTGGGCCCGAGTATTGTGATCTCCAGCAGGTATATGGCCACCCGCAGTGATCAAATTTCAGGAGCCAGCTGACTCGTCCCTCAGCACCCGTAGCTTCCGTATGCTGCAAGCAGTGAGTTCCGTTGCAGGTTCGTGGACAGGGAGTAGCATCAGACAAGCCGACTGGACCCGATACTCCAAGACGAAGCGTGCTCCAGTTCTGAATCAGCTGATCACAGTGCCGTTAACAATCACAATAACGGCCATGCTCGGCGTTTTTGCAACAAGCGCCGTTAAAAACATGTATGGAAAAGCGTATTGGCAACCCATCCAGCTTCTAGAATTCTTACTCACGCACAATTACAATGCCGCTACGCGAGCTGGGTGTTTCTTTGGGGGTCTTGGGTTTTTCTGGAGTCAGATTGCGGTATGGTGACCACCTGACCTTAACTTTCGGTACTGATGAGGAATAGGTCAACCTGGTGCAAAACTCCGTGGCAGCGGGTATGGATCTAGCCTCGATTGCTCCACGCTGGATTGATGTCAAAAGAGGGAGTCTAATAATGTGTTTTGTGGGCTATTTGATCAACCCTTGGCGGTTTGTCAATGCACCGGGAACTTTCATCACGGTATTAAACTCTTTTGGGATGTTCATTTCTCCTCTTGCGGGGATCAATGCAGTTGATTTGTAAGTCTCAGCATCTGAAAACCGTCTCCCCTGACTAACAGATATGCAGTTGGTTGGTGAGAAGACGAATCTGGAAGGTACCAGATCTGTATGTTGGGAACAGCTCGTCGATCTATTGGTTTACCTTTGGACTCAACTGGCGTGCATTTCTGGGCTGGACACTTTCAATCTGGCCTTCTTTCCGTAAGTTAACCTCCACATATTCACGTTTGTATGCTAATACTAGCAAAGCTGGGTTTGTGCAAGCAATCTCGGGAAGAAAACTGGCTCCCGGATGGCTGAAATGCTTCCAGGCAGCTTGGTTCATTGGATTCTTGGGAGGTGGTCTTGTTTACTATATTATCTGCCTAATCTTTCCGCCGCCGGGTCGTCCGTACGTGAGGGAGTTGTTTGGAAATGAACATAACGAGGTTATTGACGGAATGGCTGATAGTGGTCCTGACTCAGCAAGTGATCCTGAGCACCAGGAGAAGTCTCGGGTTGCTGCTTCTCTGAAAGATGTGTAATTGTGGGATTGAGGAAGGATTAACCGTCGTTTATGCGCAGGATTCCGTTAGAGTGGTTTTGATCATATGTAATGTATGATCGTAGCTGAGGCCGTTGGTAGAATATGTAGATAGGAAAAAGCTAGTTGATGGTACACAAGCAAAATGAGTAGTCCGAAAATGAAAGACCTGAGTCTTCGGGATGGGCAACCGATCTCCGCAAGTGCCAACATCCCCACCCTTGCCGCTGTGCATATATATCTTACAACCCATCCTTCTTTGAAGGCTCACATATGCTCCCTTTCTCGGTTCATAAGTCACATGCCCGTTCCAAGATGTCATCCCCAACAATCAAGAAAGCTTACATCGACACCACATCCGGGCAGATCCACTATCGTTTTGCTGTCCCATCCCAAGATGTCCTCAAGAAGTCCACACCTCTACTCTTCCTCCACAAATCCGCCTCCTCATCCGCCTCCTACACATCCTTAATGACTATCTACTCTTCGCGAGGCTACGCCTGCTTCGCGCCTGACATGCCAGGTTTCGGAAACTCATTCGACCCCTCACCCTCCGACATCACAGAAATCTCAACCCAAGGAACAAAATGGTTCGTCGAAATCTTCATGCAAGTCTTCCACTCCCTCAATCTCTTCGCGCCCAAAGTCCACATAATCGGTCACCATTCTGGCGCTGTATTGGCTATGGAGATCGCAGCCACGTACCCGGATCTCGTCTCAAGTATATGTCTCGTGGGCCCAGCTGTTATGACTGCCACGGAGAGGGCAGTGATGAAAGGGAAATACTTCGCTCCATTCAACGAGCCAGTTAAGGATGGCAGCCACTTGTTGAAGACATGGGAGTATTTGGGAAATATGGGGGTTGGAGATGAGTTGGGATTGTGGCAGAGAGAGGTGTTGGATCATGTTAGGGCGTGGAAGGGGAGGAATTTGATTTATGGAGCTGTGTGGGAGCTGGATGCTGAGATGGTTTATGCGGGTGTGAGGTGTCCAGTGATGTTGATGTGTGCGAGGGATGATGTGCTTTGGACGTATTTTCAGTACGTGAAGGGTCTAAAGAGTGGTGTGAAAGCGGTGGAGATTGGAGGGGCGAATTTCGGGCTTGATAGGGATTTTCAGGGGATTGAGAAGAGCTGGACTGAGTTCTTGGAGGAGACGGAGAAGAAGGGACAAGAGTGAGAAAGGGGATTGGTGTTTTGGAGGTTGTGGCGAGCGCCTTCAAGGGCTCGCTTAGCATTTTGCTTCCCAAGCCAACAGACGATTGCTTCGACTATTTGACGCACAGAAAAATCTTTTGAGAATTTTAAAATTGACTACAGAGCTTTGTGTGACACAGCTTTCTCATCAACAGTGACTAGCCAGCCTTGGTTACTCCATTGCTCGCCACCTCGCTCTTCTCGCCGTTCACCACCTCTTGCTTCCCATTCGACAGGACGGCGGTATCGCCTTCGAAGTCGCTCGGATACTTGAATTTGTATCCATAATGATCATCCCTCAAGTATTTCTGCCCCTCCACACCATACAGATTCTCTCTGAGAGTGCCACCGGGAACATCATAATCCTCCCACATCAAACCCCGCTTTACAAGTTCCGGTCGAAGAAGATATACCACGTCTTCGAAACTGCCCGGACTCGTCACATACGCAATATTAAAACCATCAACATCTGCCTCATTAATCCACTGCTCAAAAACATCTGCCACCATCTCGGGCGTCCCGACAGGGGCAGGATGAAACCCTCCAAGAGCCATCGTCTCACCCAGCCTTCTTGGAGTCCAAGGCTCAGTATTCCCAGTCGCCTTATTGAAATTCTCAAGGAAAGTATGCGTAGCAGCGTCGCCCGGCGCATCCTTGAGTTCAAACACCTCGTCCAGTGGAAATCTACTGAGATCTATGCCTGTGTATCCCGAGAACTGTGCCAGGCCACCAACTATATCGGCATTTTCTCTCGCTCGCTCGTATTTTGCTTGTGCTTCCTCCAATGTCGCCCCGAGTATAGGTGTAATCCCTACGAAGAATTTTATTGATTGCGAGTCCCGACCTTGAGCTGCAGCATCTGCCCGAATCTGCGCTATCGAAGGAGCGGTTTGGGATGGGACCAGCCCACCAACGTATATAGCTTCAGCATGCTTTGATCCGAATTCTCTCCCCATTTTCGAAGTGCCTGCTTGGAATAGTACAGGTGTTCGCTGAGGGCTAGGGTGTGTCTGGTGTGGGGAAGAAGCCTTCAAATATTGCCCTGTCTCTCATTAGTAACTTCATTTCCAAACCAGAATAAAAGGCCAACCTTTATGTTCAATCTTCTTGACCTTCTCCGCATCATACGCTACCCTATTTTCCCGATCCCAAACTTTCGCCCCCTCCCCCCAACTACTCTCCCAGAACCGATAAACCAAATCCATATATTCGCTTGCAACCTCATACCTCTTATCATGCGGTACGACATCGTCCTTCCCCAACGCCAATGCAGCGCTTTTGCTCCAGCTGGTCACCACATTCCACGCCACTCTCCCCTCTGTCAGATGATCCAAACTACTCATTGTTCTCGCCAGGATGTAAGGATTCAGATAACTCGTGCTCCCCGTAACCCCAAATCCTACCGATTTGGTAACAGATGCCATAGCGGGGATCAACACCATGGGGTCCAGAGCAGCGCAATGAGCCCCAGCACGGAGAATGGGAGAAATTGAGGAAGAGTAGATGTCGAAGAGGGAATACGAGTCTGCGAAGAAGATGAATGAGATTTTGCCTTTTTCCGCTAGCTGGGCCAAGGAGAGCCAGTACGGGAGGCGGTCTTTGCCATGAGTTTTGTCAGAGAGGTCGCGCCATTGCCCTGGGGACATGTGGGAGCCTGTGCAGGCGTTCTCGAAGAAGTTGAGGTGGATGCGCTTCTTTGGGGGCGAGGGAAGAGACATGATTGGAAACTATGAACAGGAGAGATTGTTGGTGAGATGAGAAGAGAGGGTTTGTGTAAAGAGAGATGCAGCTCAAGAATAAGCCATGGAATGACGTTAAAGTAACAGGCAATTTCTCTGAGAAGATGCGATTTGCATCACGAAAACGTATCGAATCCGTGAACACGACTGCGGGAATGGTTCCTGGCGTTAGGGACTCCACCCTGGACACTAGTCTCAATCATGGAACTCTCTCATTCGGAATTTCGGACCAATCTTTGATCGTTCAGACGGAAGATGATGGTAATGAAGTTTAGGCTTCCGACGGGTGCGTCCCGAGGAATGGTTGCCGAGTTTAGATCGCCTTTATACCCCATTCTTGGCGATGCAGCTACCCAAGTTAGCTGCTCCCCTGTAATGGCGGATTTGACAAAGTGGTATTCCGGTTTTCCGTCTATAGTCGGGATCCGAAGAGTTGGATTAATGTGTTCTGCTCCTGCGTTACAAGATTCACATCTCACAGGCCACAGCCAGCTGGAAAAGGGGGGCGTCTTCGTTTATTACCTATTTCACATGGAAACGCTTCTGGTCCTCCACCTTAAACACTATTGAAGCGATAGCATTTGAACTAGTCAGTTATTTTTGGATGACATCTGGTACATCCAATAATACATCTTCTGTTGTCTGAAACTGGGCGGCTCTTGAGGGTCCTCCTCATCGTCGTGCGGCAATGCTGCCACGTGCTGAACGGATTCCAATGAACGGAAGCTCATCACCGACTTCACAAACCGTATTTTCAGCTGGCATTTCTCCGGTCTGGAAATACTGGCGCACATATTTGGCTGTGCAGAAAGATGGGGCCGCGATCGGGCAATGCTTATATTTAATTAGCTTTGCGAATCGGTACTAAGAAAGAAATTGACGACTCACGCCAACTGCATTTTGTTCCAAGACCACAGCGCCAGGAAATCCAGCGGCGATGCCCTTGGCGTTGAGATGATTAGGCTTGATCCAAGAGCAGCTGACATTCTT
The DNA here is from genome assembly GCA_021399465.1 of Hyaloscypha sp. PMI_1271. NCBI lineage: Eukaryota > Fungi > Ascomycota > Leotiomycetes > Helotiales > Hyaloscyphaceae > Hyaloscypha > Hyaloscypha sp. PMI_1271. The sequence continues at coordinate 132,492 of JAJTUS010000012.1, forward strand.
TGGGAGGCGGAATATGTCTCGCAGCTCTCGAAATGATCTGGAAAGAGAAGAAATAACTCAGAGGAAACCGGCATCAGGGTTCAGAGATGGAGACGCTTCTTGCCATTCCTGGCGAGAAGTTGTTCGAGGACTCGGTCAACCCTGTTGAGAAGGCCGATTGCTGATACGGAGCTAGAACCGATGAAAGTTCTTTTGTGGGGGGGGGGGGGGGGGTTCAAGGCTTCGGAGGGATGCAGGAACCCAAACGCGTGTTGATACTGCATGCAGCCCTTCGAAATGATGGTCGCAAATCAGTCACTGGGAATGAGGTGGAAGTCAAGATAGCACTCGCTGGGTTGGATCGCACCAGCTTACAACGATTAATGCGGATAAACTTGACACTACGTGACCTGTTGTCCAGCGATTACCCCCTGCAAAGAAGCAGAAGGACAAATGAGTAAACGATAATGGGTGAGAGACACTTGTCCAATGGAAAGCTAGTGTCACAACTTTAGAGGCAAGTATGGAATCCAAGCACGTCGAAAAAATCGTGACTTTTGCTTCTATCTATCGCTCCTCTAGGTGAGCGTATGCAATATGTTGTATCCACCGTTGAAACGCCATCCATCGTGCCATCATAGCCATCATGCGAATTCGAAAGAAAAGGTTCCGTCATCTTCATCTATGCTTCCCATCCTTTGCTAGCACCCGTGCACAAATCTCACCTCAAGTCCACTTCTGAACCGCCGTTCCACCGCGTTTGAACTCCGCAACATCACCCAACGCCAAGCTCTTATCAACGTGCTCCTTATTCGGGAAGGTCGTGGCCAAAACCCAAGGTCTCTCATTGCTGCTAGGAGAAGCTCGAGCAATAAAGCCGTAGATGTCGCCAATGGTGTGTGTAGCGTTGAAACGAGCGGGTAGCCTCGTACCATCCGCCAACTGGATTCTCAGGGAAAGCGTGGGTTGCGAGGAGTCGATCTCAGGTTGTGGGATAGACGGAGTGGACGGCGTAGCTGGCGCAGGAGCAACTGGGGTCGCGGCTGCAGTGGTAGTACCAGAAGGTCCGGGAGTAGGACTGCCTAATCGTTGACCAGAGCCACCGAAGGGTTTATAGACCTTAGGAGGCGCCTTGTACTTATCATCGTGCTTAATGAGCTGGACATCGACGGGTTGATCAGGTCGAACACCCATGAGGTGAAGAGGGGCACGGCCGTGTCGGATCATTTGAAGATCAGCAGCATTTTGAGGGTCGTCAAAGCGGCGCAGAGGTCCATCCTCAATACTGAAGCCATCCTCCCAGAGGTGTAGGATGCGGGTTTGTGTCGGGCCAGGGTCGGCTGCGCGGGAGGAAGGATCAGGAACGGCTTGGGAGGGAGTATCGTCTCCGCCTAAGGTCATGCCGCCGCCACGGAATCGAGATGGTGGTGCAGATGCCGAGGGTTCACCTCCTCCTGGTCGCGCAGCATTTCTGGGATTTGTTAGTACGTGTCAGACAGTAAACCAAGGTGAACATACGCTCTTGCTTTCTTAAGAATATCGTTCACAACCTTTCTCGGGTCGTTTCGGTCTCGGTTTGAGGGATCCTGAACAGCCAAACCCGACTTCTCACCACCAGCAAACAGATCTCTTGGCTCTTCGCCAGGTTCGAAATCCTCATCATCAGAATCATCGTCTTCGTCATGCGCATGTCCATGCCCTGCATGACCTCCAGCCCCTCCAGCTTGGCCTAAGGAGCCCAAAGTTGCGAATCCTCCTTTCTTCTTGGACGGAGCTTTTGAGCTTGAACCAACACTTGGGATCGATGCTGGAGCTGGTCTGCCATCCAGAGTTCGCGGTCCTGTGTATGGTTCTGGTTCGGGTTCAGGCTCATCTTCGTCCATGGCCCCTCCTGCAGTGCCTTCATCTAAGCTGGCGAAGTATTCAGTGACTGCACTGTTTAAGTCCCATCGATTTGTTCCAAGATATTGCTGGGCCTATAAAGGGTCAGTATCTCGTAAATTCCAACGCAGATGAGGCTGAGTCTACCTTGCCTGGGGAGGTGCCAGTCAGGTCAATAAACTGCATGATGAGCTCCTCTTGATTATCCGCCATGGCTGCGATGTTGCTGTACGATGTCGTTGGTTATTCCTCAAGGTTTCGAAGTATTATCAAAAGATCCACCAGGTCTTCTTGTGGCAAAGAAGAGGCAGAAATTTATTGGTGTGTTCACGTCCACGAGGCAAACGCGAAGGCAGCTCAGGAACGTCACCCCGCCAGAGCTCCACCTGTCCAAATTTAGCGGCGTAGGCCGGCATTTGCCGAACATCAAAAGCTTTACCCATGGATGCATCTCTTCTCAACAATAACCTCCAACTCCCAATCGCGTACCGGATTCTGCTAAACTGGGTGCCTGTATCTAGGCATTCAGAAGCCCACCATGTCTTCCGATGACCAAGTCAATCCTTTGACCGAATCCTCAATGACCATTCCCTCCGACTCGGAGCAGTATTCCGGCAACGATGACATCTCTCCTTCTCCTCCGTCTTCCTCGAGTTCACCTCCGATGATTCTATACACTCCTCCTACGTTCTGGGGACTACTCCGGGGGGCTGCGATCAATCTGCTGTTGCCGTTCATAAATGGGCTTATGCTGGGGTTTGGAGAGCTCTTTGCTCATGAGGCTGCGTTCAGGCTAGGATGGGGCGGCACAAAGGTAAGAAAGCCTTATTCTACAGCTGTTCACTTCTTCTGGAAATATTGCCTGGGCTACTAGAGTGGACTGTCCTGGCGGCAATCCCTGTCCGGAGATGCCTGTGGAATATATTTTGTGCAAGCAGATGGCTAACCGCGTGAGTTCACAGGTGTTCCCAAATGGCCGAACTCGGCATCCTGTAGGACCAGGCATTGAGATTCGAGATGACCCATTGGAGCGGAGGAGGAGAGAAGGGAATTTGGATGATATTACGAGCTTGGAATGAGTACAGACTTCACTCCAAAACTGCACATACCAGCGGCGTTAGGGAATTGTACCTTGTGAATTCACGGGTGATGGCATTATAAAGCAAAGCAAGAGGCATAAAAATACACAGTTTCTTAAGGCTGGAGCTTCTCGGGAGTTTTGCATGGACCGAGGTTGTTAGTGTAGATGAGGCTTAAAGTATATTGAAAATGAATAAACAACACAGAATATATACCACAATGAGCTTCAACCCCTCCTCATTAATCTGAAGAGCAAATTTGACGGCCCAGAAAGCTCAATCGATTGTGCTGCGATTTATAGAGCATTATGCTTGATATTGAGATACATCACGCTAGTACAAAACTGTGCCGTTCTGCATTTGTCTGATCTCCAAAATATTTTTGCGACGAGCTCACGGCAACTCCACAACATGATACCCGGCAGAGGCCTGCGCTGGTCCAGCCAAACCATAGGCATTGGTCGGCGGCGAATAGAGACCTTTTCGTTCAGACAAGTACGTGTCCATCTACGCAGAATTTTAGACAATTGTTGACCTCCCCAGTTCTCTTCTTCAAATGTACAACAGGGGCCCACACGAGCCACTCCACTCCTTTCTAAGAGCACAACTTCGATTCCAAGGGCATATACAAGATCTCAATTCTCCCCAATAACCGTTTTAACACGGAATGGCGCCGGTGTGCGCTATGCATCGAGTACTCAAGCGGCAGCTGCAGCTCCGGTCACGAATGCGACAACCACACCCCCAATAGAAGAAGCAAGCTCAGCTGCTTCTACACCTTCAGACTATGTCACATCCCTCGACTCCGCCACAGAATTTACCTCCGAGTCTCTGTACAACATTCCCGAGCACATAGGATACCTCAAGTCCCTAGGGCTAGACTACGGTTATGGGCCTACAGCACTGATGGAATGGACACTCGAGCACATCCACGTTTTCGCCGGAACCCCATGGTGGATCTCTATCGTCCTCACAGCAGTCCTCGTGCGCGCCATCATGTTCAAGCCATACATCAATGCAGCAGATAACGCAGCTCGAATGTCAAAAATAATGCCGATCACGAAACCGATCCAGGCGAAGATGATGGAGGCGCAAAAAGCATCGGATATGGATGGGATTATGAAGGCTAGACAAGAACTCTCTTTGATCAATAAAAGGGCTGGCATTAGTCTGTGGAAGAGTTTTGTCCCGATGACACAGGTTATAGCTGGCTATGGGACGTTTGTCATACTGAGAGCTATGGCTAAGTTGCCGGTTCCTGGACTGGAGACTGGTGGTATTTTGTGGTTTACCAATCTTGCTATCCCGGATCCGCTACTTATTCTCCCGATTGCTACGGCTGGCGTGTTGCATTGGGTTCTCCGGGTACGATCTCTCCCTCACCACCCTTCCAGATATGGGCTAATATAAAGCAGAGAGGAGGTGAAATGGGCACTTCAACTTTCTCTCCCACCGTCTTCAACGCAATGAAGTGGGGTCTCCCCGCTCTCTCCCTGATCTTCACATGGTGGCTCCCAGCAGCAGTCCAGCTCTCCTTCTTCGTCTCCGGCCTCATGTCCTTCGGCCAAGCAACCCTCTTCCGACAAACTTGGTTCCGAGAACGCTTCAACATGACACCCCTCTCCAGTAATGCCATCCCCGGGGCGAAAGTAGAGCCCCAAACTCCCTACAAAGGGAAGTTAAAACTTGCCGCCAACCCCGTCCTCTCGCAAGCCGAGCTATCCGGCCGCTTCCAAAACGCCCAGAAAAGCGCTTTAAGTGAGAAATTAGGCAAGATCAGGGAAAATAATCCGCCGAATGGGGCTCTGGGGAAGGTTATTAATGGGGCGTTTAAGGATGTGAAGGGGACGGTGGATGAGATTAAGGATGCGGGGAGTGGCGTTGTGAGCAGTGCGAAGGAGATGTTGAGCGGAAGGTCGGAGAAGGCGGATAGGAAGCAGGCAAGATTGTATGAGGAGAAGAAGCAGGAGCAGTTGAAGAAAGAGAGGTGGGAGAGGGAAGCCGAGAAGCGGGCGGAGAGAGCCGCGAAGAGGATGAGGTAGAATTTTGTTGGAACATCGGATGGGTGAATTGTAGAATAGGTTGCATTGCGGGGGTCGGGGTTGTGTAGATTATGGAATGGAAGATGTTCCACTCAGCCTGACGGCCATTTGATTCAAGTTTAAATATGGATATTCAAGCCGCCATGTCGAGCTCGAGTTGGCCCTCAGATTCAATCCGTGCTTGGTCAGATCGTCCTGAAGGAAGCAGCTACCATTTATGGACGTCCGAGACCGTGGACAGTATGGTCGCTGCTAATCTACAGGCCGCATCTCATGGAAAAGTCAAAGGAGGGAACTTGTAATCTCTCACGCACCTCATCTCCCCGAACACGAAACCATCGTCAACGTCTCTTTATTCCTTCCTCACATCGCAGCAACGCCTCTTCAATCTCCGACCTGGCTATTCCCGAATATCCTATTCGGGATCAAATAAGCCCTCTCTTGCTGTATCTTCCAATTTTTTCTTTCTTGTTTCAGCACCACTCTGCTTCTTTCCGTCGAGTCTGCAGCAACCGTGCACATCCTACAGCGGTTCTAGGCTACAGAGGTTCTAGGCTTTCGGCACACGTCAACGGGTTTGAGTTTTTGACCGCCCCCACAGGCCGTTTTGACTGATTTTTTGTTCTAGAATCGCGAAACCGCATGCGCGCTTTCAGAATATCTAATTTTTAGGTCCGTACGGATTTTTTTGGGCTAGGGGCAGGGCGCGGGGGGGAGGGGGCGATTGCGCGGGCGGCCATTTTCGCGATTCTGGTGGGGGGGTAGGGGTTAGGGGGCTAGGGCGAGAGGGGCTTAGCGCGTGTAGGGGTGGGACCGTATTGAACAGGTGACAGATAAATGGGGGATGATGTTGTATTGATTGATGGTGTGCACGGAGCAATATGTACAGCTAGTGCATCTCGCTAAGGAAGGCACATCCACGATGACCTGCATACCCATCTTTGAGGGGTCCCTGATATCCAGCGAATCACGCTTCGACGGGCAACTCTGCAGCCAACAACACCACCCACTTCCCAACGTTGCTCGGACCGCTCTCTCTCCCCCTCTCTCTAAGACACTTAGGTAGGTTATTACGTTTACTGGAATACTGCATAGAAGGAGTACAGAAGGCGTAGTAATATCAGTGCTAGTAGTATACTAGTCTGTCTATTTTGATAGCTAATTCGTGTATATTCAATCAGGCTACAAAACTGCCTCTACCTGAGGGCTTTTCGTAATATCCATTAGCTAGACACTAAAGGTTAGGCCTGAAGGCTTACTATATAATTAGCTAATCGCTACTTCAATTAAATTTGCTTTAATCGGGTGCACAAAGTACAGTAAAAGTCGAAATCGGTGTCAGTCGAAACAATCAATGATAATTGTGTAGCCCCACATTTCACCACGCTAGTACTCTAGCTGCAGTCGTACCCTTAACCCCATGCTTTTGCTCATGGCACGTGATACACTCAACCACCACTCAGACTTACCGATATCGGGCAGATATCGAGGTGCCATGACAGGAATCTGACTTTAGCTAACCGTCAGGTGATATTAGCTAGCATATCTAGATAATAGTTCCGCTGGTGTGGAACCTCATTAGGAAAATTAACTCTCTGAGTACATTCCTCTCCTTAAGGAACGCCTTGTAATACAACCGACACCATAGTATAGAGTACAGACCTTTGAACCAAGTATCCAGATCCAGATCGTGACATGCCATCACTATTTGTCAATCTTGAAAAATTAGTCGAATCTACCTATAGTATCTTAGCACAGTGGTTTAGACTGATAATACAACTTCGTCTTGCTCAGCCTTCCATGCAGCTGAAGCTCTACAGGACGATAAGGTATCTGGGTGCTCCAATTCTAAGACACGTTTCCGGGATTGCATGCATTCCTCCATAAGCACCACAGCTTCGGTTGCTCTGCCGGTTCCCTTCCACGTGAACGCAATATTGTTCATGCTGGTCAGCGTGGATGGGTGATCCACTCCGAGCTTCTTCTTGAAAGTCTCCATCACTTGCACAAACAGCTCTTCGGCTGCGTCCCAGCGGCCTTGATTCAAAAACGTCGACGCTAGGTTGGCCATGATGGTCAGCGTGGAAGGATGGTCCACTCCGAGTTTCCTCTTGCGAGTCTCCATCACTTGCACCTCCAGCTCTTCGGCTGCGTCCCATCGGCCTTGATTCTTATACGTTGGTGCCAAACACGGGGTAGTCAGGTCTATATCTTATTTGACTTCAATTTTGAGTTGGTTAGTCCGCAATAAGAACCTATTATTGACCCACTTTTCTGAGATACCAGTACCTCAAACTTCATAAATCATCTGCGCCTGATCAGACTAAATCAAATGTTTTACAAGTCTCAGAGTTGTAAAAATCCTCAATTCCCTTCATTTCCTCCGAAGGGAATCCCATCAGTCCATCTACATAGCATGGGCTCATTAGCCTAAAAGTGGTACGATTACTCATCTCCTGTATGACGTAAGGACCTGGAAGTCCGGTGAATGCCACCACAATAATGTCGTCACCCTTGGATATGAATGGCACAAAACCTATGCGGTTGGTGTCCGTGAGAAAGATTGTATATCTTTCTAGGGCTCCCTCACACCCTTGCCAATTATTGGTCTCTGTTCTTAAGACGCTCAGTTCTTGTAGCAAGCGCGAGAAGGATCTCTCCACCATCTCTAGCTTAGCCGAGAACAAGTCATCGTCTACGTCGTTTCCTGACGCGAGAGCCTCATGTTTCGCTATTGTTAAGGCGAAGAACTGGCCGGTAGCAATGAGAGACTCGTCTTGTTGAAGAATTGATCCTAAAAGACTCCATATCCTGATCCGTCCAATCTCCAAACCCTGTATGCTCAGTCGCTTCTTGTTGCAAGTTTCAGTTGAAAGAATCAAATGGGCTGGGCATGACTCCCACCGATAAGTGAAGCTGGGCCGATACCAAGAGAGCGAATCTTGTACTTCGATTTTTTGCTGCCGGTATTCTGGGACCCATGAGGGCAGTGTATCATCTTGGGATGTTTCGTAGTCCGTCTCGAACCGGTTCCATAATCCTGCATCGCTCAAGATCTCCAGCCTCCCATCCTGCAGCATATTTCTTGTCCAGTTGATATACACATCACAGACGGAAGACGAATAATCTGGTTGAATAGCAATGCCCAGTTCCCATGGAAATATCCCAAGCGCGCCATATATACGATCTCGGTCATCTGCGCATTGCCTCCGACGTAAGGATCTGATGATATGCAAGATCATTTCGTAGCTGTCTGGTACAAAGACGCGCTGGTTCGCGATACCAAGCTGGTTTAACATCCCTTGTTGTTTCAAAACCCTCACTTTTGTAAACCAGCCTTTTAAATTCCCTACACTTGTACTATGAATGTGAATTTCGGAGTCGCAGTCGGACATCTGTACAGGCTCTTCGACACCGTACAGGAAATTCATGGCGTTGCCATAAGGTGCGATTGGATTGAGGAGCTGTCTGCGACCTCTTGCAAAGACCAGGTCCGATGCCAGAAGAAATGAGTCGCTTGGTGTGAGACTGGCCATTGACGTGATTAAAACTGCTGACGCAAATATTTCCCACTCTAGCCGTGATTTTCCGCAACAAAGCAGGAGGCTTGGAGCGGAAACCACCTCTTGAAGAATCCAGACTCGTGAGAACCATGGCATATCATAGAAGAGCCTACAGCTGGCGTCCATAGCTGCTTCCGTGAATAGTCTGCTCTCTGTTGCAATCTTGCGTGCCGTTGCCTGTATTTCCAGTACTGGCAAGATCTGGAGGTTGTTGAGTCCTATGCAAGCAAATTGACTCCCCCAAGGTGTTCTCTCAATGCCCTCGCTCGCTGCATCATCGCAGCCCATAATTGAGGCATATGACGAATTTGTTTTCTCGAAAACAACAAAATGGTCTATATTTTCGTGGATTCCAAGTCTTGGGATGAAATCTGCCAATTGCCTAAACCGTTGGAATGCGGCTTCCATTTCTTTATTGTCCTCGCTGACCCATGCAAGAACTTGTAATGAGTATCGATATATTCGCGGCATTAATGCAACTTGGGACGCCTTTTCGTCGTCGTCCTTTTGGTTTATGCAGACTGCATCAATCCAGAGACGCCTCCTTTTACGTGCATAGCAAAGAGCTCCGAGTGCAGTATACAGAGTCTCAGTGATATAGATACTCTGCCCATTAATATTGACAGACCTTGAAAATACAGGTGCTCCCCATGTATACGACAGGGCATCATAACACTCGCAATGATCGATTTCTCCAAGCCGAAGAAGTTGTAAATCTCCACGGATCTCATCTACCTGATCATATGTTGGCCTAAGTTCGAGCACGCGGATCTGATCTGCATACTCTAGCTTATTGTACGTATACGTAGTCATTGTAGATGGGTGCAAGGACTGAGGCCGGGCTAGACGAGTGTTTGTGTGGAATGAATTGAAGAGGTGATGAGCTCGATCGATGATGATGATGATGATGAACTTTAGTCGCACGGCTCTAAACCTAAAGGGCCGGGTATTACTGTAATCGGGGTGAGGGAATGAGACGGGACTTTTGTCGAGGGGGGTTTACCGTGTTGGCTGCCTGTTCCCAAGTTCACAATCCTTCGCTAGACCTGTTCTGGTTAGCGTCATTACCATTGTAACAAATCCTTGCCTTGAGCCAATCGCCAATCGCAATTGATTTACCTAAGGTCACGTGACTTTATGGGACAGTTATTTGGCCAAGTATTCTATTAGGGTTGCGTTTTGACAACAGCGGCTGGCACGAGACGTAGTACAATACTTGTCCATCTCGTTCTACAAATCTCCCTTATTTATGACTCCAGAGCAAGATGATATTGCGTTTGCAAAAGGAAATACTGTTATCATCTAGCTATCGTCGACATGATGGTCCTGGCCATAGTACCACGGCTGTTAAGACAGCATGCTCTCTGAGCGGGACGACCGCTCACAGACCGGAAACTCCTTCATCAAGAGTCTTTGTTTACGTTCCATTACGAATTCGGAGAACAATTTCAGGCTCGTAGTCTTGGATCCTGCCACTGATTACCAATGACTCCTTCGGACCCTTCCCGATTGAGTTCGATTTTCCTCCCCAAGAAAACGCTCGTCCACTCCGAACAGCTGCCGAACAACAGAACGGAAATTATCAAATGGCCACTGACGGGCCGCTTCTGAATGACTTCAGTCAGGAATCGCTGGTTGAACGACAGAGCCAGAATTACCAAGCTGCTATGAACGGGCAATTTTTGAACGAAAATCTAAACGAAGTCTTCAGCATCAACGAGCCAAGTCAGGAAATGATTCATTCCGAGGGAGATTTTCCAACATCCAGCCAAGAAACGGCCTTCTCCCTCAACGATTTCGATTTCTTACAAGGAGTCGAGGCAAGGCCCAGCCCCTTGTCAGGCGGTTCGGGAACAGACTACCATTTCTCGAACGGCACTCCCGCACTCAGCCAAGAAACGGCCTTTTCCTTCAATGACTTCAACCCTTCGGAAGGCATTGAGACAAGCCCAAACATATTATCAGCGAGTCCGCAAACCAGCTTCGCTTTCCCCGACTGCATTCCACTTTCCAGCCAAGAAAGCAGCTCCTCAAGCCTCACGCCCGCCGCCATATCACCCAGCACTCCCACCACCGCACCCAACAGTCCAAATCACTCCCCGGACCGCCAACCCTGCCGCCGCTGCCCCTTAACATTCAAACGAGCAGGCGACCTAAAACGCCACGAGAAGGTACACGCAGGGCAGAGGGACTTTCCTTGCAGGCAGCCAGCATGCAGCAGGAAGGGAGGGAAGGGGTTCTATCGGAAAGATAAGATGAAAGCGCACGAGAAGCAGGTGCACGGGATGCATTTGTGACCCCAAGTTTGAGGTTGAAGTTTGCTGAATATTTTGGGGTCCTTTTTGGCGTTTTGTTTTTTGTTTTTTGGCGTTGTAGGGGATGAGGATGCATCATCGCATAGAGGCCCGGTTTTCCCCTTGGGCTTTTGCCTCTTCAGTGACTAAAGAGCTTGAAATGGGAGGATGTGGAGATGGAAGAAAATTAGCTTCAGAGGCTTGGACTCATGTCTGCGCTTGCATGAACGTACCGTAAAACCCAAATGGATCAGTTGAACCGACGAACGGAGGCCCAGAGGAAGGGAGAACCTGCAATCTCAAAGTATCATAAATGTACGACAGCTAACTTGTACATTTTTCACGTTGAGATATCCAATGTACCGCTGGGTACTTGTCCTTTCAATAAGCCACTTGGCATATTGTACAATAAGGGGCATGTTACTTTCGAATTCGAGAACATCACAATGACCCCCATCAACAAAAGAGCAGTTCACTTTTTTTTCATATTTGTAAAATTTCTTATTTCATTTCTCGCCGAATCCGCTATGCTCATGCATCATGAATGGGCTCCATCTCGCAGAGATCAAGCACGAATGTACCACCACATCGCGGTGGACATATGTATGACAAGCCCCAGATGAAAAATCACAATAAAACACCAGCGCCAGATCCCCAAATGTAATCTACACAAAGATGAATGTCCCAACCATTGCTCATTGTACCACCCATCTAATGTACGTTTTGGTGCAGATGATGATTGATGTGGCGCTTCCGGCCTGGAACCAGAACCGTGGTGGTGAGAGGCTCTGTAACCGTAACGATCTCCTGTACCCAAAGGATTTCGAGAACAGCATGACCGGACGTAATATACTGCGTGCTGAAGAAGCTCTCAGTATTGCTGGTAGTCGGAACCGGAGCCGGTGTAACAGCTGGTGGTGCGCTCGGAGTTGATGTGGTGCTCGTATCCGAAGTGGACGGGATCGAGACAGCGAAGATGCCACCTGGGATATACGAATCGGCGGATGCGAGGGACTGGCCAGCCGAGTAGCTCAGCGTGGGGATCGGGATCGCGGCGGGGGGGGAAGGGGGGGCGGGTGGTACGCCAGTAGCGGGCGAGCCAGCTGTGGCGCCTGAGGCTGGACCGGGACCAGAAACGATGGGTACGTTGCCTGGGAGGGAGTCCATGGGACCAATCACGTCTTCGGAGACAAGAGCGGATGGCAGGTCAATGTTGCAGTTGCTGTCTTCGGCTTGGATGTGGAAGAGCGGACAGTCTTCGATTTGGCCGGACGGGTTGGTGCATTGGTCAACTGCATCTTGGAGGAAGGCGGGGTCCCAACCCATCATGAAGTCGCCATGGTAGCCGCAGCCTGAGAGAAAGGTTAGCAGGTTTGAAGCAAAGGGAGGAGAGGACGTACCGGTTGGATCACCATTAGAGAGAACGAATTGACCGGATTTACCAGCAAAGGCAAAGGTGTTCCAGATTGTCTCGTAGAACAGAGATGGCAAGCGGATTGGAAAGCCAGCGGGGCATTCACCAGTCATGACTTGAGAGGGGTAAGCGACGTGCTCCTTCTGGTCCTTAATGTCGAAGCTCTTGCCATCCCAGCAGCTTGGGAACATCAACTCCAGACGGATACCATCAACACAATTGGCATCAAGATAAGCCTTGTCTGGCATGAAATGGCGATAAAGGGAACCCTCAGGAGTCTTTCCATAGTTGAGGCAATTGAAACCCACGGCAGCTTGCTCAAGGAAAGTCTGAGTATTGTACGGGGCCTCGTACCAGAGAGACTTTTGGATGTCGGGGACTGGGTAGCTGAAGTTGCGGTAGTTGGTATTGCCAGCAATCATGTGGAAGTTTGCAGGGAAAGCAGACAAGCTAGTGCTGCCAGCGTTGGGGTACAGAAGGTAGTACCTTAAGGAATTGTTAGTAATGATCAATGTAAAGGGATGAAAGTAAAGGATGGACAAATCAAAGGGGCCTCGCTTGACATGCAGACTGATCTCCCGATCTTTGGCTCAAAGCAAGACGGTGCCGTTTCAAAGAGGGGAGAACCTTGCCAATCTCCTAGCCTCATCTGAAAGCAAATTCCTCCGTCATGAACAGGAGGAAAGGTACCCCGCACTTGTCAGGTGACCGATGGATATTCAGAGTTATGCTTTAGTAATGGCGGAGTAGAAACGCGTTAAAACAAAGAGGGGAAATAACGTACGCAAGCATGCCTCCAACCTGGTCAACCAAGTTCATCTTTCCAGACGCGTCCTGGAAGTAGAGGGCCGGGGTCCAGTAGGAAGACTTGTCTTGAGTGACTTGACACGAAGTGCAAGAACCAGCAATCAACTCATCGAAACCAGCATCAATAGAGAAACCTAAAGCGCAGTAGTTAGCATTGCGCAAACGTGACGACACCATATTCATCATGCCCAAGATCCGCCAGGGCGAAGCGGTGGTGCCATCAGAGATCGATCTCGGATTGAGAACACTTACCAGAAGAGCCATGAATGGCATGCACATGTTGAGCGACCGTACCATTCGAAACGAGGGGGTCAATTCGGGCCAAACCAGATCGGGTACGACATGGCATACGCCAGAAAGCGGCGGTAGGTGTAAGCAAACAAAGAAAGGCTGCCATCAAGGCAGGTGTAGAGAGAGCGAGGCACATAATGACGGTATGTTTTGTAAACGAAGACCTGCACGCAGGCGAAGTGTTTGAAAGAGTTGCAAACGGTCTCTGCAGGTGAAAAGGAGTGATCACTCTGCTAAAACCAGGCGTTGAAGTGGCTGGCAGAACGCGTTGGTGGTGCGAAAAGCAAAGAAAGGTGTAAAGGAGATGGAAGCTGAGGAGTGGAGTCGAGATCGGGTTGAGATATACTCCTTAGCGTCCTTTCGTGACCTTCGTCTGCCACGCACGAGCCGCAGAGTAAATAAACTAACAGCTCACGAGACCTGGAATGACGTATAGGCGAGCCTCGTCCCGGAATTCTGTAATCCAGATGGTGATATGTTGATCCAAGAGTTCCCCAACATCCAAAATTCACTTGTACCAGTTTCTCCCTTCAGCCCCACTTTCCCGTGTCCAATGCAGGTCCTATTCGCAATATCTCTTTCTCGAAAGGTTCAATTCCTCCAATTTCCTGCTAGCGTTTTGCTGTTCGTCCAGTCCTGATGTTTCGCAGTGTTGCAACAACTCTCCCTGTCGTCGTCCAAACCAAGCGACCAAACCACTGACGTCTATTTCGAAGAGCAAATATTTCCTGCAACCCAGTCTAAAGAGCGAAGTCGGGTCCTAGCCCAGGTGTAAGGAACGTGTGCGAAAGAATGTAAATGGGCGCAAGCAAGCAAGTAAAGACAGCGAAACGAACAGTGGGTGAGGTGCGGTCGACGGCGAGGTGAGATTAGAAGCAAGAGGGAAGAAAAGGGAAATGTGCGAAGGATAAACGTCAAACAAGAGCACGTTGGTACCTGCCAAGTACCGTTCCTGTAAAACAGAGGGCAAATCTGGCCGTGCAGGGAGGCAGATAGGCAGAGCGATTGGCTGGGGCTGCGGCGGCAGATTGGGAGGGTGAAGGCATGATCCTGAGCGACCAGGAATAACTGGGGATCAACTGGCTGGGTGACGTGAGTGGTCCTGGGGCATGGTGTTCTTGAGACAGCCGATTGCAAAAGGGGGATGGGGTGGCCGGGCTCACGCTCGCCAGGGTTGAGGTCTGTGTAGGCGAGCTTTTGCATTTCTCACGATGGCTGCATGGTTACCCAAGTGGGCAGCCTGTCTCCTGCTGTGGTTTGCTCAGCTGGGAGTCTGACAGCAGCGGCTGCCCTTGAATCTGTCGTCCTAGGTCGTAAGGCAACCTGTAAGCGCTCTGCATGCTGCCGTCTGTTCCCTAGTCTCTGGCCGCGGTCGCAGTCCTTCCACATGGTCCTTCGCCTGGAGAGTTTGTGTTTGCACGCACAACACCAAGCGATCTGGAGAACGGGACCCCCAAGTCGTCAAGCTGAAACGGCGCTCCTGCCCCGCTGTCGTCGCCCTGGCCAATTGCGGCATCCGCTGGGAGTTGGCACACCCCCCACTTGCTCGAAGCGGTTAGATCGAAATTGCAGCCCAGGGGCAATGATGCTGTGCTGCACTGCTGCTATTTTCAGGGGGCATGATTGCAGTACCCCGGCCAGGATGGATCACCTTCAAGGCTTCAAGCCAATCTTTTTAAAACCAAGTGGCGGGTAAGCGGGGATGAACCTCGTGGAAGAAGCGCAAGAAACATCAGATGAGATGATCTCGGGTGCTTGCAGCCTCGTCTCTGCGAGATACGCCACATTGGGTATGGGGGTACTTCAGCCAAAATCCTTCGCCTTGGCTGTCCACAGCAACAACAAGAATAAATTACCAACACCAACTCCCCTCAGTCAGCTCCGGAATTGGAATTGATGTTGGAATTTCTATTTTGCTTCTGCTGTCGTGCGCATCCGTTGTTCCGTTTGATACCCAAGTGGCTGCGCACCTCAATCTCTTTCCTCTGCAGATCCAGTTCCCTTTCCCGCGAGGCTCAAACCCTCGCTGTCTGATCCCCGAATCATTCTCGCCGGCCCTCCCTTCCCCCCATCCATTTCCTCGGACTTTCCTTACTTAATATGCATAAATTCTGCCTGTTCGCCACGCGAAGTGGATTTTGTTTGTGCATGTTTTGTACTTCCGTGTTTCCTTATTCGAGAGTTGTGAACGAGATTTGGGAGGGTTCTGGACGGGGCTCGGCTTTCATTCAACACAGTTGTTGCCTCGTGGGGAGCGCGGACTTTCGTGGCCATGAGGGGATCGGCGGCTAAGCTTCTTTTTGTTTGGCTGTTAGAATGAAATTTGGAATGTTTCGCGGTGACGAGACTAGTACTTCTTTCATCTCCGAGTTGGGGTGAAGATTGTTTCGAAATTTGAGACTTGAGATGAGATCACGTGAAACGGGGTCTATTCTACCGGTACCTCAAGTTGATCTTCCGACCGAGAATTTAATCATGAGATATCGAAGGACGGAGGGAGTGACCGAGAAATTGTGGTTCACTTTCTCGAGTGAGGAGAACACGGTCCGATCTAACTCAAGATTCTGTTGCATTGTGCGTTGTTAGGAGCATCCCCACAGGGACAATCTCTAGATTCAGCAACGAGAGAAATAGCACAGCAGGTGGCGAAGAACAGTAATTCCAACAACTTTATAGGCCAAGGATCTTGACAATGTTCGTTAGCCTCGGTGCCTCTACAGGAACCGCATATGGCAGGTGATCTTCAATGCAGACTTCCCGTTTGTTTCAATTTTCAGCAAACGAAGGCTTATGTCATTCTTGGAAGACGGCAAAAGTAATTGAATTGAAGCACTGTGCCTTTTCAAATCTGGGCTGAATTGTACGTGTAGTCTCTATTGCTTTGTGGTTTGGCTCCCACAGTTCCGCGTCTAACATGTACATTGATGAAAAGAAATGATCTAGTGAGAAACGGTGCTGCAGTTCAATCAGAGGGCCACAAGATTGACCACAGTGCACTTTCGCAATTGAGGACCACGTTAGATGTAGCTATGTTTATAAAAAGATACGAATCAATGCTACTCAAACCACTATACAACTCCGCCTCTTCCCTCCCAACGCGAGTGATCCAATCCAATCCAATCCAACCCAACTCCACCCCCTTTCCTATTCGCCGTACCACAACGCCTGAACCAGTCCAAAGAACCCGTGCCCAAATATCTTCCCACCTCTCCACCAACAAGGGAAATTCCCTCGACACCCCTAAACCAACCAACCCTCTCTAAGGAAAGGGCAAGCTCGGAATCACCGCCACCTCCGCCCATGAATTCGTATATTACCAATACCGCAAACCCCCTGCATATCCTCCCCCACCGCCTCAAGCGCCACCCCATAGCAGCCATGCACCAAACCCCACACATTCTTAATACCCGTCCCGAACGTGAGGATGTGGTGCCATCTCCCCGGTCCTGCAAATCATCAGTCCTGATGCGCCAAACTCGAAAAAAATCTGGATGAGAAATGGGACAGAAAGATAGGAGAAGGGAGAATAGCTAGCCACCAGCCTTCCGAGGATTGCTCGTTATGTCGGTATTTACACACTGCCCAATGCTACACCTGTCCATTCACTGCCACCAGCAGCTGGAATCCTCCCAGAGTGCTCTCGTCCTGTGTCCGCCAATAATCCTGCACCATAAGGGGCGCCGTATCGCCAATCCCAGACCCGAAGGCTTCGGTGGGAACCTACGTCTTATTAAGAGGGCAATGGCAAGAAGAGTTGTTGGAGCTGGCATGGTAGAATATTTGCATCTTGCCGGAAGCGAGGACGGCTACTATGTAGAGATTCCTCGCCGAATTATGGTCGTTGAGATCGAGATTCACGTTAGATTGTACGAGCGCGGGACCAGATTGCAGGATGGTTGCCGGGCCGGAGATGACGGATTGGAAGGTGAAGGTGCCAGTTTCGCCAGTCTACGGAAAGTGGCAGAAAGCTCGCTTGGATGTCACTTCGAGGAATGGTAAGCTTAGTTGAGTTTTTGGGTACTGGGGTCTCTGTTCGGTCAGTGAGCGGTGGAGCGACCGGTGGGAGGTTTGAGATAGTAAGAGTGCTCCAATCCATGGACTCGAAGGTTTGCGTGACGGTGAGAGGGACGGTGGTACCGCCAAGGCCATGGCTGATGGTGAAGGAGTTCTTAGGTGCAGGGCCGACGGTGGGAACATAGAGGGGCGTTGCTAGAGAGGGTGGTTCTGCCGGTGGTGTTGCTGGTGTTGGTGTCGGGGTCGGGAATGGAATCAATGAGATGGAGAATATAGGGCGGCTTGGGGTAATTATTGGGATTGGAGGGATGCTGATTATTGGGAGCGTAGGCTGGAGAGGTTAGTCTGAACGCTCAGAGGGAATAAGAGGCTCGACGGCGGGTAGGACTAACGATAAAGATTGCCTCGCCGAGAGCAGCGATGAGGGGTGTAGAATACACCAGCTTGGAGAGAAACATTGTGCCGAGAGCACGACCCAATGAGTGTGGGAAGTACTTGCAAGTGAAGAGGGGATCTTGAACCAGGAGCGATTGCTATGAAAAAACCACGCTGTCTTCCCTCCATCTTGGGGGAAGAGCTTGGCATCTTTGTACAACAACACATGGAGCTTTTGTTCTTCATCACATCTCCAAACGCTTATCCCTCAATTGGGCTATGTCAATAGCTCCGCAGGGCCACATCTCTCTCTACCTTAAATAATGTTCGGTTTCACCCACAAAGCACCAATGAGACTGCAAGTCCCGTTTATCCTCATAAACGTGGAGAAGGGAGCGAGAGTTCTCGTGAGGCTGTACTTCCCTCCACTCCAATAAGGAAAGACATTTCCCCTGCCTCTTGGTTCCTCGAAAAGCCATAGGAAGCCAAACCCGCATAATGGAAGAAGCCACATCTATCTTGAACCGACTGCCAGCCTGACAGTCCAAAGAGAAGCTATCCAGACCTTAACTCCGAAAGCAGAGCGAACAGCCTCGCAGGCCATGATGAAAACTCGAGGTGAAGGACTCGCTATGGCTCCTATGTTCGCCATTAAACAACAGGCAGTTTGTGGAAGGATCAGAGGGGAGGGAGATAGAGGGTCCCAGCCGCTTCGCCTCCTTATGTCTCTCAGCCTCGTGGATCGCACAGTGAAAGATTGAGACGGGATGTTTTCGCGATCACCTTTGTGGCCTCGCCCATTTCTGCGGGGTTCGCGGAGAACAGGTCATTAACGCGTAAATCCTATGCCATGGACGGGTACTACCGCGTGGGACCACTTGGTAGGCCCGCTACCAGATGGTAGAAGAAGGATTTCTGAGGACGGTCGATATTGTTCAGAATCGCGTATTTTTAGGGTCCGGGAGGATCCTCGAGCTGTGCCCCGCCCATTTGCTGCATTTGGTTGGCCAAAGGAGACTTTTCTTGCGAGAATGCTCTCTTATGCTGTAAGCACTGAAAATGTCCATTAGACATTGAATCAAAGTCCTTGTCGAGCTGGAACTTTGCACGCAGGACGAAGAACAATACGTATTCCCGAATCAGTGCACTGGAACTGATCAGAACATTGTGAAAGTCATCGCATTGCATTGCCTTTTCTGTCTACCGTAAACGCCTGGGTATTTTCCTTCCATTCCATGCAGAATCATTAGTCGTCAATCATTATCCATGCCATGTGACGCCATGTCTAAAGCCATCCTCCAAATCAACGCCGTCCCATCATCCCACACGTACTCAAGCCTCAACGGATCCAGAAGTTGCACCACGATCAGCACTCTTCTTTGCCGGAGAGTCGAGATCCTCGAACTTCTTTCTCGCAATATAGCAGTTCTCCATCGCAAGGTTGAACCGCTCCTCGCCTGGGGGCAAGCAGACCGAGAGATAGGTATTGGTAGTGAATTTGACGATGAAGAGCGAGAAATTGGGAAGCTTCATCTCCAAAAGTGAAAATTGCTCGGCGCTCTTTGGGGTACCGGTGTAGCGGCTGGTGGTCTGCTTGAAGTTTTTGATGATATTGCTGAAGCGCTCGAATCGGTCGGAGGTAGGGTTCATAGCGCCAATTCTGCTGCACCAAGAGGAAACAACAAGGAAAGAAGAGCGCTCAAAGAGCAAGACCTCTTCCGCTTCAATAAGCTCGCCCAACTCGCCGAGATGATTCTCAATTTGGTCGAGGTTGGGGACGAGATCGTGAATGATTTCAGCCCAGGCCTTGTAGAGGGATTGGTCCCAAATAGACGTAGCAAACGGGATGGGAGCGAAGGCATCGGACTTAGATCGGATGAGAGCGACTCGTTCATTGTAGATATCTTCGCGTTGGGAAGGAACAACCAGATCCATCTTGTGGACGAGTATGTAGACGCTCGAGGTGGGTGAGAATTGGCCAAGGGCAGCGATGATGGAGCGGTATGTAAGGAGATCGCGATCGAAGTCTCTAGATTCGATGTCAAAGACATAGATGAGGACACCGACGTTGGAGAAGACATGTTGGCGTTGTTGGGAGAGGTAATTTTCCATGAAAGCATCTTGTCTGCAAGAAGTCAGCTTTGGTCTCGAGATTCGGATAACACAGGGTATAGCAGCAAAGGCTGAATAAAGCTTTGTAGTGCTCTTAGATAGCGCCAGATTGCGGAGGAGATGTGTTGCAAGCCAGGTTGAGGCCTGCAAATAGCTCTTGCGTCTGTTTGCGAGCAAGGCTGAAAGGGGGGTGTTTGTGCGACAATTGACATAAGACATAGCAACTCACCCGCCACAGTCCCAGAGATTGAGGGTCAGATTACCCAAGAACTTGACAGAGCTGAGGTCGACATCAATCGTAGCTCCCAAGCGTCTGGTGTCCTTCGCAACATAATTGGAGAAGATAATGCTCCTCATGGAGCTCTTACCGGAGCCAGACTTGCCCATGAGCAGGACCTTCTTCTTCTTCTGCTTTCGAGGCTCAGAGGCCGGAGATGCAGTGGAGTCGTTCAGATTGTCCATGGTGTCGGGGTCGGTGTCGATGTATTCGATTGTACCGTCCGCGTTGGTTACTTGCCAGACATCGTTCCCAAGGCGGGAACGGTGAGATGCAGCTTTGACACTAACGTTGGCGGTCTGCATTGCGAGACGTTCATTGGCCGGGATTTGCCGAAGATTTCGCGGCCTTGAGCGGTTTTAAACGGCTCAAGCCGGCTCTTTCGGCTAAGCGATGCTGTATCACGTGACTCCGAGGCACTTTAGCCTTGCCCATTGTTTCTGCTCAGCTTTGTACACTGTGATTTTCCCAAAATGAAGTTGTACAACCGCCATTACTGCATCAGAGATTGCTCCAGTATGATCGCATGCAATCTCCTCCAGTATATCAGAGATTCTCTCAAGAAATTTTCACAAAATCCCCTCTCGTCTATCAGAGATTGTTCCAGCACAGCTTCATTCAATATTTCCTGGATGTTTCAATGGGTCTTTGTATATTACCCTTCCCAGATCTCAGTACTTGGAATTGTATTGTCACGGCTTCATACAATCTGCTGCTTCACATTCGATTGTTCCGGCAAGGCGTGGAACATCTGGATGCTGGACTCATGCCACATCTTGTTACTTTGGCATGGCCATGTACAATCTGCTTGTTCGAATCGCCTTGTTCCAGCACCAAGCTGTCCAATCATCTACTTGTAGAACCTCAAGAAATTTCTCACCTACCCTTTTGCATATACATTAACAAAGCTTTACTTGGAATATTGATCGTACCATCTGCAACCGACTGTGTTGGATTTTCCATAGTATACGAAGACCAAGGATTCAAGGGACAACCGCTACGGGATCATATCAACACATATCCCTCCATCAGTTCCAACATAGTCTCACGTTATGGCCACGGCTCAAAGCAATGCTCCATCTGTCCATCCAGGTTCGACAAATTCGATGAGCCAACCGACCATCATCCTGACACCCGTTCGCTTCTCCAATCAGCCGTGGCTAGCTGCCCACTTTGCACGTAACTATTCGACGGGTTCAGTCGTTTTGCTTTGAAAGGGCCGTCCGTCATCTTCGGTGACTTGATTTCCTTTCTGTATACGTGGAGAAAGATATCGCTGAGAAGACTGTTTTTGTAAGAGTACTAAATCTGAGAATAAGTGGACTGCTTGAAGAAGTGGGGGCAGAGTTACACTGCTCAATTCAAATTGACGAGTCTGATGGCGTCGTCCCCATTCCTTCACTTCAGACGTGAGAAAATCAGAATTTAAGATGTTCTTTTGTGTCATTCGTGTTGCTTGTATGTTCTTGCAGTTCTGTTTGGTTCAAATGTTATCTCATGGATACACTCTTGCGGATAGTGGCCTCATAAGTTGGCATTTTGGTTGATAGGGGCGGGGAAGGAAGTGAGGGGGGGAACATGAGTTGCTCGCTTTATTCTTTGACCTCCTCTTTTGCTTTAATGGTGGCAGAAAGTACATCTTCCCCAGATTCTTCATCTGAATGAATAGCTCCAATTGCTAACACATCATAAGCACAAGAACACAGGACGAATACCAACAGTGAATCGTCTTGCAAGGTAGCAAAACAATGCCTCCAACAATGCGTCGAGATGCATCCAAAATTCAATTAGAGGAGAAAGCAAACCTGGCTACGTACGAGGCTGCTGGATGTCGATCTGGCTGACAGACCTAGCCAGCAGCTCAACATCACGAGTCTTAAATCTCTCGACTATCCATGTAGCTTACTAGGATTGACTATAATATTTTTGCGAAAATGTGCAGGCTTGATGTTCTGCTCGATTGTTTGTAATTGCAGATTAAGTCGAGATTCTTAAGCACCTTTTTCACGGGCTTTTAAGCTAATTTTTGTTGGATTCCGAGAGAGAAGAGCTTTTATAGTTTAAGATTTTTTTTTTAGTAATCTTATTACTACTATTTTTAGCCCTTTAAGAAAACACCACTATTTAACAAATAATATTGGCTTAATACCCATATATTTTACGTATATCATATTGGTCTTCCCAAATCCATACTTATGCCACCCCTAGCGTCTCCCCACCTGGTGAGACGCAGTCGTGCTGAGTTCCTGGTGTGAATCATCCTGTAATTGGTGAGTCAGTCAACCCCGTGAACCGGATGCCTTTCAGCAATGTTTTCACATAGTCCTGGTTGCAACTAGTAATGAGAGGTAATAATGGTCCTTTTGGTCAGTGAAGGATTAGTTGAGATTGAACAGTTAGCTCATGAGTAGTGACGGTGGATGCCGAGGCGAGGCTTGATAGCGGGCCCTGAACCGTGAAGCGGGGGAGGAAGCTGACGTCGCGAAGATTCGCAGGTCAATTATTACAACTTGTACAACAACTAGAGGATAACTAGATTGTAAGCTTACTTTCCACAGAAGAAAGCCCACACTCAAGAACCAAACTTGAAGTAAATGAATATATCAAATCCACCCCGTCAGTGTCTTCGAAGTTTCAGCGTACTGGTACTTGGTACCTTGTGGGGACAAAGAGGTGTTGCATGGCTGAACTGAAAAGATTGAAATGGGTCACCGAGTGCATTACATATCATTGGACTAAAAGTCTGTAGGTGTCATTGGCCAATCCACGCAGTCTCGATCAAAGTCAATTCATTGGCCAAGTGATCCTAGCAACATTCGGGGTCTCATGCATCCAGCGTGCCCTCGCCACCACAGGCTTGGGATTCTGCAAGGCATCGAGTCCCAGCGTTTGAGGCTCTAGATGCCTGAGGGAAGCAAAATGCCCCTCGCTATAAGTTAAGGCCCGGGCCTGTCCATCGTCGGGCTCCTGCGCCCGAGATTATCCAAAATCTGCCGTCGCATTACAGTTCATAAACTCGTCTTACAGATCGCCCTGGTACAGAAGGAAGTCCCCAGGGCAACACCCGCGATGGCTTCAACAGATCCGCCTGACCCAAGCGCTGGGCGCCCGATGCGTCGGGAAAGCACCATGAAGTCGATCAAGAACTTGGCCACGAAAGCACGAACCCTGACCATTGGGAAGACCCAGGCGGAGAAAGATATTCCCGACGTAGAAGATCTAAGGCAGGAGTCGTACCCAACATACCTGCTCAGATGGGACGAGAAACTCAAGCCATTCTTGGTGGCGAAATTCCCGGAGCTGAAGGAACAATACAATGGAAGAGATGTATGACACGCGATGTTGCCACGAGACAGTACTGGAATTGTGACTAACCTCGCATCACAGGTTTCAAAGGACAGCTACTGGTTCGCAATACCTGACTCTCTGACAGAGGTGAGTTGTTTGTGATTCATACGCTACGGGGATATCGTGCTCATCAAGGTGCTGCATTCAGGAAGAGGTGGACGAACTGAAGAAGGAGATCTCAAAATTGAAAGACAAGAAGCCGCAGGCGGCCAAGCGGGCAAGCTCGCCAGATCGGCGACGTGTGTGAGTTCGGCACACTTGCAGGCGGCATACCGAATAGCTGGGGCTGAGCGAATGAAGTTATTGTTTCAAATTGAGCCGCTGCCCCTCCCGTAAAAGAAAGCCCTCGACTCAGCCACTAGGCGAAGCAAAGAAAGCCCCTCGTAAAAGCCCTCTCATCTGCCCAAGGATCCAAGCTGTAACTCCTTTGAACATATATAAGTCATCAGTTCCTTCTGTGTTCTTCGGTCGCTATTCACGTCTTTTTGTTGCCAGAATAACAACAATCGACCCGAAACCTTGTCCCGTGATGCCGCCAGCGCTGGCAGAATCTTTTAAGCGTTCATATGGGGACTTCGAGTCGTATCCGAGAAACCTAATTTGCCAGACCACGTATCGGGACGCTGCAGATGCGTATTACGCCCGATTGAGGGGCGCAGAGCGTACGCTCCTGGTTCAGGATGAAGATGAAATTGAGGTTCCCTTTCGAGACCTGCTACCTTCGGCCCAAGGTATGTTTCTCTCAGTTGCACTGAATAATCCATCTGATTTGGTACTTTGAAAGGATTCGTAAAGCAGAACATTTTCGATGACGAAGCTCTAAAAGCATGGCTCGGCGATATTTCGATCCCCGGCCCAGTCGCGGGCTCAACCGTGGGGGAGCTCGCAACGAAGAAAGACCCATTGTGTAGATTCATGTAATTAATTCTATTTCCTTTCCATGTCCGCTGCTCTAGCTGACTTTTGTCAGCTATCTATACGCCGAAAATTCACGGGAACCCCTCAAACTCAGCCTCCGAATGCTTCTCCGGATCCTCAGTTACCACCAAGTCATGCCGATCTACATCGATTTCTTGTCAGTGTTTGGGTCCCAAGCCGAGCCTCGAGACTTGCGATTTAGTGGTTTCCGGGAGCAAAATCTGATCAAGGAACCTGCTCGAGGACCGCAAGTTGAGTTTCTAGGGAGAAGTGGTCGACAGTTTCAGCTGTGCTATAATTTGAAAGCGAGCAATTATATCTCGCTGCCGGAAACAAAACTTCGGGAGCAGGAATGGTCAATCCGACAGGCAGCTATTCACCATCAATTTGATGTTGAAACCGGAGCTTCGTTGTGGATTGTGACTAAAGGTGACAAAGAAATTAAAAATCGGATAGAAGACATGAATGGTGTGGATGGAAGGCCCGAAGATAGAGACTTCAGCTCCCCGGAGAACTGTTTCAGACGTACTCTAGATGCTCACCTAGTCTGTTGCCATTGGTCAGTGGAGGACTGGCGTTGGTACGTTCGATGGCTGGAAGAGTCCATTGATCGCGCAGTGAGTAATTCCAAAGTCTCTCTCATGAAGTTCACTAATAGCGATTTCACAGACCGCGGTGGTATTCGCTCCTCGCAATCGATCTGTCCCCCGCCACCATTTCGAGCCAAAAGACGTCCAATATGTACAAAGCCACGAAGAGAAGATAAACGTAGCGATCATGATCTTGGAAGCCAACGTCAATGTTCTCAAGTCGCTCAAGGAGTTCTACAAGAACTTGCTGAACGACAAAAGTTTCCCTTGGAGAGATACCTGCAAAGACGATATTATGGCCTTTTCTGAACAAGTCAAAGTCATGGCATACGACTTAGAGATGCAGATATCGCGAGCAAAACTTTTGGTGAAGATCATTGGCGATAGAAAAGCTTTGGTTCGCATTTTTCTCGCCCTCTGAACTCAGACTGGGCTAACAGATCGCAGGTCCTGCAGCATCTCCAAGCTCAGGGTACGGAAAAAATGGAAGACTTGACAACCAGTATGCATGAACTGGGGATCATGGCCCAAAAGGAGGCTATCGCAATGCGTATAATCACAGTTGTGACCGTAATTTTCCTCCCAGCGACATTTGTCTCAGTGAGTTTCATCCGGCCGATTCAAAGACAATCCAGTACTCCAGTTTGCTGATCCCTCCCAGACATTCTTTAGCACCGATATCGTCAAATACCAAAATGGAGGGGGATTTTCCATGGCGGCTTTGGAAAATTGGTTCGAAGTTACCATTCCATTAACCTTCGTCACGCTGGTACTCTGCTACATTTTCTTTAAGAAATCCAGCAGGAGTAAACTGCAGCGGCTGAGAAGGGTGCTGAAGGCTCCCGCAAGTAAATCGGCCACGTCTTGAGACTGTGGTGACATTCCCCTGCGCCCACAGGGCATATCCCCTCTCTTAAAAGGTAGATTCAGTGGGGGTAAAAGGGAATTCTCATACAAACGACCGTCTACTGCTGTGCGGTGTCAAGATATATGTGGGGCGGAGAAAATAATTACTCGTGCTGGTAACGAGGCGGTGCGCTGTGTAAATTACCTAGTTAGTGTACTAGTTCTAGTCCGCAGACGAATAATTGTGCCTATGCCTCACCAAATTTTCGTGGGAACCTGGCAATCTTACAATCATTGACCCCCGAGACCGGGTACGATACCGTGTTTCAAGGATTTGTCGGAGGGGTCACTCCCCATTGCCACACCCTAAGGTTACTCCTGAAGGGTGCTGGTCCCTGCCAAACCATAGCCCGCCTGTTGATGTTCTCCGACACCACCACTCAAGCTTTGCTGGGGTAGCATCCGCTGCGGCCCAAGCCGCATGGCTTTGTCGAGTCGCCCCGCAGCTTAGCTCAAAAGTATAACCATGTGCGGCTTTGTAATTCATTCTCAGTTCGAACTCCTGCTGCGCAATTCAATCCGATCATTCATTCAAAGTAGTATTTTCTTCGGATAGGGTGGCGAAGATTCAACCTGACAAGATCGACGGCCAGCCTTCCCGTCCTGGTCGAGCGCAAGGCAGGCAGATTCGCTCCCCGCCTGGAAGCCTTACCTTCAGCCCGCAGCGCTAAATCACCCCATCACTTCCCCGGGCAAACATCTTTCCTATCCTCCACCTCTGCTCGCTGATCGAATCGAATCTGCGCTTCTCCTTCTGGTCGAATAGCGAATACCACCACCTCTCACGCTGTGAACGACATACGCACGCAAGATCCTAGTAGGTGTAGCTAAGACCACAGCCTTCCGGCCGTCAATCTGCAGCCCAGTTGTTGGAGATAGCACCGCTCCAACTCGAACTCTCGACATGCA
Organism: Hyaloscypha sp. PMI_1271; assembly: GCA_021399465.1. Classification (NCBI taxonomy): domain Eukaryota; kingdom Fungi; phylum Ascomycota; class Leotiomycetes; order Helotiales; family Hyaloscyphaceae; genus Hyaloscypha; species Hyaloscypha sp. PMI_1271. Next base: position 159,291 of record JAJTUS010000012.1, read on the forward strand.
GCCAGCCAGGCCTGCTCCCAATTTCGATCCAAATGCAGCGTTCCGCGACTTTGAGCAATCGCTGAAGGGCTTCACAGTGACGCCAACACATGAAGGGGGCAGAACTTTCGTGTTGGTGTACAGCCTGGTCAACTGGTTGAGAAGTCTATGGGGTGACCATGGCGTCACCCAAGCAGAACGCCTTCATCACGCCGTGTATGGAAAGAGTGAAGGCTACTTCGATCCCATTTCCTCGTCACAGTTATCGAAAGGATGCCTACGGGTCTTCAGCATACTGCTTGATCTGGACCGAGGAGATCTCGTGCATCAATTCCAAAGGAACGGTATCGAGGACTCGCGCCTCCCAATGTCCAATCTCGAAGAACTCCATACAATTATAAAAGCAATGGGGTTGAAGGGTGCAGACGCAAAGAACCTGGCCCAACAGTTCCATGTGAAGCAATGGGAGTTCTGCCCCATCGTCCTGTACACCGAAATGAGTAGGCATTTCGACAAAGAATACATCGTGCCAATTTGCCAAAAACAGAAGATCAATGACAAGGGCGGTAGTGCGAAAGGTATATACTTGATTGAGGTCCAGGAAGAATTCGTGTCGCGCGATCTCAAAAAAAGAACCTCCAAATACAACAGCAAAAACGATAACTTCGGATATGTAAGTCAAGCACCTCATGCCGCATATTGAACAAGCGCTAATGGCGCTGATTAGCGGTACCAATTTGCACTCAAAACCTTTGATAACGGCAATGTCGAACTTTTCGACAACGAAAGGAAGGCTTTCAACGGCCTCAATAATCACGAAGGAATGGTGGGATATCTTGGAGAGTACTCGCACGATTGTCATCCATCGCCAAGCTCATCGAAACATACCTCACAGGTTGGAGCAGCAAAACCTATGGAGAAAACATGGAATATCCTCCTCGAGTACGGTGATCTGGATTTAGATGAATACTTCCTGGAGCGACTGCCGCCGGTATTCCCAGATGAGATCTTGAGATTTTGGAAAGATTTGTTTGAGGTTGGTGATGCGATTAAAGGTGTCCATAATCTTAAATATGGCAAAGGCGAGCTGGCAGAAGAGTACTATGGGTAAAATTTCCCCTAACTAGCTGCAATGGACATAACTAACAGTGAACGAGCTGGCATGCTGATATCAAGCCGGACAATATACTTAGTGTTCGTGGAAAGTTCAAACTAGCCGACCCGGGGTTTGCCCACTTTGTTAGAAAGACGGATGGAATACCAATGGGTGAAGTACTGGGGGGGACAGAAACATACGGTAGCTTCCCGCAAACAATAGTGTTCGGTTTAAACATGGAACTGCACTGACTTTTCCAAACAGGGGCACCCGAGTGCCATCCAAGCAGGCGAAGATCATCCAATACAGTGCACCAAACGATCGATATCTGGTCATTGGCTTGCGTCTTCTCAATTGCCGCAACCTGGGTTGCACTTGGCTATCAAGGCATCCTTCAATATACTGAATTCCGGAAGAAAGCCGTAAAGGATTACCAGCGAGAGTCCCAAGTTGGGGCAGATGGTCCTTCGGAAGCCAACTTTTCAAACGATTACTTTCACAATGGACATGTGGTTTTATCAGAGGTTACGCGTTGGCATGAAACATTGCGCATTATATTGCGCAAAACAGACACAATTACAAGCTTGGTGCTCGACCTGGTCGATAATCATATGCTGCTGGGTGATCCGATGAAAAGATTCAGCGCAGAGAAGGTATGCGAGGAGCTGAGGAACATCTTCGAGAAAGGCGAAATGAGACGATCCGAACTTGGGATGGAGGTACCACAGCTCATCACAGATGCACTGTGCCAACTCGATGACTCGGCACCGGCAAATCCCTCTCCTAAGACCCCATCAGGAAAAGCTTCTTCCAATTCGCACAGCCGGAACGCCAAGTCGGCGCGTCTTGAAATTCCAATGATGAAAACGACACATCGATCGATATACTACAAGTCTAAACAAGATCCAATGTCACCGCCACTCGACGATTTAGACCTAATGGGAGAAACTGAAACTTTGGAGCCAGAGGTGGCGTCCAACTCGCTCCCACACAATGTTGAGAAAGATGCTCCATTTTCACCGACGCGTTATCAATCGATGGACGAGCTATCTCAAATGACCAGTTCTGTAACTCAGAGCATGTACGGGACACCGTTGCGAAAGGTCCCCGGCGCTTCCAATCAGTTCAACAATCTCCGAGCACCACCGCAAAATGTGTTCCAAGCCAAGCAACAACTAGATAAAGAATCCAAGAAAGGTGCTAAAGGTCTAATTTCCAAAATGAAAAAGGTTTTTGGGAAGGAAACTAAAGAAACTAAAGATAAAGTACTCAGTAGCCACTTCGGAAATCGAGACCTTGTAAGTTTCGCCCTTGCCCGTTTGACGGGAAGAAATACTGAACATCTATTGAAGGTATTTCTGATTGATAATGGGGCTACCATGCGGCAACACTGGGACGAAGCAACAATGTTGCTTGACGTACTGGTAAACAAAGCCGCGGGACAGGACCCTAACGGACCTGATCTTCTGTTCACTCTGGGAAATCACAAATTGAATGCAGAAAAGAAAACTGCTGCATTTACCGACGCTATGGGACACCCGGATGCAGTGCCGACGGATTCAGCTGCTACAGACATCCGAGTGCCGCTGGGCAAAATCTTCGAAAAATACCTCAAGAACTTCGAGAATGCCATGACTATCATAGTCCTCACTGATGGACTTTGGCAGGGTGTACAGGACAAAAATGAGGTCAGCGATCAAATCGTTACATTCGTGAAGACAGTCAGAGACCTCACGAACAATGTTGTACCTCGGCGCGTCAGTATCGAGTTCATTCAGTTCGGCGCGGATCCGGAAGCGACTGCCCGACTATTCGACTTGGATGATCACCTCAAAGACAGAGGAATCCCGTGAGTACCCCGTCCTATTTAAGGAACTATACTAATGAGCGGCTTTAGGGACGTGATCGATACCGAACCCGCGAGCGGCGATGTCTATAAGATGCTCCTGGGGAGCTTGGTGGAAAACTACGACGGCGAAGAAAATGGACTTGAGCTTGTCGAGTCCCCGGAGCGGTTGCAAGACAACACAGGCTCAAGCACGTCGATCTTTTCGTCACCTAATCGATCAACGCACACAAGTCCCAGCAATGAGGGGCCGTACACACCTCCGACCAGAACAGTTACTGAGATGTCTCAACAAACTACCAAGCCGTGGAATGTTGCGCAGAACCAAGGGCAGATATATTCACCGTCTGAATCTTCGCGACGGAATAGAGATCGGGCATGGCCGCAGTGACCTCTGTTTAGACGCGGCTTGTGATGTATTTGTTATGAAATCTTGGGTATGGAATTGACGAGGACGGGAAAATATGCGGGAGATACCATTGGGTCGGAGTTTGGGATTTTTAAACAGGATGCTTGGATTGAATGACAAGAGTAACATTATTGACACCAATTTTGCAAATATAGTACAGCACTTGTTTGATACTCCAAGCAGTTGCTTGAACACTCGGTCGGCCCTGGACCACAGGAAGTCTGTGTCAAGTTGACGTCCACCCTTCATCCGGGCATGACCAGTGAAGCGCGTGATGGGAGTGTGTGCCATCGCCGCACAGCGGCAATTCAATAATATCAAGCTTTTGATTCCGAAAGCAAGCCGCGCTGGCAGCTCCGACCTTGCCGGATGCCTGAGATGGCGACTCTGCAGTCAACGCTCGCGAGGCACGAGTAAAGGGAGACTTTCACTCTCAGTTTACACTCTGCTGTAGTGGGAGCTGCTCCAATGCCATCACTTGACAGTTGCCTGGGGAATGCGCTGTGTTGTGGAGGAAGCTGAAGTTGTCGTCGGCTGGGCGTGAATCGTGAGAATTAGCGTTGCTCGTTAGTGGCACGCTACCCTGTAGTCCTAGTGTGTTCGCCTAATGAGCCTATACGGAGGGGACCCTCGCTTGGCACATTCTGATCTTTTGGGAAGACACCATTGGGAGGACGACAATTGATTGATTGAACGCGAATTGTGCAGGAAAGTGCGAGCTGGGGACACCTCACTCCCGCGAGGATTTGTTTCTCTTGATCCAGGAAGTCTCAAGTCTTGGTCAGCCTAGAAGGGTGATCTGCGCCTCACCAAGCACTCATTCTTCCAAAAATCGGAAGGAACTATGGAAAATTTCTCTACAAATCAAAATCTATGGGTATTATGGATCAATTTTCTCTTTCTTGCGAATCGCATTCAATTAGTAAGCTTGCTGCTCTTACTCAGGCGCTAATCACCATCGGCTCACCCTCGGCCCAGCCAACTCGCCTGAGTAACCTGAGCACCCTGAGCAGCTCACCTGAGCCGAGCCTGATCATCTTGAGCAAAATTTACCACATTGTCAAGTGTTTTGACTTCTCGCTTTTTAGCCAATCACACTTAATCTGACCTCTGTTCTCTTATATCATTTTTGTTAAGTTTTAACGAGGATGCTCAAGGAGCGCAACGAGTCCCCAAGGAACCACACTACCACTGCCAAGCCCTTCTTATGGTCTACAATTCCTTCTTCATCATAGGCGGACTATCATCCTCGGTCAAATCGCTCATCACTTCGCTCTTATCGACCGGAGATTGACTGTCTTTACTCGCGTTTGAGGTGAGATCAGTAAGGTTCCCCACAGCCTGCTTCCATATGTCTCTATTCGTCCAATTAGCTTCTGTGTGAGGAAAACCCGCCTCTAGGGAGTAGAATTGGATGAATGAACCTTTAAATTATCAGATCGCGAAAAGAGCTTTCCGCATTGCCCACAAGGGAGCGGCTTAAAATGGAACCTCCTCCTATGGAGCTTCAGATCGTGGCTAGAATTGAAAGATTTTGGACATTGGTCACACTCGAAACCTCGTTCAGGAGATGGTGATAACTAGTTTGCCATCCCTAGAAATGTGCCCGCGTCAGTGTGAACAAGAAATACTCAAGGTATTCATACTACTCATGAATATTCATGAGTAGTCTTGAATAGAATATAAGTAGCGTGAAACTCAAAAAATTTGAGTAGAGTAGAATATATATTCATGAATATTCATGAATAGCCACGTGATCTTAATAGATTACTATATATTTCATTTAAAAAAAAAAAGAACTAAGGTACCTATTAAGTAGCTTTATATAAGCTAAGCTAGTACTTATATAAGACTACTTAAATACTAATCTTCTATAATAATAAACTAATTATCCTCCTTAGAATTTTGTTTTTTTCTCCTTTCTCCCCTTACTATTATTAATAAGTTCTTAAGTCAAGGTAATCCTAGAAGTATTATTAAGGGTTCGGTTCGCTTACTAAGCGTAGCCACCCCACCTGATTAGGTGGCGAGGTGGCGCCAGAGTGAGACTGCCGGGAGCTTTGCTAAATAGGGCTAGCTTAGGACGTGCGCGCGTCACGTGCACACTACTTAAAGTATTCATGAATATTCATGAATACCTTAATTAGAATATGAGTAGAATATAAGTAGTGGAAATATTTAATGAATAGAATATAAGTAGGGGCCACTACTCTACTCTACTCTATTCATTGTTCACACTGGCCCGCGTTGTCATATCTCATTCTATTTGAATCGAATTCGTCAACCAAGGAATTCCTGCCGTTCTTAGGTGAAAATTTAAGGTCTTCTTCTTCAAGTTCACGTCTAACATCAGCAGCGAGGTCTGAGTCCATTTCCAACATCCCAAGGTTCAATTTTGCCGTAACATCTATGGTGTCGTTGGTGAGTAAGGGAGCTATGACGTAGTGTGGATGATCGTCTTTCCGGAGCAACCGGAGAAATGGGTCATCAGGGAGGTCAGAGGTGCTGATTTGGGTGCTCTCTCCTTCTCGAGATTTGCTGATAAAAGATTGGTTTGAGTGCCCATCATCGTCATCATCGTCTATCTCAACTTCCTGGGGAACCGCTATTAGAGAAATCTCTTCCAGGTGGTGGCAAAGATGTCCGACAAATTGCATGGCGCCCGGAGTCTCATTGCAGAATGGACATCTTTGCTTTGAGAGATCCCTGAGAATGAGTCTCTCCACAATTGCACTACCACTGCTCAAACCAGTATGTATGCTTGCGAGATGATTTTCGACGAGTTGCCTACTTTCATCCGTATGTCCACAGTGGGTACATGCCCAGAGCGTTGCTTGCTAATGCTCACGGAGATGGTTTGCGAAATCAGTCCTGGTTTCAAAGTTCATATGGTTTACATGACAATCTTCCACAATGCAAATATAAGGACGCAGATCTGCAAAAGCATAACGTCTACATAATCGTTAGACACACTTCTCACACCCTTGGAACACTTACCGCCATTGAGACTCGTTCTTGATCTCCTTTATGGACTTCTCGCATATAAAGCAAGTTCTCTCGCCACTCAGTGTCTCTATAGGAACGGGCGGAAACAGGGTGGCGCCGGTTTCATGGGACATAAACGAACTGATGGAAGTCACAGAATTGGCCCTTAGAGGACGTTCAAGATGGGCCATTGGGTCCGATCCAATGGAAGAACCTAGACCAGAATCCTGGAAAATAGACTTCTCGGTATGAGAAGCTGCTTTGGCTTCCATTCCTTATGTCCTTTCACGCATCTCTTGGACCCGTTTTGACCTGTGCCAATTAGCAGAGCCGACTTTCTCAACTAGCTGGACCGTTGCTAATGGGAATCTTTCCCTCATTTTCCGACAATAATACAGCTATGGGCCCGATAAGAAGAACAGATTAAGCTCATTCTTGAATGTCTGAAGTTCGCCAAGGTTTTGAAGAAGATTTACTCTCGAAGATGCAGATCCTCGGTAGTCATCTATGCGAAAGCGAGTCAATATTTTGAAAACTTCCGAGACCTACGGGAGCTGCAAAATGTCTTTTAGTTCCAATTTAGACGAGATGCAGATGGTCTCCTCTACACACTCATACTTGAGACTATCAGAGAGGCAATGAAAGTATTGCACCGCCCTCTTCAATTTCGTCCAGTCGTCAAGTATTAAGGAGCGGTCTCCTAATCTCCGATTCATTTTCAGCAGCCAAAGTGTCACGCCCATAGCGAGATCATTACTAGTCAGGGGGCTTTCCAGAACACGATTCAGTATTCTTTTTGCTTCGTCATACTTTCCCTGTCCTAGGAAGGAATCCGCCATGGCTACCATAAGGTAAGTCTGCTCTGTGAATTTAGCTATGGCGTGAATGTGAAAAGGTCCGAACAGATTTGACCAGACTAGGCGACCAAGTCTTTCCCCATACACCTCTCGCCCGGTTACATTCCAGATGTTTAGTAAAACAACGACGACAAGTAAATACTCTAAGGATTTGGCACCATATTGAGCATCGATTCCCTTCAAACTTTAATCGAGGACCTCGGCTGTATTGGCAAAAGATTTCTTCTTCGCCTCGCCAAAGGCTATCAGAACTCTTATTTCCAAAGAGAGTGCCTCCCATGTAATATTTGGCAATTCTGTCAGAGAACTTACACCTAGTAATTGTGTTTGGGCGAGAACTTCCATCATAGAGGGAAAATTTGGCGAGATCGGCCTCCAAGTTAACAACGCATTCTTTTCTGACTAGCTAGCAGAGACCATCCAGCATAGAGGAAGGGATCCTAGGGCAAATCCTATCGCTGCATTTAATCTCATACTTCCACTATAATCTAAGGCTTGGAGATCGCGTGCCGATGTATATGGATATTCTTCTGCTATACTGAGAATGTCGGTAATGGTATTCAAGAGTCGTAGGTACTCGCTATCAGGGGATGAAAGCTCTTCAATTGGAAACTCATTAATAAGTTCAAATCCCCGGGAGATGAGTGTGACGATATTCTGTGGTGTTCTCCTCTTTAATAGGAGTTTTAGGCGAAGCAGAAACTTCAGCGTAGAGAACATGTAATGTCCCCTGTCATCACTGGAATATAGTCAGACAGCGTGCGTTAGACAATCTCAACAGTAGTAGATAACTCACCCCATGTTTTTGGCCACAAAATTATCAATCTCGTCCATATCAATAACCGCTAGCAGCGGTAGACATGTTAATTCAACTACCTCCCACAACTCCCCTTCAATAATCTCCCAAGTAATCTCACACCAAGGCTCTGGTAACGCCGAAACTACAATGAATAAAACATTAAGCTGGCTCTCGAGCGAGAATACCTCAAGGCCGTCCACAGCCAAGTCTCCAGAATCAACCAAGTCTGCGAGAATTTGTTTCCGATTCAAGTTTGAAGTGTACCGCTGTAGCCAGGGGACCGCCTCGTCCAGAAAAATATCGTTGAAGCCAGGGTAAGTCGAATTCAAGCAACCCAAATTAACTCGCATCCTCTCGCCATCGTTGCTCCATCCTTTGGAGGGATTTGAGGCCCGACCGAAAAGCATCATGGGTACAGTATCACAATTGAACAGTGCAAGAAGATGTAGGAGCCAAATAGGTTCCTGATTAAGGTCTGAAAACCGACCGGACTTGTCGGAGGATTTAGCACTATCGGCTTCTGCTCCAGTAGTTACGTCTGGTAAAATCTCGGACATTATTATTTTCTGAATCCCATTCAATAGATCTCTGAAGACATTATGAGGCTACCTACTATGCTTCTTAGCATTTCGGCTGGGATCATACTCGATATTCGACCCATCTTCATCAACTTCGTCTTCATACGGTCTGGTGCTCATCCGCTTTGTTGGCGATATATTAGGGGTAGCTGTACTCGCTCTCTTCCTTTCTCCGCTTGAGGTTAATAGTCCTAGAGGCCCCAGAGGGGCGACGCCTTTACCATTATTCATTTCAATTTCTGGGGGAGCTTCCACCACAGAGCGTTACTTTAACGCAGCTTTGTCTTCCGGCAACTAAATCGAGTCACATTAAATTCGGAATTGCGAAAGCTTCCAGGCGATCTCAGAGCCACGCTGGGTCGTTCGTTATAGGACGGTAGTTTCGATGGCCGCAGTGATAGCTTCTGCCACAAGTTGAGGTCCAGCATTCGCTCGTGAGGTCCGCTACGGCGCTATTCCCGTTCTGGCAAACTCTGCAGGATGGCTTGACAGGGGAGGGATGCCTCCGGCGGCTACACAGCCTCGTTATTTCATCAACCGCAACTATACTCTATTCCTCGCAATCATTCCATTATAACTACATCATCATTAAAACCATGTCTAAGGTCTCGTCTACGACGGTTCGAGTGATGGAGATTCCCTCCGATGTCGAGCAATCTGAGTTCGCAACAGTTGCGAAGCTTCTCACATCGAGATCCCTTGCGGGAGGATGGTTCTCTTCATCCAAGTCAGGCGACGATAAACCTGTCATATCCTTTGCAACACAGTACGACGGGCATGCTGGGACAATAACCTTGCCGTCAGAAAAGCACAAAAAGCTGGCATTGGTCAGTCATGCAACACAGTGGAAGTTCGACGACGGGTTTCAAGGGATCACTGTACTGTCTTCCCCCGTAGACTCCGACCTTGAGTACGATTATTTCTACTTACCCTGTATGTGGAAACCGATAATCTGACAGTTTTGATAGCATTTGTGCGGTTCACGGCCTTGATGGCAACGCTTTTGATACCTGGGTTGCTAAAACCAATAACAAGATGTGGCTACGCGACATCTTGCCAACTTCGAAGCCTTTCGATAAGGCCCGAATAATGACCTTTGGATATAGTTCTCAACTATCTGACAGAGCGGATCTCTCTGGAGTGAGCGAGTGGGCTCATCATCTATTGACTTCCATGAGTAGCGTACGGCAAACTCCAGATGTAACTTCTCGAACAATTCTTTGCTTTCGCATATCATCTAACCTGTGAGCAGGAGAAACTGCGACCAATCATCCTCATATGCCATTCTATGGGAGGAATTGTTGCTCGACAGGTAATTCAACATTATAATCCACCATTAGGTTAAGGGAAATACTAATTTTTAGTAGTAGGCGATGATTCGCTTGAACGAATACTCCCACAGATCGGAATATAAAGGCATAGATCTAAAACTTTGCGGGATATTGTTCCTTAGCACACCCCATTCAGGCTCAACGGATGCAGATTGGAATAATTTCTTGGTTAATATTGCCCAAATAACGATGGGAATCCGACCCGAGATCGTAAACTCCCTGAGATCCTTCAACCCCCTTTCTGCTGAAGCACAGGAAGATTTTGCCAACATGAAACACCAACCACCTTTTGACGCCTTTTATGAAACACAAAGAACTAAGATCGCCAAGCTTAACCGTCATGTAACTCTATCCTACCTCGCTCGCTTCCTTTGCATGTTTCTAACGCCTTACCCAGATTGTCACACGGCAATCAGCGAGTCTAGCTGGACAGATCGCCTCTCCTATGTTAGGCGTGGACCACTCTACAATTTGCAAGTTCGACTCTAAAATTGGGGGCTTCATTCAACTGGCAGACAAGTTAAGGCATATCAGAGATATCTTGATGAATAATGTTGGCAGGATTGGCCCGGAAGTGAATGTATAATCTTGCATTTTCATTTTCTCTGTATTCTTGGAGTAGAACTATTTGACTGACTCGATTTCTCGTTAAAAAAGGCTTGGCTTCCTCTACCAATAGCAATGAACTGTTTTAAACCTCCAGATAAACGGTTCTTTGAGGGGCTCGGCCTGAACCAGCGAAACAAAATGACCGGCCGAGAATCAGAATTGAAAAGCTTGAAAGATATTCTACAGAGCTATCAGAAAGAGGGCAAGATAGCTGTTTCTATAACCGGAATTGGTGGTATTGGGTATGTCACTCAATTTCCAAATGAACGTTTGGGCATCCTGAAAAGCTTCTTCTCTCGTTGCGCCAGCTAACATTAGGACTGATTAGGAAGACAGCAACATTACTCGAGATCGCACATCAAAACGCTGACGAAAGAAACATCTTCTTCGTCCACGCCCACGACGCAGCCTCTTTGCACTAAGCTTATCTTCATATCGCCAAGTGTATCGGCCCCGAATACCTCCTCAAGGAATATCGAGGTCAGGATCTCCAAGGAATCTGGAGTAACGAAAGTGCGGAAGACAAGGTTAGAAAGTTCAAAATATGGCTCAAAGACCCCGAGAACGCCAATGCTTTATTCTTGTTAGATGATATGGATGGCATCCAACTTTTAGAACACCGAGAGAACGCATTTCCAGACGAGGCGAAGACCATTCTGTACACAACCCGTAACCCGGTGTTTCATAAGGACAGCATCCGATCAAGGCATAAGGTTCGTTTATCAGCCATGGAGGAAGGAGTAAGTTATTGCGAATTCTCGCCCTCTGAACATTTACTCTGACATATCCTTCGATTATATGCCCTCATAATGCGCAGTATATGGCTGTGATTTATGATCTGACGCCCCTACAGGATACACTTAAACTGATAGAAGGCATTCGATCTCAGGAACGAGACGACTATGACAAAGATGCGGACCTATACGACCGTGCGACTTTACTAGAAATCGCCAAAGCTGTTCAAGGACATCCACTTGCCGCTTCAAATGCTGTAAAATACGTGATCAGAGTAAGTAGTGTTTCCTTCCTGCTCCTACAGCCATTTGGTAGAAGGGCTCCAAAGGCAATCTGGCACGGCACGATTTGCTCTCCAATACTAACCCAGTGCAGGTAGTTTCTCAGTATAAGGAAGCCACCGCAGGGCAAAGATTTGTTGAGATGCTGAAAAGCAACAAGTATGAAGACAGGTGTCGTTTTCTAGACTATCGCCCGGATTCAGCGTCTCTCATGGAGACTTTCAAAGTCTCCCAAGAAAGACTCCCCAAGCCGAATGGGCAAGCACTAGCGATGACTAATTTCCTAAGTAAGAGCTTTACAACCTGGCGAGCCTTCTCTCGTGAATTTGACGCTGACTGCCCAGGTCTGATTGAGACTGAGGGCGAGGGTGACTTCGATTTTCGCGAATTTTTCTTCGAACACTCCTGCCCCGTGCCACCAAAAGAATTTCCAGACCATGAACTTCTCGCCTCAGGAAGCCTCCATTTGAACGAGCTCTTTAGTGAGCTGGAAAAAGTCTCGTTTGGGGAACGAGTTCAATCTTCGAAACCATTCCAGTTCCACCCCTTGTGGCTTGAATGTACTCGTCATTCCATGGGTCAGAAAGGACGGATTCGGTACGCCCGCCAGATTTTACTGATTTGTTACCACACTATTATTGTGGATCATGGCAACATTAACATCACAGCGAACTGTGGTGATAGTTTCCTGCCCCATGTTAGGAAATGCTTACAGGTTTGCAAAAGTTTCAGAATTGAGCTTGATGATTTAAAGCTTCCAGGAAACATTCTGAAGGGTTTTAGGGACTTTGAAATGATTGATTAAATATTTGAGAGAAGGCTGAGCACAGACTCTCGTGGACAGGCTCCCTCCAGGGTGGAGACATGGGATAGGCTTACTACTCGTATCACTAGCGCTCCAGCAGGTACCCATGCGAGTCCCTGAAATCATAAAGGTACACTGCTCCGTGCTCTACAAATGTATAATGAGCTATGTCAGGTGATAATTAAGATCACAATATATATTCATCGCCACTGAGCGAAGTCTGGTAAAGAGTACTTTCAGGCTAGGATGTTTGATAGGCAGCCGGCCAGTTTAATGCTTCTCAGGTATAGGGGACTATCAAAAATCACTATGGTAAGGGTCAGCAAGTCAGCTGCAGATACCATTTCCCACAGTTGTTGTCCTTCCCATAGCTGAAACTTTAAATCTGCTTCATCAACTCTCACATTCAGTGTTAGGATCCCTGAAGCCAAATTTTCGCAGAGCCTGTCATATCATTTGTAGTAAGCACTTGCTGCTATTCACGTCCGGAGATTAAAGCAGAAACAGCGACGATGAGATTAGAGGCTGAATTTCATTCGTAGTATAGCCTCTTGTGCCTTCTTTGACAACTATACAGAAACTCCATAGCAGAGCAGTTGTGTGCAAGTGCAAGTTCTTATAATAAATAAGGCAGACAATTGCTCAGCAAATAGAGGTCATATGTTCAAATATAATGAGATTGAATTGGTGTTGTCGGTAAATTGTGTTAGGATCTGGATCCAGGGATTCCGTCTAATCATATGATAGCAACAGGTAGTTGTTTGGGTGACCCATAGCAATGGCAATATAGAGGGAAACCAGTATATTCACAGCTATTGTAAGAGTAGTTACAGGCCCTCACAGGCTGTACTATATAGGTGCTCCAGTGAGACGTGTCCTCTGAGAATAGCGGGCCGGACTGTGAGCCTGAAATCCGACGCCAAACAGCAACAAATTGCGCGGCTGAATTAGTCACGTGCTCTTTGGCAAGTGGGATCCAAATTCAGCTCCGGCAGGAACCCTGTAATGGAGCAGAAACAGATTCCCGGGCAAAGTTCGGTAAGGAAACTGTAGCCGGGCTATACAGGTAGCCAAAATAGGTTCCACATTATAGTGTGCAAGCTGACTCAGGGCGTGCATAGGATGCTCAGGCTCTGCCCAGGGACGCTCAGGCTCTGCTCAGGCATGCTCACCCTTGGCTCAGGTATGCTCACCCTCAGCTCAGGTATGCTCACCCTCAGCTCAGGTTAAAGCAGCAGCTGCTCACGTCCGGAGACTAAAACGGAACCAGCGAAAGGGAAAATTAGTCCCGAGTCTAAGGGTATCCAGATCTCTCAATCCCCAACTATTACATGACCTGAGCCGTAAACTTCCCCTTCTTCCTAATCATCGGACCATAAATATAAAACAAAAACGGAATCGGAATCAACGCCGCAGCTATGAATCCCAGAATACTGCTCGCCCAAGGAATCCCCAAATTATGGAACATCGGATTAACAAACAGCGGGAACGCCGCAGCAAACACACTTCTCAGGAAAGTATTGGCAGCGACAGCTGAGGCCGAGAATTTCTTGATGTAGAATTTGTTGTTGCTGTGTGATGAGTTAGTGGCGAGGGGCAAGGGTAGAGAGAGGGGAGAGAGGGACTGACTAGATGTTTGCTAGACCGCCCATGATTACTCCGAGTAGGAGTGCTAGGAAAGGAAGTTCGGAGATGACGGGACCCCATCCCCGGTCTTCTGCGAATTGAATTGGTACTGCTGCTAAACATCTGAGAAGTGTTAGGTTGAGTTGAAATGAGCTTCGCGGGCAGCTTACAGGTACAGAATTCCGTAGACGAAGGAAGCGTAGAGTGCAACCAAGAAACAAATGGGTGTTGCAAGGAGCCGGAAGGGCGTCTTTCCGAACTTGTTGGCCATTTCTTTTAAGCTGACATCCCACTCCTCGTGTCGAGCGTGCAATGCCCAGTTCCCTGTCTCATGCCGTAACCGACGAGCTTTGTTGACCAGCAAAACAGGAGGGTAAGATTCGTCGAGTATTAGTACATCTAAAAGCAGAAAGAACATCATCATAATTCCTGTGATCTGGGGCAGCGATTAGATATAAGGAAAGCTGAGGATCGAGGAAGCATACATATTCGGTCCACCTCCACCTTAGATAGCTTGAAACGATGGCACCTCCGGCGATAGGTCTGCATAGAGATTAGGATCTGAACGAAATTGATGAAGTTGATCTACTCACCCAAGAGTAGGGCCACCAATGACAGCAAATGCATATCCAACAATAGCTGTCCCTCTCTGTGAAGGAGACCAGATATCTCCAAGCACCCCACCAGTATTCGTGACTGGAGCCGAGCCAAATAACCCGGCGAAGAACCTGGTGATCAGAATGGTTTGAATGTCTTTTGCTGTCGCAGTTCCAAAAGAGAAGCAAGCGGCAATGAAATATGGCACCAAAACTGCGGGTCTCCTCCCGTATCTGACAATCTATCAGCATGACCTCCACATCACCCACTCTCGAACTCTACTCACACCTCACTCAAAGGCGCCCACAGCAAAGGTCCCAACCCGAAACCCATTAATAAGAAGCTCAATCCAAGCAATCCCACCTCCTCTCCTACATGAAACTGACCCGAAATCTGACCAATTGCTGGTGCATAGACACTGCTCGCCCACGTGCTTCCCATCGTCGTCAGTCCATACAACAAAGTTGTGATCAACTTCTTCCTAAACGGCCAATTAATCGGACGATAGAGATCATCGTCACCATCGAAGTCAACAATCTGTGCATCGGTAGTCTTGACGTGAGTTAAAGGATGTGTGAAACGTCCGCGATTAGAAGCTCTTCGGGTGAGGGTTTGAGTTCTCGTTATGCGGGCACGGGATATGCTGTTGGGGGTTGACGGGGTAGAAGCTATTGCAGATTGGTTGCGCTCGTCTTTGGCGGTCTCTTGCTTTTCAAGATCCAGTCCCATGTAGTCGGGTCTGGAGGTTGAAGGCGAGGTGTCCGCCTCTGAGGATGAGGAAGATGGTATCCGGGTGGCCATACTTGAGCGGCTGCCAGACCCCACTTATGAGTATTTGTGCTCTGTATTGAACTTCGGAATTAAGGGTTGGTCGAATGGATTCTTATCAGAAATATTCTGGAGCATCCAACGCCATGGTATGCGACATGAGCATGAAAATATATAAGAAAACCTGAGAAGGGAAAAAGTAGATGTCAGATAACAAGCTTTAGATACCCGAAGACGCCGGCCTGACTAGTTTATGGTTTAAAAGTTTGACAAAGGAAAGGAGGGGCGAAGGCGGTTGATCGGCACCTTGAATTGGGACCGGCCAATTCCCGCGGTGATGCCGTCATTGCTTGAGGACGGGAAAAGGTTTAAGCGAAACCTGGGAAAACCTCGAAAAGGGGTTCAGGGGCGACAATTGTAAAGAGAAAGGCTCAGAGAGAGGGCAAATGAAGAAGATATAAGGCATGGCGAGGAAATGGAAGGTCGGAAAAACTCGGAACCAATGAACCATTCTTGGAGTATTTGATTTAGTGCCCCACTTGTCCGATCGAGAAGGGAGGCAATCTGACTCGGACCAGCCGAAATCCATTGTCAATGGCAGGGAAGAAAGGTTTCAAGACGATAGCATGCTTGAGTAACTATCAGTGAGAGCAAGTCAGCAAATATCAAAAAAGTAAGAATTTATCGTAAATCTGAACACTCGCGCGGATGCACGGAAATAAAGAGGCAAAGGAAAGGCCTCGTTCAGATGGAGCCAACACGGAAGCTGTCAAGCCCCAATCGTGCATGGTCGGGGCACTTGTGGTCAGATGAAGCTGAAGTGGCTCTCTATGAGTGCATTTCGACAGCTCGAGTTTGTCCTTTTGATGTGTGGGGAGTGAAGTTTTGACGTCGAAAGATCCCGGCAGCGTCACGTGAAACGCCACCTAATTTAGACCACCCCCACATCCGCGCCCCCCAGGGTTTCTTTAAACGTCTTCCATCAACTTGAAACATGAAACATCGAACATCATCAATTCAAGATTCCACTACACAAAATCAATAAAGGTCGATGTGCCTTGAATCGAAATCAAAGTCGATTTCTTCCGAAAGCTCTGAACGAGCTCGCACTGTCTGAATGACCTGCTCCACTACTCGCATCCTAGCTGCCAACGCTCGAGGACGTCTTGATGATTCGTCCTGCCAGGTCCGATTCGAAAATTCCTGCAGTTTTCTCATCTGATTTTCAGGGGCTTGCTGATCGCTCTGCCAACGCACTGCCGAGTGGTCGGTACCTGGCTAAAGTGGAGCTTAGTGGCTCGGTGATCGACCCAACGTCATGTCGAAGGTCCCCTCTTCATAAACATCGATGTTTCGATTCTTAACGCGCCAACTGCACTTGTCCAACCACCGAACCTGTCTTCTCAGTTCTCCTGCTCTTGGACTTCAAATATGCTGCGCTCTACTCTCAATCTAGCCACTCTGCTCAGTCTCTCAACCGCCCTCTCAATCTCCCACCGGCAAGATGCGTCCTATATTTACATCCCCATCGAATTTCTTTACGGCGCCAACTCCCGCGTAACAACCAACATAACATTCGGCAGCTCGCCCTCCTCTCACCCCATAACCGTAGTAATGGACACCGGTAGCGCGAATGCCTGGATCTGGCAAAGCGGCGCTCTCGTCCACTGGGGCTCACCCTACCTCTTCGACCCGGGGCCCTGCAACCTGACCGTCCCAAACACAACCACCTACAACCCCGCTCTATCCCTCACCTCTCACACGCAAAACATTAGTAGCGAGTACGTCTACGCGGGGAACAGCAAGATCGTGCAAGGCACCCTGTACTCCAACGACACACTCACCTTCCTCTCCTCACCCACCGCATCAAACACCAACTCCGCATCCTCGATCCCGAATATCCAGCTCGCCCTGGAGAACAGCGCCATATTACGCCTCCGCGACAATGGCTCCTGTGCCCCACCTCCAAGCTACGACAAAGGAATAATCGGCCTCTCACCCTACATCCCCACAGACAACACAGCAACCCAAGGCCCCTCGTTCCGGCAAAACCTTTTCTCCGCCTCGCGCATTAAAACAAAAACAATGGTCACCTGGTTCAACGCCCCTCCCTCCAGCCTCTCAACCCTATCCGGCGGCCTCCTGCTCGGTGCAATCGACACGTCGAAATTCTCCGGCCCCTTGGTGAGAGTGCAGAACGTGGTGGAGAGCGGGCAAGTCGGGTACTACATCGCGAAGCCAAACATCACGTTTAACGGACAGGAGCTGGTGCCGGACCAGAACACGACCTGCTTACTAGATTCAGGAACGCACGCTGATTACCTGCCTTTCGCATCCCTGTCCGCCGGCCCATCGCAGTTCTTCAACTCCTCAGGCGGATGGCTCATCGACGAGTTCGGCGTGGTGGGGTATAACGGGACGTGTGATTCGATTCCGAGGGATCTGAATCTTACGTACACCTTTGATGGCTTCACGTCAGGCAAAACCATCAAAATCAATGTCCCGTTGAGGAATTATGCGAGAGGGGCGACGCTGAATGGAGGAGACGACGGGGTTTGTTTACTTAATTTGGAAGTCGGCGGGTGTACGTTTGGAGCGCCGTTTTATTCGGGCGCTGTGGTGGCGGTGGATGATGAGAGGGGTGTTCTTGCTTTGGCGCGGGGAGGTGTGTCCAAAGACGGATCAGGGGTTGATGCTGCGTCGTTGAAGATATTTGGGAGCGGGGAGACGTTTGATTTCGTCTGATTTAAAGAGAAGGTAGGATGTTTACTTGCGGGAAAAAAAGCAAGACGCTCGTAAGATACCCAGAACATAAATAGACAGCCACAATTTGTAATCTTACGTTCTTGGTAATAAGTGAAGCGAAGGGCCTGTCCAATGCATTCTGAAATTCACAATTGGCTCTTCTTCGACCGATCCCCATACTCCACCCAAGCCTCCGCAAACCCCACACTCCTCGCCCAATGCACACCCGAATCCTCCACACTATCAATCGCCATATTCCCAATCTTCGGCCACATATCACCCTTCACCCTCGTCCCCTTCCCTCCACCCTCCCTTTTCTCCTCCCATGCCCTACTAACTAGTTCCCCATTCCTCACCGCCCGTCCAAGTTTCACCGCATGCCCATCATCCCCAAACGCGAACAGCCTCGTAAAAACACCCTCCCAGTCCGCCTCTTTCGGTTTTGCAGGCGCATACTCTGTGATTTCGGATATAAGGAGAGGAGGAGAACGGCGGGAGGCGTACATAGCGAGGTCGAGGTAGCCTTTCCATTGCAGGAGACGCACCTTATTGGCCGTTGAGAGCCAGGACTGGGCGTTGAAGGTTGGCCAGAAGATAGATGAGTTGACGCAGTGCATGAAGTAGAAGTCGATTTTTACTTGCTTCGGTGGATTCTGGGCTGCGGCTGTGTAGTAGATACAGCTATTTATCATCTCGGCGGTCTTTTGCTCCAGGTTCTCGGGTGTTATGTGCCATTGAGAGGTGTACTTCAACATTTCGTCTGAAGCACGGGCGAGGACTCCGTCTCGAATTTTATTCGAGTCGGACCACTCGGCTGCTGTGGAGAGCTTCTTATTTGCTCTGATTTCATCCAGAAGTTCTGGCATTGTCATGCTGCTCGTTGACGTGCGGGATTTGGAATCTTTCTCAGCCGCAAGCAGGAATTCGCCTGTCCAGTTCTGGTGGCAGCAAGCTTGAGCAAGCGCTTCTGCTATGATAGCCGGCTGGTGAAACTCGATGCCAAATCCTAGATGGATGATTGGATGGAGGAATCCTGGATGTGTTAATGCTTGCTGAGAACCGGGAAAGGGGACGCACCTCCGTAGAATCTTCCCAGCAAACCATCTGCTCGTTCGTCCCCGGCAAACACATACTCATTCAGGACATTCTCCCAACCTTTCTGTTCCATTTCATTCTGCCAGAAAATGAGATACTCATGATAGTATTTCTCGTTGTCAAGATATTGCTTGAAATTTTCCGGGTCACTCATGTCAGGTCGCGCTCCCGACTGTATGATATTACGCTGGTAGTTTGCATTTTCTTTGTAGCGTTGCTCGATTATTTCAGCAGGAGCACCGAGGCCGTAGAGGGTGAGGAGATGGTGGACAATGTGGTTGTGAAACCCATCCTTGTTGAAGAAGATGTGGTGTTTCTGGTCACGTGTTAGCATGACTGTTTCTAAGTGCAGGTGGTTGAGGTTTGGACGCCGTGCCTCGTGATTCTCTTGGAGCAGCTCGGAGGTCTTCGCTGCAGTTTCTGCGGTTTGAAGTTTGAATTGGACAATGCCGGTATTGTCAACCGTAAGGTGGACCTTGTTTGGTGTAGCCATGTCGTCGTTGCGCCCGGTTGCAGCTCTTCGCCACTCCTGGAAAGGTGTTGTTTTTGCTTGTGAACGCTGCTGGGGAGTGGTGTTGAAGAGCAATCTCTTGGAGAGCGAAAGTCGAGACTTCTGTGTGAGAAACATCGGACGTCTATATAGCAAATAGGAAGGAGCGAGCATGGCTAAAATCCAGCGAATCAAAGGTGATCGTCGAAGGACGCAGGGGCATCCGGTCGTGATACTTCCTCCGTATTACCAACCGGCTTGCCGCTTCGAGGGGTTGCTGCATTGCGTGTGGTACCGTGTATTTGCATGGCGAAGTAAGCAGTCCAAATACATGCGATGCGAATCAAACGTGGCGACTGCTCGCACTCCGTCGGGCACCGAGAAGTCAAGTCAGACGCGGGGGAGATTGTCAGCAAAGGCAGATCTGTGACTGTATTGTGAAAACGCGGGGCAGGGGGTGCATGCACAGTTCGCTGTGAGATAAATCAGGTGATCGGATCTGCGTCGATCCTGTGAAGCTCTGGTGGCTCCAGATCTTTCGCTTTGTAAGCTTTGGTGGTTTGGCTTGCACTACTGTACCAATCAACAACCCTGGTTTCCGCTTCTGGCTATCGCTTTACGACTATTCTCCTTCGTTGATGTTTGGCCTGGTCTGGACCTCCCAACTCCGATTGATACACTCCCGAAGGAAAACGAAGCAAAATGAGACATTCCAAGCCAATCCGGCAACCGTCAAATGCCAAGATGGCAAAGCTCTCCCATTGGCTCGATGCTTGAGCGATTCACGGTGAGGCTTGTTGACAGGGACAGGGATAAAGCTGGGGGCCGCGATGCCGGAAGAGGCCTAACTGTGGCTTGTTTCCCGGTTTCCGATGGCTCATGACGCAACCCCAGAAACGTGGGCCCGTGCCCGCCTAACATCTGATCCTCATGAGCTCTGAGCTTCGAGGTCAAATGTTTCAACAGCTGCAAGTACCATCTTCCCGAATCCAGCTTCAGCTCTTGCACGCCTTTGGGTGAATTGCCTTCTTGTGGCAGCACCCCAAATAACACTGCCATGGCTACTCTCCAAGACAGAGCAACCGTTCTGAGCTCCAGTGTGTTGAGGATTCTCGGGTACATCTTCCTGAGATGGATCCCTGGCCATGTATGTGCCCCCTCTGGCAGGCATCACCAAATGAGAACTAATATAGCAATACAGCATCTCCCTCCTCTCATCTACGGCCTATTTGCAATCTACATTCCCTCCTTCATCGCCAGTTTCGTTACCCTTCCCCAATACAACGTTCTGGAGGATGATATAGACATTACCATCACGGAGAAGGAAGTGGAGGATCAACCTCTTGCTCATAATCTGCGAAGCAAAGACAACCAAGATGTACCCACGCATGTGGAGGAGGAAGTCGAAATCGACGAGACAATTATATTGGAGGAGAAGGCACCTCGACCCTGGCGTACCCTCTTGACTGGCCTGCCAGATCCCAACTCGGCAGTACTGTCACTCCTCACATTGTTGATAAATGTTGCCTTGGTATTGGCTGTCACGGATTTCATATACAGTCCGAATGCATTTCATCCGACGCAGAATCTTTCGTTTGCTCGACTTGGATATGTCTCCTCTACCCAGGCAAGTTTGCTGGTTAGAGAACCAGACTTGTCCCAGTTACCAATCTTTGTTTCCTATCGATTGACCACTCCAGCGGCTACATACGAAGATCCAGCTTGGCAATCTGCGGGGACAATTACCTCCCTTGACAATTCCACCGACTATACAAAAGCTGTTATATTTCCTCTGCCCCAGCACCCGGATAGAACATATCAGTGGACAACATCCAACAACCACACTGGATTTTTCGCTGTTCCACCAAAAGCAGGCCAGGTTACGAAACGCGGAGATTTCACATTCTTGACAACCAGCTGCATCATACCTAGATTCCCATACAATCCTCTCGATCATGCCTTAGCCATTCCAGGCTTTAGGCATATGGCGCATGTAATTGAATCGATTCCGGGAGGAGCTCGGTTCATGCTCTTCCTAGGAGACTTCATTTATGTTGACGTCCCGAAACGTTTTGGCAGCTCTGCCGAGGACTATCGCAGCAAATACCGCCAAGTTTATGCTTCACCAGATTGGCCAAAGGTCGGGCAAAACCTGAGCTGGATTCATGTATTGGACGGCCATGATATTGCGAATGATTGGGATCGCAATACTACAGGAGTCTATCAAGCAGCAGTAGATCCATGGCACCACTACCATACTGCAGTCAATCCACCAAAAGCTCGACAGGCTGGTACATACAACACTCTCAGGAGCGATGCAACTTATTTTGAGTTTACACAAGGTCCGGCAACCTTTTTCATGCTAGATACGAGAACCCATCGAGACTCAAACTCAGGGCTTCCGGTCAATAGCACAGAGAAAACCATGCTGGGCGAAGAACAACTTGCGGAACTTCTCGCTTTTCTCGAGAAGCCTGAGCCGAAAGGAGTCAAGTGGAAGATCGTCGTATCAAGTGTCCCATTTACGAAGAACTGGCGAGTGAATAACCTAGATACCTGGGCTGGATTCCTCGGTGAGCGTCAGAAAATCTTGGAGTCTATGTGGGACGTGGGTCTTCGAGGAGGAGTTGGTGTTGTTGTTCTCTCGGGTGACCGTCACGAATTTGCCGCCACCGCTTTCCCTCCACCAAAAGGAGGAGATTGGCCTATCAGCGCGACTGTACACGAATTTTCAACAAGTCCACTGAGTCAGTTCTGGCTCCCAACTCCGACATATCGACAGGTTGACGACGAAGATATTATGGTCAAGTGAGTTTTCTGACATCTATTCAGACGGCTACTAATGTCTTGAAGGTATATTCCTGCTGGTAACTCGAAACTTGGAGCCGTTACAATTGAGAACACCGGAAGCGATCAGAGCATCCTGAAGTTCCGCCTTTATGTCGACGGCGTTGAAGCTTGGTCCTCGGTAATACTTTCCCCGCCATCTATTTCGGGAAAGCGATGGGGTAAGGATGTTCTGTGGGGATAAATCACCTGACTCGGACAAGGCGTTTGGCTGGTTGGATAGAATACCGCATGGAGGATCGGACACAGCAGAAGGTACAGCATAGAGAGCAAGTTCTTGTGCTTTTATGAATGGCGGCATAAGCGTGCCCTGGCGAGCATTGGCAGGGGCCAGGACCACGTGTCAGGCAACAAGAGAAGATGACACTTTTTGGAGTAATTTGACAATTGCATGAATCCCCCAGCCTTAGGGAATCTTGTGCTGGTAACGTCGTGCTTACTGAAGTTTTTCTAGTATTTTGCCTTCATGCTTTGGTGCTTCGCGTTTGAACTTGCATTGTTGACAATTTGACTTTGGTCCGCTCACTTTACAGCTTTAAGCGACGGCCTTGCTAACCGTGGTGCTTTTGCTTTTGAAACAATTGCTATATCTGATAGTGCTGTGAAGGAGTCTAGTCCATTGAAAATTTACTCTTGAATCCTCATCTAATTTAAAGTGTTGCCATAGCCTATTAGTATTGAGTATATGAAGAGATCGATACTCCCTCTTAAACTCGACCCCTCAAATCATTAACAAATTCTTCAAAGACAACAGCTTCTCTTCACAACACAACCCAGCATATCGTCAAGCGATTTTTTTCGCTACTACAGAGCTGGTCTTGTCCCGCATTTCTCATTTACGTTCCTTCACCACCTTTGTTATCTGCTTCATCCTTGCCCTTTTTGCAAAACACCTTGTCTTGACACTAGCACCCCTGAGTTCATCAAGCGAATATTCGCTTGGCTTCTTCTCAAATTTACTAAATTCCTTACCGCCTTTGCTACTTCGCTCAGCTCTTTGCTCAGCTTCGACGTTTTGGGGTTTTTAGTTGAGCCATGCTATCAAACTCTGCATATGCTCGACTCGTGGATGTTATAATTAGAGTGACTGCTAGGTGTGGAATTGGCACAGTCTGTGCGTTAGGTCGAAGTCATCATTAAAGGGGAGCGTATAGGCGAGGACGACCCCTCTGGAAAACGTGAAGTCTGCCCGGAAGATCACTATCAAAAGGACTACAGCAGGATCACTCGGTAGGTTGACGCCTCTGCGGTTGCGTCCACTTGAAACAAGTAATTCTATTTTCTAGACTACATTTATGCCAGATGGCCGAAGCATGCTTGTGATTGTGCCTTGGGGGGTCCGGACGCGACCAACAATCTCGAAACCAAACTTTTCATACAG
Source organism: Hyaloscypha sp. PMI_1271 (assembly GCA_021399465.1). NCBI lineage: Eukaryota > Fungi > Ascomycota > Leotiomycetes > Helotiales > Hyaloscyphaceae > Hyaloscypha > Hyaloscypha sp. PMI_1271. Next base: position 183,150 of record JAJTUS010000012.1, read on the forward strand.
CCGAACGCCCTCCGGTGCCGCGAGCACATATGCGCATCGTCCATGTCGATCCGTCTCTTCGCAAATCCGCCGCATCATCATCGAACCCAGTGTGTCAAAAAAATAATTAAGGTAATTAATTATATTTAATTAAATTAATTTTCTAATTAATTATAATTTGATTATCGACTTCCAAAGAAAAAATTAATTATTAGACTAATTATAATTAAATATATTTAATTATTTTTAATTATCACGTGAAAGTTATATAAAGTTACATATATATCAAATTCTCTTCTTTTTCTTTACATGATATATAATTAAAGTATAAGAGAGTAAAGGTGAGTTAATTTCCTAAGAAGAGAGAAGAAGAGTAAGGTAATTTATATATGTGAACTATTTACTCTAGATATCACATGACCGCACCACGTGAGTAGGAGAGCCGAAACCCCTACTATAGTACTTACTTATAAAGCTAAGTAAAGCGAGAAAAGGTAGCATACTAGCTATTAAGCCAATTATAGTAAGGTGGCATCTAAATTAGGCTAGATTAAACTTTATTTTTGCGCTATAATACTTGTGCTTATCTTTATAGTCACGTGGAATACCACGTGACCAAATAATTAATTATATTTAATTAAATCAAGTAAATAATTAATTATAATTTGATTACTATGATTCTGACTTAATTTAATTTGATTACCGGCCAATAATTATAATTAATTAAATTATTTGACACACTGATCGAACCGATCCCTTGCCGTTGATAGCTCGGATTTACCGCCATAAATGTCAGGCCTAGATGCAAACCCCGTTAATAGGCTGTTGTAATGTCATAACATAAATCAACTTACGGCATATATTGTCGAGATCCTTCAAGACCCGATCACGCTCCATCCTCAAGGCTTTTGACACGGTAGTCTAGCCATCTATATCGATTGCCTCTGGTACCCATGTAGCCTCTTTGCGCTTTTCTTCCTTTTGTCGTTCGTTCGCTTGACCATCGTTCGCTTCAACTTGATGTTCACGATTCCGTTCTATTATAGTCCACCCACAGGACCTAACGGGAGTACTATCAACAGTGCATGCCTTCAAAAGGCTTTCCCATCGGTCTTGGAAGGCATCCTCCAACATCTCGACATACCAACGGATTATTTCTTCCCTTTGCGTTTCTGTTATCGTCTCGGACCGAGGAAACATCGTCCGGTACAAAGGACCGTTTTGCATAGCAGGTACTTCGGCATGCCGTGCAATGCATTCTGCGTCGGTGACATCGACTTCAGAGAGAGTGAAGGACATTCGCGGTATTAGATTCGATTCGTAAAGAAGTTGCTCCCGTACTGGAACGGAACGGGTGGAAGTGGAACTTGAAAGGGACGGACGGGCAATCTTGGCGGTGTATGCTGCTAATTATGATGTCTCATGAGCCTCGCACAATAAAATTTTACGCTAGTGGCTCGTGCACAGAGGAATTGGCAGAGAGGTTAGGATTAGAAGGAAGGTAAAAATGAAGATAAGTATCTATATATTATTAAAGATAGTAGATATAGTATGGTTTTTGGTAAGGAAAGTTGATTCCTATTATAGAAAATACAAGGGTATTCTCGCAAATTGATAGTAGTAATTACCTTAAGGAATAGAAGGGCTCAGCTACTAGCTTGACGCTTTGGACAATCACTCATCTCGACCCTCAAATTCTAAGCGATTACTTGAGGCGAAGCAACTTCGTCTCTTGCCAAATTTATCAATATTACTTACCACCTTCGCTACTGTCCTCAACTTTTACCTTCTGGCACAACTACGTCATATCTCTACCCGCATTTTGAACAACAAACAATGGTCTTTTTATTCACTATTGTTCTTTGCAAAACAAACTGCCTTTTTTATTATTTTTTACCAACGTTAGCGTCTTTTCAAGACCTTTCATTTAGTACGTAAACAGCTTTCTTTCCTTTATCCTCCTTTCGACATCCCACAACAACTCAAACGCAGTCTCGCTCACCATCCAACACTGCTCCCATCGCATTTGCGACATATCTTGAGCTTGTTCACTGTATCTCAAACGACACAGGGTATAAAGAGGAGGTCACATTCTCACCTGAACCGGAGCTCAAACCGTTCACTTCCTCGAGTCTGACTGTAATAGATCGCGCCGGTCGCAGAGTCAATCACAACCGTCTCTATCATAACAGACAAAACTAGCCACAGAGCCGATCCTTACTCCTAATTAAGCAATTTAGCAATTTAGCTACAAGTTGCTACACGTTCTTCCTTATTATTTCCGAATCAACCCAAGCCGAAAGACACAGATCGACGGAGTCACTCTGGTCATTAATTGGACTTACATACATTTCCCCTGCAATTACCTCCACATTAGTACTCCTCATATCTTGCCGAGTCAAAGGACTTCCTCGATCTATCAGAAAAGGCAGAAATTTATTTAGCAGCATAGATTGACAGAGTCCGTCTAGCTTCTCAATTGTAAGTTCACCATTTGGCTTTGCAAACTATTATTCTGACACTCCATTAGATTAATAAGTCTTCTTCGCATGGTTAGTTGAAGAAAAAAGAAGCAGGAATCTAATTTGGCAAGGTAAGTCATTGAATTCCTGAAGCCCCGCTTTATACACGCTTCACTGTTTCTTTTAAGCGGGGATTGTTGACGTTTCTGTGCCTTTAGACACCCATCGTCCGGCCGATAATCTTCAAAAATTCACAGCTAGCACAGAGCGCTATTAGCCCGAGATAACACTAGCATAAAAAAGCTCAAAATGGGTAATCCAAACACAAGACCTAAGAGAGGAAGCATCCGAAGAACAGGTTCTCAACAATCCAACCACACATACGACTCTGCAGTCTCCCCAAAGACACCTTCGAAGAGACAAACCCTCAACTCTGGTTCTTCTCAGACCGACATCAGCATGGATGACATTGGTGGTCTTAGCTTGGGAAAGGACTTGATGGAGAATGGAGTTGCGAATATGAGCATCCTGGACGAGTCCTCGATGAACCCGTCACTCAAATTCAAGTCTTACAAGACCGGCACTCTCATTACCAATAACGGTGTTCCTGCGGATGCCTTCATTGATGCCTTCCCGCCGCCAAAGCCATCTCCGAAGCCGTCTCAGCTGTCTGCGACCACGCCAGCCTTCGTACCTCGCACCCCTCAACCACCTGCTACGGCTGCCAACGGTGTCTTGCCTTTGCTAAACACTGCTACACCTGCATTCCAGCGCGTCCAAAACCTCCTCAATGACTTTCGCTCACCAGCCAACGCAGGTCCTAGCCACCAGGTCCCAGCCTACAACCCCTTCTACACTCCACCCACCTCCGGATCATCCTCTTTGCCCGCCACCCCCGACTACCAACTCATCGCCCCCACCCGGCCACCACGCGTCTACTACCAGCGCACCGAGAAGTCCAAGAAAGACATCATCGTCACTGCCAGCGGAGTGACTCGCAACGCAGTCAAAGTCGTCGAGCGCTTCCTCCCGAACGGTAGCCCATACCACGACTACACACCCGAATTCGACGGTCCTGAGTACAGCTTTGTGGAGGAGTTTAAGAAGATGAGCGTCAAGGAGAAGATGGATCTGTTGGCTAATAAGCAGGTTGAGATTTTGGTTAAGTTGGAGAGTTATGATAGCGAAGAGAAGGTGGAGATTGTTGCTGTGAAGAAGAAGGGCAAAGGCAAGAAGAAGGTCCAGGCCAGCGAGGGAGAATCTTCCCAGGGAGTTGACGGCAAGAGCAAAGGCAAGGAGAAGGAGGATGCCACTCAAGTTGCAGAAGAGGGAGGAGCGGAGGCCACGACCGTCATCGACACCCTCAACACCCTCGGTCCCGACTTCGCCTCCAACACCAAATCCCTCTACGTAACCCTCGACTTCACATCCATCCCCTGTTCCTCTCCATCCTCCTCCGAACCAACAGCAATCCCGACCGGACCCCGCGGAAATCCCTCCCCCTTAACCACCGGCCCACTCTCGTTCGGCCCAGCCTTCGCATCCATCACCGCCCTCGTGCGCGCCCTCCAGGCCTTCACTGCACTGAAACACATGGTCATCAACCTCCGCGTCCTCTCCGCCCACAACTCCCGTCCGATCAGCATCCCGCAGTTGACGCTCGTGCTCCCGTTCTACGACATGGGCTTCACGGATTGGAAGGTCAGCTACTGCACGGAGTTTCTGACGAGCAGTGTCCCGGTTCGCGAGTGGGATTATCCGCTGAAGTGGTTGGACCGCGAGCGCAACAAGATCCTGAGGGAGCGGGAACGCAAGCTTGAGGGTGCTGTTTTCGTCAGACGAAGCAGTGTTGAGGGCAAGGCTGCGCGTTGGAAGAACCAGAAGTGAGGACAGGGCTTTGATCTGGATTGCACGGATCTCGGTCTTTCTTTCTCATTGCGCTGGTGGAGGGTGGGACATTCGTGGTTGGTCGATGCATGCGTTCGTCAATTTTCAAATTCATTCAATCGTTGAGAGGGGATAATGGAGGTGGAAGTGGCAAAGCATAATTGGCGTTTATTTTTTCAATACGCCGAGATACCCTTGAATAATGAAATGCCTTGACTTTCCGTATTGCTTGCGATTTTTCGTGCTTTGAAGTGATATCTGCTTTAATCTTCCTGCTGGCTCTTGAACACTTTTACAACCGTGATGGCAACCCAACAACACTTATTCAAACGATGACTGGTGTTCGGGCTGAGGAGAAATTTTGACGGAAATTCCCAGTACCACTACATCTATTCCTTTGAGTTAATCTACATTCAAATCAGCAAATGGGATTAAGCGAAAGCAGCCATACGTACCATGGTAAATAGTACGCTCTGCCCTGGAACTGTTCTGTCAGGCCGTCATGGAGTTGCAATCGTTTTGGCGTCGCCACTGGCTCAATTTCGTGAAACCGGCGACATTAAGAAACGTGAGATGGTGGAGAGGGGCTCAAACGATGTTGAAGCTCCAGTCGTAGCTCTTCCATAGTTGGAGAAACGAGATATCGCATAGTGTAGAGGCTTGTCTAAGGCCAAAATTCCGAGTGGATATCTCATTCAGCAATGGCGTAGGACCCAAGTTGCTCTTTTCCTGCGTTGATCGTAGTGGTGACCTTGAATACGGGACTTTCGGAATGAATACCCTGCTTGAGCTTTGCTGAAATATATCTACCATCTGGAAGAGGACAAGTCCCTCGATCATTTACCTCCACAAACAAACCACTCAATTCAATTTGCAGCTTTCTGTTTATCCAGTCATCTAGTCGCTGGATTCTAGGGAGCGGTTGAATAGAGAGTGAGGCTACTCCCTCCCGCCCATCGCGAATAAATTTGTATTTGTATTCAACGAGAAGAATAATGTCCCACTCGCCCCACTCAGCACTAATACGTAGAGCCGCAAAGAATTCGTATATTGGTGGGCTGAAAGAAAGTAGCACGCTCTTGCCGTCAATAATGGTCCAGTGAAAGCCCCCTCTTTTGCTAGGAGGAAAAGAGCAAAACTTCTCCGAAACTCGTAGTCTATTATCGGAAAGGGAAGTCGTCTCAAATAGGACGCTAGTAGTAGCTACTTGCCGTGCCATTCTCCGGGTGTAATGAGGGATGTTGATTAGGACATGCTCTGATTTCAAAGAGTTGGCTTTAATCACCCCAATACTAACTAATTGCAGTAGTGGTCCCCGGTACCAGTTAAGACCTGAGCTCTGATACAAATGTATTGCAAAAAGCTGTATGCCTTGCACAATATCTTCGCGACCACATTTAAGTGGTAGTATAAATTCGTTTATACGTTTACCGCTTGTCCATACGCGGATGACGGGGAACTCGAGAGCACGAAAATCCAAACGCGTTCCTCTATTGGTCAATGTTATGGCATCGAGTAAGTGTGCTCCGGGGAAGGTTCGTTCCCAAATTTCCCCAAACGTTTCAATGCTGTTCAATCCCTCAAAGACATTTAGCCCTGAAGCGAGCAACGGGCGCGGGGCTCGATGCGGAGCCTCCAAGCTTGGCATACTCCACGCAAATATGGACTCATCATTCGTCCTATTCCAAATTTCGAGCTGCAATCTTAAGAACGCGTTGTGGCCTTCCCCATAAAGCAGAGGCATGTTGATATCAAAAAGACCCATTAGACAATAAGCCAGATCTTCAATCCGAGTCGTCACTCGGGTTGAAGCCCAAGACAATTTTTCTGCAACGCAGGCCTCGTCGATATTAACTAAAATTGAAATATTTGTAATTTTTTGGACGAGAGTGCGCATACTGGATTTTGTCCCAATTTCGATCCAGTTTTGGTCATAGAATTCCACAAAGGTCGGGGCTAAGAGCTCCTGAAGCGTCCAGCCTCGAGTAAACCACTTACTTTGCTGGAAAAGCGAGTCCGGGCGGGAATAGTCGGCCGTAGCGTCCGGAACGTCGACTAAATATGCGTAGCATACCTGTGATCTTTGGTACCATCTGTACATTGAATTGATGGCTTCCGAGAGCTCCGCGCTACTCGTCTTATCTATGCAGCAGGTATCAATCCACTGATCAACAGTCAGTTTCGTTAGTTGAACAATTGGATACAGCTAGCTCTCCATTGCAGCAATTGACTTCAAATACTCACAACATAGTCCCATCCATCCCTGACAGCCTGGGCGCAACACTTGACGATCTTCTGATATCCTGGCATTTGTGGGCCTTCCCCACTTTGCAACTTCTGTAAAGTGACTTCGCCATCTTCCCATCGATGAGAAAGAATCGCATATGGTGGGATCTGAGTATCAAAATACTCATGGAGTTCAATGGTGTCTGTTTTGAGCAAGCGCATTTTCTATCTTGTGTCTGAGACCAGAAGCCCTTGAATGTGTGATGGTGGTGATTATTAGTCGATCGATCCAAGTGCTGAAGAGTCTGCGAATTGGCAGGGCAGTGAATCTCAGTCCAGACAATGTTCCTTATTTGCGGGCATTCAAAGGTGGATAAGAGAAAAGTGTTGGTTGCAGGGTATATTTATCGTGATATCAAATGTGTAATGTCTTGAGATACTGACGTGGCCAGACAATTTCGCTTCATGAGCCAATAGGAGCGAGCCTGTGCTTCGGCGGTCTTTGCGTCCTATCCCTTGAACTGCCATTGCACTGGGCGCGACCGCCTAAGGACGCCTCCGCAAGGGATGGACCCAGCCCCCAAAAGAGGTTTCTCAGCAACCCATTACGCATTAATCATTCTTGTCCATAATTCCCCACTCGTAATGGCGGTTCAGATCCTCTCAGACTTGCATTTGGAAGCCCCAAAAGCCTACGATGTCTTCAACATCACTCCGAAGGCACCTTACCTAGCACTTCTTGGCGACATCGGCAATGTCGCGTGACACAAGGACGACTGCCTTGCTTTCCTAACTCGACAGCTCAACCAATTCCGCACTGTACTCTTTATCCCCGGAAATCATGAAGCTTACCATTCAAATTGGCCGCAAACCCTCGACATTCTTCTTGCTTTTGAAAGAGACGTCCGCAACAACGCCTCGCTCGGGGACTTTATCCTGCTCAATCGTGCAGTCTATCGTATGCCAGACACTGACGTCGTCATTCTTGGATGCAGTCTACTTTCTTCCATCTCCGCTGAAAACCATATGGCAGTCAGTCTTGGGCTCAATGATTTCTTCGTCATTAACGACTGGGATGTCGACTCACACAACGAAGCGCATAAGTGGGACATTGCCTGGCTCAACACACAGGTCGCTGAGCTTGAGCAGTCGATGTGCGTATCATGATATTCACACATTGGAGTCCATCGGGGGATGCCCGTGCAATTGATCCAAGGCACGCTACTAGTTCGATCACGAGCGCCTTTTCAACCGACTTGTCTGTGGAGAAATGCTTCCAAAGTGAAAAGGTCAAAATATGGGCATTTGGGCATACGCACTATAATTGTGACTTTATAGTTGAGCGGAAGGGTGTCGGGTCATTAAGGTTGCTTGCTAACCAGAGGGGGTATTACTTTGCCCAGGCTGACGGATATGATGGAGGGAAAATGGTCGATATATGAGAGACGGTGTCTGATGCTATGAATACTTTGTGTTTATATATACGAACGTAGGGAAATGACCCCCTGGAGGGTCGATTCCAGGTTTGATCCCGTGACACACTTACCCGAAATGGCGGGTGGTCAGCTTGTGCACCTATATATTGTTTTCTATAGACGAAATGGAAACTATAACCGATTCTCGAGGAAGCTACGTAGGAGGGGTCCCCCGGGCTTCTAAAGGCGTGACCTTACTAAAAATAACCTTGACCCCCACAAAAACGGCTTTACCCGAACGGGACGGCGATCTACCATTTCGATGGAAAAATGTGCTCCTACTCAGTGTGCGATCAACAGGCATAGGTAGCTATGTTTCTCAATCAGCCGTATCTGTTAGCTAGGTCCCTCAGATCGCCGAGCATTCTATGGCAATATATTAGCATACTTAAGAAGACTTAAAGGTAGCAAGCAAAGGGGCTTATACTGCTCTCTGAGTGCCTGGCTTTCCTTGAACAGGGCGGATACATGTGTGTTAAATCTGCTGTCCTAATGTTAGTTGGTTCAATAACGGGGGAAAGTCGCAAGCTCACAGCTTGTAGAGATCGAGACGGCCATCGTAATCCTCTTCTGGTGGGGAAATTTGAACATAAGAACGGTATGCATCCAAGTATTCAGCCCCAAATCTATTGCAGACTGGACGCCATTGACCGAACTCATCTTCAAAAAGAGGACGTATATCAGCTGGGATATTTGCCAGGGTTGCGTGACAGAATAACTTACACTCGTTATGAGCGTAGAAGCAACAGGCGTCGAAGATCAAAGGCGCGTCGGCATCCACATCAACGCCGGAGTTTGCGTACCACAGATCTCCGTGTACAAGCGATGGTTTGACCGATCGGCCCTCGCTCTCAAGTGGGCGAAGAAGCCGCGGGATGACCTTGTCGAAGAGTATTGGGACCAAGACATCGAACTCGGGATCGTGTCCCTTTGCTTGGAGTTCAAGTGTGAGAGCCCACCTCATGCTCTTCGCGAAGAATGTTTCCCAACTCTCCTCCCACTCAGTCATCTGGGGTAAGTTGCCACTATAGGTGGTCATGTGAAAGCCAAATTTGCCGGTTGGAGAGGAGCTTTTCTGGTGCAACTTTGCAAGGCGCACGGTGAACTTCTGCGGGTCCGGCATGTCATCTATCATGTCTCGGAACTCGCATAAGAAGAAATGAGTGTCAGGTATAGTCTGGTATGTTCCCCAGGCAATCGGCTTCGGTGCGAAGTCTGGCAAGAGCGAGTGGATGGCTTTCATGGACTCGAATTCTCCGTGCACCATATTCTTGCCCACCTCCTTTGAAAGCACTTTTATGAAGAAGACCTTTGGTATCCCATCAGCCAATTCAACATCAATTCGGCCAGCATTGGCCCAGAAGCTAACCCCGTGGCATTCGGTGGATACCACTCGGCAGCCTTCTGGTAGTTCTGGTGCGTTGGTTAGGCTTGGAAATATTGGCGCGGCGCGAGTCTCAACCAACCAGCGAGGACACTTGGATCGACTTTGTTGCTGCCTCCCCCAAGTTCCAAACCCTCAGCGCCGCCGTAGTTCATTATTGGGAGGCGCCGTGATGTGTGTGGACGGACCGTTGAGATGTTCAGAGGTAGGTTTGGAGAGAATCTTCACGAGCTTACCTGTGGTGTCGATAGCACCCTGAATAAGCTTACTTTAGCGGGCGGCATTAAAAAATCGTCCATCCGCTAAAAAGGAGGAACACCAAAATCGCTACCTTTGTGGAAAATCACACCATATCTCAATGCAACGCCTAAAACTCTTTAAAATAGCTTTGTGAGATATAAAAGAAGCAAATCTAACCTTTCGGAAATTTTCTCAATAATTAAATAGAATACGGAATTACGAGAATTTTATTTGTGAGAGTCAAGGTTGCGCCCACCCTCGTTTAGCGAATTGGACGATTTTTGATGCCGCCCGCCTTCGAACCTCATCGCGGGGTCAGGGCTGTCCTCACCTCCTGCAACAGGGACACATCTAGATACTTATGACGACTTGAATTTGCTTTTACTATAAGATCCAAAGTACCGTAAACAAATGAATATCGGAGAACTATAAAAGAGCCGCTCATCCTTTTACATGCCCTGATTTAGCGACTGCTAAAATGGCATCCTCCATCCCCTCTATAAATGTAACCTCCACGCCTGCCTCTGCCAGTCTCTTCCTCCCTATCACCAGCACCCCCTGTTCAACGAAGTCCTCCGGCTCCTTGACCCCACAATAGACAACTTTGATGCAATCCTTGAGTCTCATTATCCTATCTACACAGGGTCTCTTTCCACTCAACCTTTTGTTGCACGGTTCCATGGTCGTATACATGACGGTATTCTTCGGTAGCACCTCACAGAGCCGCTCCTCGGGAAGATTGTGTTTTCGCGCCAACTTTCTGAGGCAGCACCCCTCCGCGTGCGTCGTCCCTGGGTCCGTCGGTTCGTCGTCAGGTAGTTCCAGCGAGTATCCGGTGGACAAAACTTCGTTCTTATCGGCATCGACGAGGACTGCCCCCACGCAGAAATTGGTGGGTCCAGGAGGGGATTGTCGGGCCTGCTCGAGGGCATATTCCATGTATGCCCTATGATCGGCCGCTGCGATGGTGGGGTGGGATTGTTCGGCGGCCATTATGGATGCTAAGGCTGCTTGAAAAGGGGTGTGAGGTTGTGGTTTGTTGGCAGAGGATGGTTGCAAGTATAGTCACTGGCATCGCGTTAGGATGGCAATCGGCGGAGAACTGGCACTCTTGAGAACAGGGGGAGAAACCTACTTGAAGCCAAGCAAGAGACCGCTTTTTTCTCTCGAACAACAGCGAAATAGAGACTTGGCTCGCGATTGTTAGGTTTCAATAAATGGAACCCGGAGATACCAAAGGTATAGAACCTTCCTAGGCGAGGAAGTTCGTGAAGTGTGGTTGTGCGGTTTGACCGCCTGCTTGAATATTACGGGGCGTTTCCCTTTGGTCTGGTGAGAGCAAGTCTCTCATTTCAATCTGGATCGAAATGCAAGTGACCTGAGATCACCAGGGTTGGTAGCGCCCGGCAATTGACGATGGATTTGACCAGCAGGGATATCTGCAGGTGCTTACTCCGCTCGGTTGACAGTGACGGGGTAATACAGGCTACTGTATGGTGCCGAGATGCTGGCGGATCTGCACCTCCAAGGATCGCCCCGCCCCGCGTTTCAGTGAAAGTTGGCAGGCCTCTTCATTATTGGCATGTTCCTAATATCAGTTCTGGATTATGCGTCTATATTTGGCAACAAGGCTCTCGGGAAACTCCACAGACCTCACAGGCACCGTGGCTCGGCTCGACTCTTATCCAACACTCGCACCCTTCCACGTCGCAGATGCATATGAAGTATAGAGCCTCATAGCTTAACAAGTTTCGGAGGGTCCTTCTCATCTTTTCCACGTCTTCGGTGGGCCATCAATTTGGCGCAACGCGCCTACCAAGGCTACCAACCCCCCGCCCTTGCTCAACACACTGTTACTACACACCGCACACCACCATTGTCGATGATGGTACCTGCAAGCCCTTGCGCGATAACAATATACTGTGCTATGTACTCTTGCCCATTCGATAGCATGAGGTCGAGGCTCTGCAGGGGCTCGTCTGAGAGAGAATGCCGGACAATAGCGTAAGAAGCTCAGTGCTCTTTTCTTAGCCTCTGCTAAATGCTACGTAGACTCCTACTAGCTCCTGGCGCAAAGAGATCGACTCATCGCAGACTGGCAACCACTTCTCTCGATTTTCCTCATTTGCATCCGGATCGAGCAACTTCAGTGCCGCAACGACCGTGGTCGATGATGGAGTAGGCGATTCGAAAGGCCCTCTTGGATTGAACCTTTTGTTCTCACCATCAGAGCCTCTTATCGACATTATCTTCGTACATGGCCTCGGCGGCGGGTCGAGGAAGACATGGAGCAAGACAACTTCGGTGACGCATTTTTGGCCGCAGGAATGGCTTCCCAAGGATCCTGCGTTCAAGACCGTCCGAATTCACAGTTTCGGATACGCTTCGGATTGGATCAAGGGGAAGGATAGCTGCCTGAACATCCATCATTTTGGGAAAGCCTTGCTGGGGGAAATGAGCACGTCTCCGTATCTGGGCGAGGCGGAAACCCCGATAGTGCTTATAGGGCACAGCATGGGAGGCTTGGTTATCAAGAAGGCGTACATGCTGGCAAGGCAAGATGCAGCATGTGAGAGTCTGGCAAAAAGAATTCACACAATATACTTTGTTGCGACGCCACATAGGGGAAGCGCCTCGGCAAAACTCTTGAGCAACGTTCTTCAGGCGGCCTACTCCTCTCGCGCTTACGTCACAGACCTCAAACGGAGCTCAGGAGCTGTCCAAGCCATCAACGATGAATTTCGCAACTATTCTGCAGACATAGACCTCTGGTCGTTCTATGAAACCCAGAAACTCAAAATTGGAGTCTTCAGCACACTTGTTGTTGATCCTGATTCAGCTACTCTAGGCTACCGCGAGGAGAAGCAAACACCCATGAACGCCGATCACCGTACAATCTGTAAGTTTGAGACAGTAACAGACCCAAACTATCTCGTAATTCGAAATTCGCTCGCGTCGACTGTCAACTGCATTTCTAAGACCGGTATAGTAGCACAAGTTAAAAGCCCTAATTAATTCTTGCTAACAAGCTTAAAGTACTGAAATCGAAAGAGAAACTATGGCGTAGCCAAGTCAAAGACCTAGAAAAATACTTGGGGGTGTCTGAGAAACTAGAGGATGATCTCGCTACCGCTGAAGATGCGCGCTTGCCTGGAACCTGCGAATGGTTATCAAGGAAAGACACTTACCTGAGATGGAAGGACTTTGCCCCAGATTCTCCAAGCGTACTCTGGATCACCGGGAAACCAGCCGCTGGAAAATCTGTTCTAGCGGGCTATGCCATTGATCATCTCCGAAGGACGAATGTAGATCACAGCTATTTCTTCTTCAAGTACGGCGACAAGTCTAAGTCTCGGCTTAGTGCATGTCTCAGGTCCATGGCTTTTCAGATGGCCTGTACGAATTCTCAAATACGGGATACGCTTCTAGAGATGCAGAAAGATGATGTAACGTTTGACAAGGACAACGAACGCACCATTTGGAGAAAACTGTTCTTGTCTGGCATCTTGCAGACGGAGTTTAGCCGGCATTATTGGGTCATTGACGCTCTAGATGAATGTGTGAATCCATCATCCCTTTTCGATTTGACGCTAGCCAAAATCGATAGATCGACGCCGTTGCGGATCTTAATTACAAGTCGAGAAACTTCTGAGTTAGAGAAGAGTTTTATGACTCTTGGCAAAGACCGATTTCAATCTGAACGAATCTCAATAGCGGACACTCTTCCTGACATCAGGCTCTTGGTTGAGGCGAAATCAAAGTCTCTTGTTGTGAAGGATGACATTGATCGTGCTGCCCTCGTGGAAAAAATCTTGGCGAAATCGAGAGGATCATTCTTGTGGACAGTCTTGGTTCTTAATGAATTGTCAAATTCATTTGTTGAGGAAGAAACAAACCAAGTGCTCGAAGATGTACCCCGCGGTATGGAGCTCCTATATCAAAGGACATTGGAATTGATGGCCCAAGCTACACGTGGTAAGAAAGTCACCAAATCCATTTTAACCTGGGCAACTTGCGCAGCAAGACCACTTGCAACGGATGAACTCGATGGAGGCTTGAAGCTGGAAGTCAAAGGCATTCTCTCCAAATCCGAAGAGGCTATTGTGGCACTGTGTGGTCAGCTGGTGACTGTTGACAAGTTCGGCAAGGTTCAGATGGTACACGAGACGGCTAGGGAATTCCTGCTGAATGAAGCGTTGGAATCTGAGCTAGCCATCAACAAGACAGATGCCCACACTCAAATCGCAAGAACATGTCTTACATACCTCACAGGCGAGGAAATGAACCCCCCTCGAAGTGGCCGACTTGCTTCCGCCTTGTCCGGTGCACGGAAACGAGCGGCGTTTTCGCTGTACGCCTGTGAGACTTTCTCATTCCATCTCAGCAAAGCTGATCCCCTACCAAACGACCTTTTCCTCCTTGTGAATCAATTTCTGGAATCGAACGTGTTATCGTGGATCGAGGTCATCGCACAATCACAAAATCTCATCCCTTTGATCCGCACCGCAAAGAATATTCGGATATACCTCAATGCACGTACTGCAGAACGGTCCCCCTTGGGCAAACAAATACAGAACATAAGAGGTTGGACGACGGATCTCATCCGCATTGTGGCGAAGTTTGGCGATGCCCTCATAATTTCACCTACCGCGATCTATTCTCTTGTCCTGCCGTTCTGTCCTACGGAATCTACGGCGTACAATATCGCAAAATCTGGGCGGAGACTCTCTGTGGCGGGGCTTTCAAATACGCAGTGGGACGACCGATTAGCTTGTATCAATTTCCCCCACGGTCAGACAAGTGCCGTTTGCCATGGAGATGAATTCTTTGCGGTCGGTCTAACAACCGGGACCGTCGCGCTGTATCATGCGACATCATTCCAGGAATACAAGGTCATCAACCACGGCGAAGCTGTCAAGTTCTTGCATTTCAAAAGCAAGTCAGATCTGTTAGCGTCTTGTGGAGTAAAGCTCATAAACATCTGGGACATTCGCTCTGGACAGATAATCCATTGTTTCAAAGCCCCGCAGCGGTCTATATATCTGGCATTTGAGAAGAACCTGCTCATCGTCGCATCTGAGAGGAACTACCTGGCATCTTGGGATCTGGACAATGACGGGGCCCAACTACCGGACAGACCATGGAACGATTCTGCGGAACACCTGAACACACCGTTGCGCCGACCACCTCGTGCTATATCGTTTTCCGCCGGCCACAAAATATTGGCCGTCGCCTACAGTGGGCAACCAGTAACCCTTTGGGATCTGGAGGCAGATATGTATTACGGTACCTGCGGCAAGAAACTACTCAATGGCGAAACAACCACGTACATAGTCTCTGCCCTCGTCTTCAAACCCAACATAAACTGTAACCTTCTCGCTGTATCGTACCTCGATGGTGAGCTGGTGCTCCTTGACCCACTCGCGGACCAAGAGCTAGAGAGCCTCCACGCAAACTGCCACACACTTGCAGCCAGCCCAGACGGTCGCCTGCTTGCAGGAGGTGCGGGATTCGGCACCATCCAGATCTACGAGTTTGACACCTTGAGATTGCTCTACCGCGTCAAGTCTTCGAACTTCTATATCAAACATATAGCTTTCAGCAGAGATAACCTCCACTTTGCAGACATCAGAGGGTCGCAGTGCAACATCTGGGAGCCCGCGGTGCTGCTCCGGGACCTGGTTGGGGACGACAGCAGTGAAGTAACATCGACATCCGTGGTTGAAGCAACTGCGCAAGAAGCCAAAGTCAAGATCAGCGCCATGATCTTGCATCCAACGGAGGAAGTAGCGTTTTGTGGCAAGAAGGACGGTTCGGTCTCAGTATACGACCTGAAGACAGGATCCCAGCTGCAGACGCTCTACCACCACAAATCCCTTGTTCATATCCTCAAATGGTGGCCAAACTCCGACCTCATCATGAGCATCGATGCGTCGAATGGGATACTTACATGGAAACTAAACAAGACGCAGCAAGACGGGTGGGTAGCTGAGAAGGTGCAGTTCCAGTCACGTCTGGACTGTGGAAGGTCTATCATTCAAGTCCTACTGAATGAGACAGTTGGTAAATTCATCTTGACAACCCGGGAATCAGATCACCTCTGGAGCATTGATGGCAACCAGCAAGATGTCCGAACGTGCCCGAAAGCACCTGGGATTCGCAAATGGATCCAGCACCCGCAGTCACCACTCCACATGATCTGCATTGATGGCTCTGCGGCTCGAATCTATACTTGGAGCGATTGGTCAGAAATTGCATACTTACCCCTTAGTATCGACACGAAAGGGTTGCAGCTGAGAACTGTCACTCTGTTCACATCTAGACACAAGCAGCGAATTCTCCTCGAGCTCTCGGAGCTTGATGGCTCAGCTCATACACGCGCCTTACATCTCCTCGACGCAACGTCATTCAGTCTCGCACACCCTTCAACAAGAGAAGATGTTACTCCAGCATCCAACACCAAGAAAGAAGCAGGTAAAGCCCCAATCGAAAATGAAAGTCCGGATCCAGTAATCACAAGCCCGCTTCTCATCTCACTCACTAGCTGCGTTGCCCAGGTCATCGGCTTCCGCGAGACCGGCAAGCTCATCTTCCTCGACACGCACTCCTGGGTCTGTTCTTTCGATCTCGAGGACCCGGGCACCGGCTCCGTATCGTACGTCCGGCATTTCTTCGTGCCGTACGATTGGCTCTCTGGGACATGGGATGTGATATGCGCGATTCTCAAGCGCAACGTATTGTTTGCACGGAACGACGACGTGGTGATTGTAAAAGGTGGGCTGGAACATGTGGAGATGGTTGAAGAGATTTGTGTAAAAATGGAAACTGGGGAGACTAAATGTCCCAGTGGATCCCTCAGTTAGGGGGGGCCTTGAAAGCGGACATTTTTCGGAGTTCTTCTTCATAACGCCTCGACTTAAGGAATTTCTGTGTTGACTAAACGTGCTCTAAGCGCAGCCCCTGAATTTAGGGCTCTCAGATCTGCCTTTGCCGTATAAGTATGCATTGACTGCGGAAAAGAGATAATGTCTTGGATACGATATTGTGCCTCCGGTTTTAGAGAAATACAAAGTTCTCGTTGTTAAATACATTCCCGCGCATTTAGTATTACAAGGAGTTTAGTAATAGTAAAAATATAAAGAATATTAACTCATTTTTAAGAAGAAAATTATGGGTTATTAAGACTATCTCTTTGCCGCTGAGACATTGCCTCCGCTAGCGGCCGCATGAATGCGGATAGCCTGATTGGAGGACACTGTTATGTTCTAACCGAACAAGGGATATTCGAAGGGATACACCTCCCCTTCCCCTCTCAAACGAAACCTAACAACATACAGATCCATCACCTTTATCACGGCAACTCCAATTCTTGCGTGTCTCGAGGTTCCTTTCAATGCCCACGCCCATCCTGGCGTCCACAGTTGGGCGTTCACTCTTACAACATACCTCAAGCCACACCCTTTGAAGCCGTCACCTGCTTTATGGTCGTGCCCGGGTCAACGGTGGCCACAGCCATTCACACAATTACGCGCTCAACGATTCACCTCATCGAAATCCACGGACCCGGCCATACATTTGCTGTCCCCAGAGCGGGTGATTTCCGAATGCTTCAAAAACGAGAAGCATGACAAATGGGGCTGGGTTATCTACCGAACAACCTACGACGACGATGAAGGATGGACTCGCTTTAAACAACTCATCACCCAGCAATCTCTTGCTAATATCGCTGAATCTGATGCGCCTGAGATAGCAGACAGTCTCGAGTGGATGTTTGTCGAGGACCGCGCCACGCTCGACGGTGCTACCAAGGACCACCTTCGCTCTGGCTTCCAGTAGTGGGCTTCTGACGCTGTGAAAACTGAACAGCCGCGGGTCGAAGATTATCGGTTTGCAACTTTTGGCAATCCAAGCTACACCTACTTCATTGATGTAGACGAGGGTGCATTGAAAAGTGTTGTCTACGACGCTCCACAACCCCCTGAAAAGGACATGGACTGCGTGGGCTATGTGAACTTTGTTGCTGGCCGTTGGAAGCCCGTAAGCGAGCTTACCTCTAATATTGAACATGTCGATGAAGGAGAGGATGGGGTTCACGAACTTATCGAAGGATGCACTGAAGAAAATGTTGGCTGGATGAAGATAACGTCACGCATGGTTGGAGCTGACTTTTACGAAGCTATGATGGGTTATCCAGATATGTGGTACCTAAATTATCAGAGGCCGCCGGAGACCGTGAACTGGTAAACATATGGATATTTCTAGTTCGGACAACGCTGCATTCTTGGTCTTGCGCTAGGCATATACAGAAGTAGATACAAGCTAAAGTTCTGTTGTGAGCGGAAATGGCATCAAAAGAGCACGAAGTCCATAGCTCGGTTTCCTGATATTAGTCTTCGAATGAATATTTCATGTTAGGGATCTCGTTCTCAATCTCCAATAGCCCCTGCAGCACACTATCACGAAATGGTGACTCGGAGTTCCGAATTGTTCTCGGATTTACCTGATCTCGGCCACAATATACGTACTAGCGACTTGGGAAACCTGCCCAAAATAGAAGGGGTCTGTGTAGACATAGTCAGCAGGTTCATCAAAAATGGAATTCCATTGCTAGAAATACTCACAGAACTCGTTCCAATGTGCCGCCAAACTGTGATAAAAAAGTCAGCTTCGTTACGGCTGTGCTACGAAAGGAATAGCAAAGCTCACCGGGTTCCGCCCTGGGTATTTTGATCGATCAACTGCAAGTCCTGATAGATACCAGCGGCGACCGTGTCTATACGGGTTATGATATCGGGATCCCGTATATATTCAAACATGGCGACAGTCTACACGAAACGCACGACATCTGTCAGCTGCTACTCATCTTTTATTTCAGACAGAGAAACAGGCGACTCACCTTTCAAAGTCGAGTCATAAAAGCCTCGGCAGCGGTCTCGTCACCATTAAGTGCCCTTCGAACATATCACCGCGAGTCACTTAGACTCTGAGGGCTTTGGAAAGCTTCCAAATTCCATTTGGTAACGTTCACGGCATCATGGAGGATCACGAAATGGCTGGGGTTAGTGGAGGAACCGAGCCTTTCGTCCATACGGTCCCACGGTCGTCGCAAGTCTGGCAAATTAGGTGTCATGCGGGGAGGCCGGCGGGCTAAGGCCAAGGAATTAGTATGGTAAAACCGAAAGCTGGCAGAAAGATCCCAATAAACCTTGGAAGAGGTTGGCCCCAGCCCGGCCCCAGTCCGGCTACGACTTTAGGTAATTGGGGAGACCAAGATGATTCGGGTGCGCAAAGAAATACTGCTATCCCTGCTTTAAGAGCTCATTTCCATCGTATTTCTCTACCTACGTTAAGTGTTGAAGCTGTGACTCACCCAATTCATCACTGGTTTATGGGCTATTCCGTTTTGGTAGCAAGATACCAGAATTGGAGGAGGTGAAATTTACTTTGTCTTCTGGCTATCGGCCAGTACAGAACTTTACTAGAAACTCAATCTACTTATAATGACTTAGGGTTAGATGAACGGTCCACTCTGGTCGCGGCTCATCCTTCTTTTCAACGCGGCAGGTCAGAGTTCCATCATTTAGATCAAGTTGCTGCTGCCAGTTTAATACGGTATCCATTTGACCTTTGTGAATCACCATTGCCTCTGCCAAGGACAGGCGAGCCGGGGCAATCGCAAATTCCAAGGATAGGCAAAGGTCGAATGCCTCGCTGAACACAATTTTTAGACGTATAACAAAGGCTTTCGTCCTCATCAGATATCGAAGATAAATAGTTTGCTGTCCTAATGTTACGATGCTGAGATACCTCCGATCGAGAACCCTATTAAAGTCCAAAAGTTTGGCCTCATCCGCGCCGAATTGCCAAGCTGGTGGGTAGACTTCGACGGCTTCTACAAAGGATCTTATTGTTGTCACTGGCGATTCATTGAGCATCCATGGATTCAATTTGGTCATATATCCTGCACGAATGTAGATTGGGATGGCTGGATCATTGTCAGGTTCCTGAAACAATGATAATGACATCGAAATTGGTGCTGTGCCACATCTGATGAACTGTCCCACCATGGCCGCTTTCCCATCATCACAGGGGATGAGAGCAATGGCAATATTTCGTGAACCTGTCTCATTGTGCGTAGCACAATTTAACAACCCAATGAAGGTATTGTCACTACCAGCCACCTTGCGCAATCTCATGGAAATTTGGAGACCTGCATTTGTCATCGAATAATGGGAGATGCCAGCCCAATCAGGAGTATAAGGCGCCACGTCCGCGAATCCTACAAAATCAGACGGTGAACTTGCAAGTAGTTGACGGTTGCCCATAGATCCGACTTGCCTGAATCCCCACGCAAAGATGGACTGATCGTGAGAAGAGCTGATAATGGCTTCCTGGAGCCGATGGAAAGCTCTCGCTTTTTCGCCATAAAGCAACGGGATATTCACATTGAATATACCCAGGAGCGAATAGGCAACATCTTCTTCACGGGTAGTTTGCCGCAATGCCGCCCAACTCATCTTTTCAGCAGTGCTGGCATCGCAGAGTCTGTCGCTACCGTTCAGATACCCCATCCATATCCCGGTAATCTCAGAGATCAAGCCATTCATGGAACCGGTGGGCGGGTCATAGGGACTCATCGAGTAGAGTTTTTTACCCAATTGAGTCCACGATGCGTTGTAAAACTTAACAAGTCGAGGGGCCAGTAGTTCCTGGAGCGTCCAGCCCCTAGTCCACCACTTGCTCTCTCTGAAAGCCAACGTGGATTCTGGAACATCTAAGTCCAGGATATCATGGACGTCGGCCAGGTAGGCATAGCAGGCTGCGGACTTTTCATACCAATCAAACATGGAGTTGATGGCCTCAGACAGTTCAGCACTGCTTCTTTTATCAATACAACATGTGTCGATCCAGACATAGTCAAGGCCACTGCCCAGTGCCTCTCTGCAGCAACCCTCGATCTTATTCGAATCGTTGTTGTATCTCCCTTTCGTGACGTCTTCGAAAAGCACCTCATCCTTGCCCCAAGTATGTGATAGAATGGCATAAGGAGGGATATCCTTCTCGAAGAACTCCTCCAACCTCTTCGTCTTGGCATTGAGGAGTCTCATGGAGTCGCTTTGTGTGTTGTCAGCTATCGACAAAATGTGCATGCGTCTTCGAGTAAGGCTTACGATTCTCAAGTAGCTCCTTGAGGTCGCGCAGCTCAAATAGAAATGGACTTCTTTCCTCAAGAAAGCGACCGGTAGAAGAAACTTCCTATAGCTCCGGGGCACGATTCGAGCTTCCTGATGGTCGTTTTGAGAGTTTGCGGATGTCTGATGGATGTTAATCCGAGATGGTTTGTGGAAGCACGCCTTTTCTGAAGCTCAACTCACGGTGTCCTCATGTGAAAGTTGACGAGGCTCTGACCTGACATCGAGATCTAAATATAACCCGACATGGAACATCTGCAGCCAGCACGTGATGCCATGCACCATGACGAAAAAGCAATTTTCGATCAATTCAATATCTGCCCAACTATCAGGACGCTTACACATCTCTTCCAGCTCCAGTCATTCGATCTGATATGATTCATTGCTAGAATATTCACCAGGGTGTGGGGCCATTGTCCTCGAAGCAGTGGGTCATTCCAGACCAGAGCTTAACTATTCCGGGAGTGGGGCGGCTTTCTCAAGTGGGAGAGCGACTATACTCATGAAGTAATGTCGAAGTTATATTTATTTCATTCTTCGGTGCATTCAAGCATACTACACAATTCTCAACTACATCTGCAACACCGCCACATCAGGGGAGGGGTATCAAACATGCAATACTCCCAGGGTCTTCCAGCAACCGATCGCCAACCTCTTAGTGGTCCAGATTCCTCTTCTACATCACGCCAACTCCAAACCCGGACCCTTCGTTTCCATCTTCAAGCGGACAAAGAGGTCATGTCTCGACCACCAGCTCCTGAGTCTCTTCCCGTAGATATACACTGGGATGGCCAAGAGCCCCAAGAAGATCGAAGTGCCGCCAAAGACAAACATTATCTGTTCCGGGCCGTTGGACGCGACCCAAGGGTTGGCAAAATTCGAAAGGCCGTAGAACATGAAGTTCTGCATGCGGGTCAGCTGGAAAGCTATGGCATTGGCGATAAGGAAGAAAATTACCTTGAATAGCATGTTCATGATAAATATCTCACTGCTTTGGCTTCGGAATGCATCGAGACCGTAGGCCAATGTGGCAAAGATACCAATCAGAACACCAACCATCATAACGCCTTGTAGGAAAGCACAGAGGATTGCATTGGCGCCAATAGCCATTGTGTAGCCAAACAGAAACATTCCAAGACCCATGAAGACAGTCGCTCCCGACATGAATACGAGACGGAATTCTGGCTCACTGGAGAATATTAGAGCAGATTAGTTGGTGGGAATAGAGGACTTACTAAACGCCTTGGTTTCGTTTCCCCATATACTTGATGATGGGGTCGCTGAACCAGCCGACAAATATAGACCCGATCATGCCACCGATGAACGGTCCAGCACCAATGTATCCGATCTGTGCAGGCCCAAAATTCCAGGGCGGCCCGGAAAAGATTCCCGCAATAATGATGGCCGACCCGACGTACCAGGCGTTCAAGAGTCCGGAAGTGATGATAGCATAGCAAGCGGCGGGATTCAATAACGTTAGGAATGGCCCCAGTAAGTACTTGAATATGTTGTCCTGGGTATAAATACCCGTGTATACGGCCAATTCTTGAACGAATGTTTTCTTAGGCGGTATATTTGCCGGCTCCATCCCGACCTCGACCTCTCGATGCCGCTCCTCGATCTTCGCCAACTCATCTAGTTTTTCATTAACTGCGAGGTCGGTTTCGTAGCGAACGTCACGGAGGTAGCTGGTCTCAGGGCAGAAGAGGAACATGAGTACAAATTGGACAACGAGGAATATCTGGAACATGTGGAATAACCAGAGCCATCCGAGACTGGCAAAGACTTGTCCGCAGATGATAGAGGCGAGTGAGGACGCCGAGTTCTGGATGAAGTTCTGGAATGCCACTCGTGTGCCACGCTGATGTACGAAGTACATATCACCGATTGAGGCGATCATTAGGGATTCAAAGGCGCTAGTGGAGAAACCTTGTACGATGCGTGCTGCGAGAAGGTAATTATAACTAATTTTGGCCTCGCCGATTGCCGTTCCAATGATATCGAAGATTGTGGAAGCCAGGAAAACGGGTCGTTTGCCGTATTTTCGACTGAGAGCACAGACGATAGGTCCTGAGCAGCCTGCCGCAAGGAGATTATAGCCCGAAACAAGTACAACAACTGAAAGTGGTTTCCCGACCTGTTCGGCGATGACGAAGTATGAAGCGTTGAGGAACGGCCCCTGAGCTGATCAGTGCCTGCAAGTCCGTGTAAGAAGCAGAATCTTACGTTTGTGCCTGCATTCAGCATTGCGCCGAGACATAGGATTGCAATGATCATGTCTTTCTTCCACAATGGCCAGTTCAAGGGATCATTTGGGTCGTCACTGGGTTGCGGGGAGAGGACGATGTGGCTGTCTTTCCCTGTGCCATGCTTGAGTCCGACAAGCCGCTCCTCGGAGTGAGCAGCTTCATCATCCAACAGCACAGTTCCAGGGACATGTGCAAGCTTATTATCTGGAAGATTGTAAGCTTGGATATATTTTGGGAAGTCCAAACAGGTTGGGACTGACCTTCCAGAACACCGAGCCCCATCTTGAAGCTTGCCCGACTTTCAAGAGTGCAATACGAAAGAAGTTATTGAAGCAACAACACTCCAAGCAAATTAAATAGGGAGGGAAAGATCTCTCATCCTCGTGGGAGATCGGCAGGTTCATATACTGGGGGTAGACTGACGCAACAGCAAAAACCCCAAGCTTCCAGATCAGTTTACCCCGCTGCACCCCCCCAGGATCCCATGCGAAACCATTACTTTGGAGTTCAGAAGCGAGCATCGTTACGCGTTGGTTGGTGGTGCTGCATGATTCAGGACCTTTACCCCAGACGCTCCTCCCCGCATTCGTGCTCGGTTGCGTGTCAACCCATGCAGACTCCTAGGGTATCATCGGCAGATGTTATTGAGATTCCATCGATGACACGGGAATAAACGCTCGGGAACTTCAACCACGGCCTGGGAATTCCGGATGGTGGCTGCATTGTCTGTGCTGATGCAGCTCGGCTGGCCTATATTGTACTACACTACCGAAATAATCTTCTTCTGCAGCTTGAGAGCCTCTGCTTGCCCTTTCCGCCGCGATATAATGATACCGAGATTAACGAAGCTGGCAGCTACAAGGCATGGCCGAATTCGTTTCCCGAAAGGAGCTGCCTGCCATTCGGGAATACTCCTGTGTCATGTGGAGGAGGACTCCGCATCGGGGAGGAGGAGTTGGGGAAGCCCCAGCAGCGCTCTAAACGCCACAAGGAGCGCCACGAAGGAGGGGAGCTCCATTGACATCCCTCTTTGTAAGATTCTTCATTTGCCAAGTGATGAACAATTGCTTTGAAAGCGGACATGTGGAGCTGCGTTGATCGAGCTGAGACTTCTCGGCACGTCTTGCATGTTGCTACGAGTTAGAGATGCAAACCACTGCTCGAATTTGAGGACGGAAATAAAGCGCTTCGGGGATGGTGAGCACAAGCTCTGTCTGCCATGCACGACTCTGCGTTGCGCCTCACTGGAGAAACATAGGGCCCAATGATTTGATTTTGCGCCCAGCTCCATGGTACTCTGGCAGCCTTGGAGGGCACACCAAAAAATCGTGTGACAAGATGAGTTTCACAGCCTTTGCGCTCTGTGGAGTTGTGGACTATTGATACTTACTCTTGGGAACATGGCTTGCCTCGAGATTTTTTGCCCCTGATGAGCAATTACTGTACCCGACCAGCGCGTGAGTCGCGGCGCTTGAACGTCAACGTCAACGTCAATACCGCATCTTCAAGATCCTGACAGACCGACGAGTCGCTCATCCAGACCTCCAACCACTTGGAGATCCCGAAAGATCTCTCAAATCTTATACCGTGCTGCAGACATGGAGGGCCGCCGCAAATACTGAAATTTCTGTCAACGATAATGGCGTGGCCGGCTCTAGCACTCTATGTCAAGCCTTTCATCAGCTCTGGCCCGCACTCGCATTGGGAAGAGACCACACTTTTTGTGGTAGATGCCATGAGCATCACACTGAAAGCAGAGCTGGCGAAGATCTGGGAAATGAGCGTCGGAGGAGCGGATGGTACGACGCGATATCTGGCGGTAAAGGACAAATTGGTGGCTGGGAAGCGGCCGTTACAATGTTTATGCTGCTTCTCCCAAGCCTCTCAACGCTAAGCCTTCCATGTTACCATGATACGGGAGAAGACGAGAAATGTATTCCCGTGGTAGTTGCTCGTGCGGCACAGCTTCAAGACTCGAACATTCCGTCACCATACGCTTTGAAGAACTTCCGCAATATCGAACTTGGCATATTATCTGACGACGAGGGGGCGGTACATTGGGCATTAAAGACTTTCTTCCCATTGAAGTCTATCAGGAGCATAGCCTCAGCATACAGCTTCTATAACGACTTCTACAACAGAATATCTCAGCTATCCCAGGGACCTTTCCACATGTGACCCACTTCTCGCTTCAAAGATCCAATATGCCTCCCCTTGTGTTCGGCACTCTCCTCAAACCTTTTTGCAACCTCAAGCATTTGACGTATAGCAATTACGGGGAAGCGGAACCTCCATTCTCGTTCTATCCACATAAGGTGAGACTGCGAATCATCCACTTGCAGCCGTCCCTGCAGGAGCTGACCATCATAAACACCCAAGAGGAGATCGAGACAATGGACTACCTGATGGGAGAGAATGAGGGTTTGCCGCTTGGGTTTTTGGTGGAGTTCCATAACTTGCGTCGGCTTGAAGCTACGGTAAGCACTCTCGTGGGAAGGAGACTAGGGGATCCTGGTTTCGACTCCAGCTTGCCAAAAGACTTACATACGGATTCTCGTGTTTGTGAGAATACTCGCTTTGCAGAAAGCTTGCCAGAGGAGTTAGAGGAGTTGGTCCTAAAAGCCTATTTGAAAGATGTCTTTGCAGTGGTGAAGGTGTAGACGACAAGGCGCATTGAAAAGCGTGAAAGTGATCACACTGGTCTTTGCCTATGGTATCTCTCTAGACGAGGTTGCGGAGGAATGGTTGAGGTGCGTGGCTAAGGGCCAGAAGTTGGGCATCGTGGTAAGTAGACGTGAGGGAGAATATCCGGGTTCTGAGTAAGTTCATTGAATGTCCAATGCACGTCCTTTTGCAGGAACTCACATCCAAGTAGCGGTCAAGCTGATGAAATGCAATATACATGAATTTCTGATGTGGTAGGAGTGACAGACTTGGAGGTGAATATCGAGATTTTTGGATTTGTTGCACATCGCTTCAATGTACCAAGAAGTCTTGGGACATTGAGATTGTCCTTGAAATAGAGAGTGAATCTCTGAGTCAAGGTTTTGGACTTAGGGAATGGTGAATCAGTTTTTTGCTTCATATCGCGCTCACTGTTTCCCATTTTCTGGGACATTTAAATGTCGAATCAAAGTTCAATTTTCGTCTCGGTGTTCCACCGCTTGAGAGAGCTCACAGCGGAATGCGAAGGAAGTGAGTTTCCATTGCGGCGGTGAACATTGGGTGGCGTTCTGTGGCTTCGCCTCAAGCGAGATGCGACTCTTCGGACCACGTTTCAGACATTTGACATCCGAATTAACCCTCTTCACCTTCCTCTTCCTTTTAAATTCCAATCAACTCTCTTGAAACTCCAGTATGGCTTTCAATAGGCTTCCCGAAGAGCTGAAAATAGAGGTGTTCTCCCAGCTTAGAATCCAGAAAAAGGGCATGTTGGAATGGGACCCCCCTGAGTCATTGCTGAATGCAGCCCTTTGCTGTCACAATTGGAACGAACTTGTCGTGCCAACCCTTTACTCGACATTCGTCGAGAAAGAGTCGAATACGACCAAGTTTATTCGCACGATCTTGGAGCGGCCAGACTTGGCATCTTATGTCAGGATCTATTCGAGCAATTTTCCATGGATTGATCCCCTCAAGCCCAAGCTACTCCAGCCGCACCACGTCCAAATCGAGGATCTGGTTGCGGCAGCATGCGCGGACGAGGGGCAGAGGGAGCTTTGGTTGGGGGCAATGTTCAGCCCCTACCATTCTTCGCACCCAATTGTCGCATTGGTCCTGTTACTCCTACCCAACATCTCAACATTGGAATTTTTCAAGGAGACACCAATGGGCATCTACACAGCCCTTGTTTTCTCCAAAGCGGCTCAGCTACAACAATGTGATTTGCGAGCACGGTATTGCAACCTTCAATACGTTCAAATAACTAGATTCTCCGAAGTGACGAACTTCTTTGAGTTCATCGAGCAGTTCGTTCGACTTCGGTCACTAAAAGCCCTCACTTTTGAGAATGCGATAATGTGGGAGGATGTCTATAACGGCATCGAAGTCGTCACATCGCATATCACCCGTCTATCTTTCCTGCGAACCGATATCCACCCTCACGCATTGGCACCTCTCCTCGAGCGCTTCCCAAACCTCACTTATTTCTCATATATCTACAGCAGTAATACTAGCGACGGGATCCACTATCCTTACGTCAACTGCTCTGTCAGAGACGCAATTATGCATCTGCAGCAATCTCTCGAGGATCTGATAATCGTGGACCGAGAGAAAGACCCAGTCGAGGAATGGGAAAGTAACTGGAGTGAGGAATTGCACGAGGAAGCCAGCATCGCTCAAGAAATTGAACCGGGTTCCTTGGCCTTTGGGTCTTTGACTGGATTTGTCAAACTGCGTCGGCTCGAAGCTACGGTTTTCACGCTCACAGGACCAATTCCACGCGCGGTGTTTAATGAGGGAGCCACTGCTGTGGCTCAATGCAGGATTGAGCATGCGGCGCGACTTGTGGAGAGCTTACCGGAGTCGTTAGAGAAGCTGGGTTTATGGAATTGCACTGAGGTGAACAGAGGGGCTGAGAAGCTTTTGTTTGACAGAAGACGGCGGGGCGAATTGCAAAAGTTGAAGGTGGTGGAACTGGTCTTTTCAGAAACATTTGATGTGGAAGACGGACTCTGGTCGCAGACTGAGGGGGAAAAGTTGGGGTTGGTTGTGACTGTACGTATGGATAGAGGCAAGGACCATGATGGACCAAATTGCTATTGAAGATGACACCAGTGAAACCTGAAACTTAAAGCTTAATTTGGGACACTGACAATGAGATCCGGCATTCGTACCCGCCATGAGCCGGCATTGAAATCATCAATATGGAGAAATAGAATCACGTGACATCCATTCAAGTAACCCTATCTTCTGCAGCTTCAACACTGGAGTCTTCACCTTCAATCTTGTCAGCCATATCATGATGACGCTCAATAAATCGCCAGATGAGCTCATGACCTGTGTTTTCCGGAAACTGGAAACCCCTAACGACCTCCCGAACGTAGCCTCGTGCTCCAGACCCTTCTACAACCTTGTTGTTCCAGTCCTCTCTTCCTCCTCCACAGACGATGGCGCTGTCAAACACTTCGACTCCTTCCCTAACACAACATTCAGGGGCCTACCATGAATGCCACCGGATCCAATCAGACAAAGATATTCCACTTGGAACGCGTCAGTTTGGAGTCATCACGTGATGACATCCTTGCAGACATCCACTCGCCAGCTCTCATCTCAGACACAGATAACCCCACGCTTAAATAAGATTCAGAGCCCAAAGCTCGAGCAAAGGGACCAAAAATCCATCTTCTGCGGCGACTTTGGCCCTTGCAAGGTTTGCGTTGCACTGGGTCATGGCGAGGGTTGGAGCCTATCGCCTCTTGCAGGATCACTGGAACGGAAGCCGCAAACAAGGCAGCAATGCTGCTACGACTCACCGAAACAACTCAAACTCATCCATTGTATCCAACCCCTTCCAATATCATACTGTTGCAAGCTCGCATTTCTGAGCACTCATCAGGTTCGCCCCAGAACCATGGCGCTCAACAAACTTCCCGATGAGCTGGTACTATGTGTTGTCTACCAATTAGCCTCCCCAAAAAACCTTTCCAATTTGGCTCTCTGCAGTCACCACATCCATGCTATCGCTATCCCGATATTGTACTCATCATTTGCGGAGAACCAAAAGCAATTCACGTGGGAGTTCCTTTGCACGCTTTTGAAGCGGCCAGACTTAGCCCTTCGTCAAGTCTTTCACCAGCACCTCATGGAGCGGCTCCTGGTCCCCAACTGATTAGCTCGATCGCCGTCGGGACGATGTGAAGGACATACTCGAGACTGCATTTGCGACCAGTGAAGATAAGAGCGAGAAAAATCTCTTCCTTCGGAACTTCTACTCTGGGGAGAATTGGGATGCAGTCACCGCATTGGTGCTCTTTCTCCTACAAAACATTACGATCCTCAAACTACCAGAGTTTCCGAGGCGCACATTTTGGGTTATTGAAGCTCTCCTCCGAGCCTGCAAATTGCAGGACTCGAATACATCCTCACCATATCCTCTGTCTCATTTGCGTGACGTGGAGCTCGCCGCTGAATACTGGCTTCCCGGGGATACGTTCGCGGACATAGCTATGCCATTCTTGCGGATCCGGTCTTTAAGACGCTTTACCTGTGCTGGCTTATGGATGGGACCACGCCAACTTCTCTTTCTCAGAGACACTATATCGAACGTCACCCACTTTTCACTTCCTTGTCCCGAAATAAACTCACTGGTATTCGCCGAACTTCTCAAGCGCTTGCCCCGTCTCGTACATCTTACCTATTGTCACATTTGCGTGCATGCCAAGAAGGAAAAGTTTACTCGGCTGCGGCCTTTTATACCGCGCGCCATACGGGATGGACTCATGCCATCGAGGTTTTTCGTAAAAGAATTAGTTCTTGTCAATTTCGAGGGAAAATGGGAGGACTTTGCCTTTGAAGTAGTACCCCTGCCTCTGGAATCATTGACAGGGTTCGAGAAATTACGCAAAATTGATGCTACCGTGTACACTCTTGTGGGACGAGAAAATTCACATCAATACGGCAATTTACAATTCGTCGAATCCCTACCCCAGTCGCTCGAGATATTGGTGTTACGAAATTGCGAGCCAGACATTTGGCCATTACTCAACGTATTACTTGACAAAAGATGAAACGGAATTTTGGGGAAGCTGAGGATCGTGAATCTGGTATCATGAACTACGGCTTTTATGGATCCACTTGCGAGTCGTGAAGCTACAAAGAAGTATAGAAAGGAGGCCGAGAGCTTGGGAATCATGCTGACTATAGTTGTTGGCTTGCTAGTTGGCGATGTTGCTCAGATTAGAGGTTTCCGCCCTGTCACTTCCCAGTGAGATCTTCAATTAAAAGCACTTTACTAATAGCTGGCGGCTCTTGGCGAGGTTCGTGGAGTTGTGTACACGGCCTAAAAGTATGGAAAAACAAGGACAAAACAACTCGGCAACAAACCAAGCAACGGATCCTAGACGAGAGACAGCAAGTAACGTGACGACTCACTCTCCCCATCACATTCGTTGCCTTCTCCCAACGAAGTCCGAAAACAGCGAGGTTATACTATCCCCCCCCCTAAACACTTATAGTGGGTCCAATATTCGCCACACTCTCATGCTTCACTCACGCCACGCCTCACCCCATTTTTAGCCAATCAGAGCACGTAGAAGCTTCCAGCTTACGTACAACTTGCACTATAAGAGCGGCAGAAAGCCCAGTGAGTACTGGCTCACTCGAAGTAGAAAGCGGTAAAGACTCATTGCGTGCCTTTAGTGGTGTGAATCGTGGCATGAGCGTGAGGCGAATGTTGGACCCACTATAAGTGTTTAGGGGGGGGGATAGTACTGACAACCCCGCGCGGGGTAGAGTAACACTCGTGATCTTCAACATGTGAGATGATCGACACTTCGACATCGTCACACCCTCGCATCGCTCGCATCATCTGCAGTACTTTGAGCAGATTTTGAATGTCTCCATGATACCCTGCCTCGGCAGTGCGCGCCGTGAACGTGTGATAACGTTACTGTGCCATGTGCTGGGGGGTATCTTTTGGTCGGACGCATAGAGTTTCCTGCGGTCCGACTGGTGGAACGGCGGAAATGGCGTCCAACTCAATTGATCCAGGACCCTGCCCCGACCCTGGCATGGCCCAATCGAGGCCCCGTTTCTGGCCTGAGCTCGGCGGCAACCCCAGCCCCTTTCCAGGAGTGGCAGGCTTCAAGGCGGTCCATTCTTACAGAGCTATCACCTTAACGGCAAGGCTTCAAAAATGCGAATATCGAAACTCTGTTGTGAAACCTCCAATGGCCCTTTTGCCACGAGCCATCCGACCTAGTAGCCACGGGCCGACCAGGTTCGGTTCCCATTGCGGGGGATGTTTATGACATTCGCAATCTCCCGAGCTTCAGCTCGAACAATGCTGGCTCTTTCCTTCCTTCCTGTTTGCTTTTCGACATTCCTCCGAAGATGGTGAGAAGATGAAGCCATTGCGAACTTCGAGCCTGTTGTGGCTGGCGACACTTGTTTCTCATGGCTGGGCGGTCTCTCTCCTTGAGGTGCTGCAGAGCTACCCTCAGTTGAGCAGCCTTTACACTTTGGTCAATTCCTCTTCAAACGCGACTGCATTGCTGGCAAACGCCAACAACTTCACTTTCCTTGCGCCGAGCAATGATGCTATCTCGAAATTCAATGCCCAGAACCCAGGTGTTCTGAATGGTACTCAGCTAGTACC
Organism: Hyaloscypha sp. PMI_1271; assembly: GCA_021399465.1. Lineage (NCBI taxonomy): Eukaryota > Fungi > Ascomycota > Leotiomycetes > Helotiales > Hyaloscyphaceae > Hyaloscypha > Hyaloscypha sp. PMI_1271. The sequence goes on from JAJTUS010000012.1 coordinate 214,561, forward strand.
GAATATCCAGTATGGACTTCTCAAAGGCGTGTATCCGGCGCTCTCGATCTCAAGCACGCCGGAATTCGTCCAGAGCAGCTTGTCTGACTCCACATATGCCAACGTCACCGGAGGACAGGCAGTTGAGCTCGTCTTAGGAAGTGATGGCGCGCCTGAGGCGATAACAGGGAATCGAAGCATCAGCACTTCATCAGGCTCCGTAAGTCCCAAGAGACCGTCTCTTCGCACTTCTGTTGACAATGGAAATAGGATATTCCCTGCGTCGGTGGCATCGTCCGTGTAATCAACTCTGTCCTCTCGATCCCTGTTCCCACTGTGATGGAGATCACAAATGCGAACCTGCAGTACTTCATTGCCATATTAAACGCCGATGGCTATCTGAGTAGCAGCGCGACATATGTGAATCAAGTTCTTGATCTGCACGATGTCACTTACTTCATTCCCAACACTGCGGCCGCCCTCGCTGGTGCCACCCAGCTCGCTCAAAACTCCTCTGCCGCCGAACTCGAAGCCATGTTCCAATACTACATCGTCCCAGGATCCGTCAACTACAGTCCGATGCTGAAGAATGGAATGAGCTTGAAGACCCAGCAGGGGACAACCATCCAGATAACAATTCAGGATGGAGACATGTATGTCAATGCCGTGAAAGTCATCGCATCGGACTTGATGGTTGCGAACGGAGTCGTGCACGTGCTTGACAAGTGAGTCCTGCACTTCCCCTCCTCTCCCCAACTCCACCAGAGATCTAACAATCCCCAAGCCTCTTAAACCGCTTGGACACTTCCGGGCCCCCAAAGCCCACCGCAACAGCTTCTAGGCCATCCACCCCACCTCCAACCTCGACCCAAAACTCCATCGCCACGCCAACTTACACCTCCAGCGGCGGGAACAGCGGCATGTCCAGCGGCGCCAAAGCCGGGCTGGGAGTCGGCGTCGGCGTCGTCAGCCTCGGGCTCATCTCCACCCTCGCCTTCCTCATCTACCGGCACCGCCGCAACAAGGAAGCAGCCGCAGCCGCAGCCGCAGCGCCCTGGGACAACAGCTCCATGTCGGGCGCGACCACGTCGCCATTCACCAAATTGTACGTTCAGCGGGGCCAGGTGCAGCGACAAGAAGACCCAGGCTTGGGATTGCAGAGTACGGGGATGCAGCAGCATGGAGCGGATTCGATGGTTGCGGGGAGGGAGTATGGGAAGGTTGATGGGCCGACCATTCCGCCTCGGAGTCCGAGTAGAGCATTGAGGGGTGATGGGAGCTATTTTTGATGAGTTAAGGGGGGTTGGAGAGGGGAGGACGATTGTGGAATAATGGGTGGATGTATAGCTATACCCCTTACGATGTGCATGCTGTTGTGGGTTTTGAAATGTTGATATTTTGTGGCAAGCGAACTCATAGAAATCTATCATTACTCAATTTAGGAGATATCAAATGTGGAACATCTTGAAAGCGAGACACCAAGATCTTTTCCTGACCCAAACCTCTGGCTTGAGATGCTAAACCGGCAGTAAAATCATCACTTGAAGGAACTGCACCCAGCGCGGAGATCTCAAATTTCATCTCCACAACCTAGTGGGTGAATTCTTCTCAATAGCTGGGGCGCACGGATAAGCGAGACTGTTCGTGTTTACTATTCACTCTTTCTGTCTGATTGCCTGGAGAAACAACGCACCCCCTCACTCCATCCATGCATATCCACTCGTAAACCCATGCCATCTATCATTCGCACCACCCATTCCCCCCATCCATTCATCGGCCCACATTCAAGCGGCCCGCATATCATTTTACCGCCCAAGCGCCAAGGCAGAAGCCGATCGATCTGCTCGCTCCGATCCATAACATACAAAATCGTAAAGAAAAAGGCGAAAGGTAGCAAATACTTGCTCTTAAGTGCCCAGGTCCAAGAAAGTCTACTTGAGAAACAAATCCACCCCATTTCTAACAACGCGTGATCGGTCAACGTGGTCTAAGCCGAGCATATCGTCTTCTGCCGTAAGCATCTCATCAAGGATGGAGTCTAAAGCATCATATTAGTATATTATTCAGAAGACCGAGACGAGTGTACTTGCCATCAGTGAGATATGTAGGTTTTGAATAAGAGCTTCGCTTGACAATGGCGAATTTTATCTTTTCGAAGTTTTTGCCCTTCATGCCAGTTCGCTTTTCCAATCGTTTCTTGGTGTCCGAAAATACTTCACCAGGAATTATCTTGAACCTGAAAGGAATTCCATGTGACTTGCTGGGTTCGCTCTGGAAGTGGAATGCTTGGATAAGCTCTGATCCTGACTCCAGATCCTCTTCCGGAATTCTTTCAGCAATGACATGGACATACTCCGTGATGCCCATGACTTGGCTTTCCCGGGTGAGGTTCTTGTGGATTTTGCTGCTGTGAGTCTCATAAACTCGAATGGGGCCAGCTTTCTCTTCGTCGTCCAGTTGTGCCTTTTTAATGAGTGCTGCAATCAGGTCTTCAACTGTGCCGTTCTTGGGGACAAGGATATCAAAAGGTTCCTGTACTATATCAGTAATTGCTCTAAATGAGCGTGGCTTATCTTACCTCTTTCGACATGCCATCGCTCAGCCAAATAACTCTCAGAGCTTTCTTGGTATCCAGTTCTGTTAGACTGATGTCGAGAACCTCAAAATAAAGGGCATCAGGCCGTTGGTTGTTATTGGCGAAGGTGCTATATGGCGGGTTGAGAATGGTTGAGAGACTTTGGCTTTGTCCGCGCTTTACGGATGCCTTTGGGTTTCCATTTGCAGCATTCACGGTCCAGAATCTAAGATGTGTTGGGTCGACCTTCAAATGCTCTCCCACCTTTGCTGCTATTTGATCATAAGAATGCTTATTGCTAAGAATCAGTTCAAACGGTTGATACGATTCGGGATTGGCATTTCGTGTCGGATGAGGGTGGAATCTGACCTCTCGTCTGTGAACGAGAAAATCATAGAACTGTTGAGCGTTGTCGATGCGGTCCAGACCCAAGTTCGATTTCGATAACGAGGTTTTGTCGGAAGAAGACTTTGAGGAAATGCTCCTGTCGTCGTTGTCAGCAAGCGTCAACTGATTGGTGAGATATGTAACGGACTCTCGATCGCTTTCCGATGACTTGGCGTCCGCTTTCTGGAAACAGACAATATCGCCATCTTGAAGCTCAGCTGCTTTCAGAGACTGCTTGGCCTTCATCGGCTCAATCATATTTGGCTTGATCTCCTGTGATAGTATTAGCGAGATATTACCAATAGCGGTTGATATTACGTACTTCAAACAACCGCAGCTGCGTCTTCTCTGTCCAGCCCATCTTCTTTAGAATAACTGGGACTAAATCTTCAACTTTCTTCTCCCTACTGATGTAAATGTGACCCGCTCCAGACAGTGATTGGCTTTCAACATCGAACCATTTCAGGAACAAAACAATAAGGTCGGTCTTTGGTGCATTTCCATTCGTTTGACTTGGAGTCGCTGGCCAAATGGCATTGCCATCGATGTTAACTTCCTCAGCTACCTCTGCCCATAATCGTAACTCCGCAGACTTGCTACCCCCCAATCGCTGATAGGCGTCCTCGACTGTTGTATTCATCTCGGGAATCGGTGCATCCGGCCGAATGGTCTTGTTTTGCCTGTTGACCATAGCCCAGAGACGTATTCGCTTGGGGTCAACGTTAGTGTCCTCGCCAACTTTCGCTGTCAATTCTCCTATCGTAGATTTCCGAAGGAGTCGGTAGAATCGGGGGGCAGCAGGCTCATCCTCGCTGTTGGCGCGATCAAAAGAAGTCAAGTCCGTTCCGCCATGAGCTCGATAAGTATCCTCCGTGATGACCTTGCAACCGAGATACAGGTGCTGCTCCTCCCGTTCTTTCTTGCGCATTTCGCGCAATGCTGCTTCTTCGTCAAGTTTCTTCTGGAGATGTGGTGGCGTATCCTTTCTGGTCACAGGAAGGAGAACTTCATCGAGTCGACTTTGGCGGATATAAACCAACATGTAGGCAGACATCTGGCGTATGATTGGTTTCGTTTTACCACGCATTGCCATTGAACCGTTTGGCAGTAAAAACTCACCACCAAAATTATCTTCTAACACTTCTCTCATGGTGGCCTTTGTAACTTTATCGTCGTCGTACTTGTAAAACCATCCCTCTTTGTTTGGCTTGATGAATGCATAGTAGTGACCAGCGTTGAGATCACCACTGTGGACCAAGACACCATGAAGTTGATAAATCCAGGGTTCTGATTTATCTGCGTCATCAGACAAGTACGGCGCTGCGTCAAAAGTCTCGGGGAATTCGTAGCGATCATTGATCTTCATCATCGCATCGCGGTCAATGTCGTATTGGAACCGCTTGAGCTGTAAGTGGAGGACTTCGGGGAATGTCTCGAAGATGACTCCTTTGTTGGCATCCTGGAGCGCAAACTGCTCGCCTGCAAAGTATTGGTTCTCGCCATTCATCACCTCAACTTGGACATAATCCTTGAAGCTCTCCTCAAGATTCTTGTTGCCGCTGACGTTCAACTGGATATCCCAGAAATCTTCAACCCGCCGAGATTCATATTCGACGTTGATGCACGAAATGTAAGTCCGGACCTTGCCGCAGAATAGCTTGGGCAGAACATTCTCGGCCTCGGTTCCCTTCATCTTCTCCTCCATGCGCTCCATAAGCTTGCGAGATAGCTCTTGTACATCCTGCTGCTCGAAAATGTGTCTCGTTTCCCAGCCGAAGGATTTGGTAAGCTCGTTCGTGCCTACGGCAGTGTTCGATGTTTGGAGTTGATAAAAGAGTCGTTGGAGGGTGTATGCGCTATTCTGGAGGGTCTCTTCATCTTGTGTAGGAATTTGATAGATAGCCTGACTGGTTAGCCAATATCCAGCGCTCAGGACAATGTAATCATACCTTTCGGAATGCGTTTGTGAAGTACAAGGACTGTATGAGTGAGTTCAGGTAGCAGGTAGCGCCTTGATTCTTCAGTCCGACGTAGCCGGTCTCCTTCTTCGAATCATAGTTGTTGAAGTTGTGCCATAAGACCCCAGTCTCGTCCTTGCATATTCTTACATACGAAGTAATATTCGCTGTGTAGTTGTCTCCCAGTAAGTAGCGGCCAGAATCATCCCACGGGACCGTGTATAGCTTCCGTAACTCGACAAATCTTGTAAATCCCCAGTCGCCCTCCTCTTTTGTGAATCGGTGGTGGGCAGTATGATACTGGTAGATGCCTGGTGCTTCTGGATTCCATACAACCAGCCCAAACTGTACACAGCAGGCAAAATCATCTGGGGGTGTTCCTTCCGGATAGGCATGCTCGAGGTAGAGGGAGACGTAATCGACATTGTTGCCGTTGGGAAAGAAAAGAACGCGCCTACTGACGTCAGCAAAGGATGTCCAACCATCTTCTCCTCAATTTTGAATGTTGCATACCAAGGATGACCCCCGGCTTCAAAGGTAGGGCCATGATCCCTCCGCGGATGGTCTCGCCAGTTCTCTATCGCCCAAGTGTGTACTTTGTCCTCGAGGACAGGAGGTTGTTCCGGGAGAAGAGGAAGGACAAGATCTTTCATGCCCTCAACTACCGAGAAAGTCAGCCAGTGGTACAGCTCAGGAATGTGGGTATCCCATACAGTCATCAGCCATGAATACCGGCTCGTCTTCTGGGTTGATAATGGCAATGTCGCCGTCATCCTTCTCAGCCTCTGCATCGTGGAGTAGATCTTCCGAGTCAACGATCATATCGTTGCCGGGGGAAAGTGCTTCTGCATTGAAGAGCTGCTCGTAATCGTCAGAGTCATCTTCGAAGATCGGAACCACGCGGATTTGCGCCATGGTGGATGCGCAGTTGGAGGCCTTGGTTATCCAAGAGGTGGAGGGGAACCCGTGGAAGAGGGGCAGAGAGGGAGGAAGAGGTTCTTACCGGATTCATGATTGCAGAGGTGAAATACGCCTTCCCAGAAATACAAAACAGAGATCAAAGAACTAGAAAGGCTACGACGATGGCGCGGTGTGGTTTCCTGGTTGATTTGGGCTGTGCAAGAGCACCTTGCTCTTTCCCAGGTTCTTTGGCCTCGCTTCGCTAGCGGCCGCTGGCGAATGATGACGTGAAGTACCGCGCCTGTAGATGCTGGCCTTTCAATAGCCGCGATCAAGCTTTGTAGTTGCCACAAAACAAGAATATCTGTGGGAAAAGGTGTACGAAAGTTGATGCTTGCCTTTGTAAAGGCGAGAGGTGATGAGGTGAAGAGGAGGACTCACGAAACGGAATAGTGAATGTCCGAAACGGCCTGGTGCAATTGACAAGGCTGGCTGTGGTGCCTGTAGCCTCATTCGACCAGAGAGGTATGGTCGCTTACGTGTGACAATGGCCTTTATAAGGGCGGGAGGTGAGGAGTTGAGGAGGGTGATTCACGAGCAGAACAAGTGAATGTCCGGAATGGTGCCGTACAATGGACAAGGCTGACTCTGGTTTTTGCCAGCCTCATTCGACCAGAGAGGTGTGGTCGAATGTAGTTGATGAGATTCGCGGCTAATGTTCGGAACTCCTTTCGAGGTGAAAGGGGCCAAGGCGGTGAGGGGACTTGTGAAAGTTTTGAGAATCTGTGAATGTACCAAAGCGCTGTGGAAGATTGATCAAAGATGTGACGGGGGTGAATTGCTCGGGTAAGCTTCGGGACCCCTTTCGAGGTGGAGGGGGCAATGGGGTAAAGGGGACTTCGTCGTTTAGAGAATCTGGGAATCCAACGCAAGAGAAATGCTTAGAACATCGGCAATCTGTAATCCTCAACTTTAGGGAACTCAATGTACTCAAATTTCCAGATACTGAGGACTTTAATTTCGAATTTAGAGGATTCAATGTGCTAAAAGTTTCTGGAACTTTGACATCAATTGCAGTGATTCACGCAAACTGACAAAGTCATGAAAGCATTGTACCAGAGGCTCCCGGGATATGGATAACAATGAAAGCGATTCACCAAAATGAAGGTGTGCAAGGTGAAAGCGGTAAAGGCACTTCTGACTTTCAGATTCGGGGAATCATTGTACTTTAACTTGTATGCCATTCAGGAAATATAAATATAAAGGTACAACATGAGTGTACAAAACTATTGGAAGATTGATTTTAAGCCAACAAGGGCTCCGCCTCGAAGGGACGGAACCGGCTATTAAATATAATGTCTTGGATTGTCTAGGTCACTTTGAGACCCTGCACAGGCTTTGCAACAATCAAACAGCTTGGATTTGGGGATATCTAGTTAGACGCCAATAAAGAACAAAGCACTGTCTCTTCCCCGCTAACAGAAATCTTGTTGAAAGTAATAAAGGAAATCTAGAGGATCCATCATGTCATGGCAGCCTACTTTGTCTCATCCTTCGCAGGAGCCTCAGCAGCAGCATACTTGACAGTCAACCCTTCCTTGATATCCTTGCCCTTTCCACCATACGCTGTCGGTAACTCTTGGCCCCAGCCAGGCAATTCTCCAGCCAAGTTGCTTCCATAACTCAAGGGGTGGAACTTCTTGACAGTTTCCGCACTCAGGAAGAGCTTCATAGCAGCAAACACCCAGCCCATAACCAGGGGGACATTGACGAAGAATTTCTCCTTCAGGAGTTCGGGGTATGCCATGCTGAAGATCTGGATTGTCTCCTTGGAGGCGGCTTTGACGGCGGGATCCATTCGAAGGAAGGAGACGTCGAGATAGTCGTGAACTTGGACCATTCTATAAGGATCAACACCGTTTTGAGGGATGGGTACAGTTGCAGAAGCGAGATCAAGCTCTTTGAGAGAAAGCTCCATCAGGGCAGCGCGCCATTTAACGAATCTGAAATGTCCTTAGCACTTGAACTTAAAAGGAAGGTATCAAACATACTCTTGGACATCTCCGAAGGTCTCCTGTTTGTTCTTCACGCCACCATAGATATTCCAAGTGACAATCTCCTTCTCATGACTCTCGGTCTTCGGATACACTGTGACAAATCCCAAACCACCAAACTTGGCTTCATTGAATTCGGTCTCGGCCAGGAGCTTCCTGGGTTGTGTTTGCTTCCGCCACTTCAGTGCCCCGCTCAATTGAGCCTTAGCTTTGGCTACATCCTGCGTGTTGGCGCGCAGGAACTTTTCCAGAACAATGGAAGTGGGAACATCAAACGAGTTGGTGAGCTCTACTCCCCACATCTCCGTGTATTGCGCGTCCGCGATGACAGAAGGCAGCTGAGCGAAGAGCTTTGAAAGAGGGGTACCAGGCGGCGAAACTGGTCTCTGAACATCACCGCCTGGAGCTGGCTCGGTCTTTGATTGGGTTTCGGAAGCTTCACTCTTCTTCTCTTCCTTGACGGGAACCTCGGGAGCAGGCGCTGGAGCTGTTAGGGTTTGCATTGGAGCTTCAGCAGCCTCGATCTTCTTTTCCTCAGCGCCCGGGACAGGCTTTGGAGCTGCGGCCATTGCTGCTACAGGTTCAGCACTCATGGTGATGGATTTTGATGAGAGATGAGGCCAGAAACTTGCCAAGGTAGAGTGAAGCTATTCGTGAAACCAAGGTTTTTATCAAAAGTGGGGGCGTTCACCTATCAAGGAAGCACGTGGTCAATGCCGAATTTGAATAAACATCTCACCAGCAAGTAGCGCCCTGCAACACAGTAACTGGTATTCCGAAAAATAATATACTGTCCTGAACTCTCACCACAGAACTTTCAGTGAATACTATCTCCGCATGGGGTGCAATCCTTCAAACTGTCCATTGCTTTTTCTGTGGAAGCGGCCGATTGCGGGGCTGTGGCGGGATGAACCTTCTGCTGCAACTGTGACAAACGCCCTGCATGGACTCGGGTTACAAGCCCAAGAACAGGGCAACTCCGCTCTGGCAGAACCCCCTCTTCTCTCCTATGCCTTGCAATCTGCAAACAATCCACTTTCGAGCCTCATTATCTCCTTAATACTCGCATGGAACCGCCGGCATGCTGCAGTCCTGTTCGCAGAATGGCTCCAAGACCTTGCGGTTTACGATGGGAGCTCGATATCGGCCAATTCAGCTGTACTACTGCGTTCAAGCACGACAAGTCCACAATACTCCCCCATGGAGGCCAGCTACTACCCTAGATGAGTAAGTTCCGTCTGCTACTATCGAAGCTCAATGGCTGAGGATCGTAGATGGGTGGGAAAGGAAGCCAGGCCGATAAGTCTCAGACAGCTCATGGTCTTTGGCCGTTCTTTGACGGAAGCTCGATTGATAAGCTCTGCGAATTATGTGAGGACAGAGCTGCCAACTAGGTGGATACTCTCATCCGGCGAGCCCGGGGTATGGACTAATGAGACTCAGGTTGGCACATCGAATCCGAGACATGCAAACTCTGCCCTACGTTGTTGTGACGAATCCCCACATAAGTCAAGTCTACGAGCTATATTATAAGGCATTTGAGAGCCTGCGGAAGGTGCGGGAGATTAAAACATTGGAGGACAATGAGAAGTTCTGCAAAAAGATCAGCCAGACTCTACAGGAACATCTGACTGTGATTCCCAAGCTGTCAATGGGAGTGATAGAATGCTGGGACCTGATGAAACCAGAAGATATGGACAAGTTCATGAATACGATTCTACGCTCTGTATACCTTCCCACACTTCAACTCCCCAGAATGAATGCCCGTTCGACTAACAAATCTCCAGCGTATCTCCCGCCGAGTCATAGCAGAGCAGCATCTCGCCCTGACCGAAACCTTCAATTCTCCCTGGCACTTCCCCGATTCGCCCAATGCTTCAAACACGGGCACCGAGTTCGTCGGTGAAGTCTTCCTAAAATGTAACGCTGGCGAGGTCGTAAACCGGTGCTACAAAACAATCCTCTCCCTCAGTTCCGCCACCTACGGGGCCACAACTCCTCTGCCCACCCTCAAACTCTCCGGTCACCTTGATGCAACATTTCCCTACATCCTCTCACACCTCGAATATATAATCGGCGAACTTTTACGAAACAGCATCCAAGCTGTGGTGGAGCGGCAGAAATCCTCGCCTCGAGGATGGGAAGAGACACCTCCGGCCATTGAAGTCACGGTCTGCGAGGCCCCACAACATGTTATAATACGAGTCAGCGACCAAGGCGGTGGAATACCTCATGACACACTGCAGTATCTCTGGTCATTTAGCAAAGGGCCTCGGTCCTCACAACGGCTGGAGAATCTGACGCAAGTTCCCAAAATGGCTGCCACATTACAAGAATTACGGGTTTCGTCCGATATCCCGACATCACTCCACCCGCCGCCTGAGCCGCATGAAAAATCTGAGCACAGTGGATCAGGACATGACAGCTCTTTATCAAGTCTTAGTAGCAGGCCACCGAATCTACGGCTAGGGATGGGTCTGCCATTGAGTAGAGTGTATGCAGAGTACTGGGCTGGAAGTCTGGAGCTACATAGTCTCGAGGGATATGGCGTTGATGCATTTCTGCAGATCAGTAAACTGGGGAATAAAAACGAGCAGTTAACAATGCGTGCCAGTATGGACGCAGTATAGAGATGAGCATACCCATTTCAATCCAGTTTTGGAAATCACATGTCATGATAGCAACGAGTAAAGTATAGAGAAGCATGAATTACATTCGGCTAAAGCTAGTTAAGAAACAAGTCCCGTCCCAGAAGCACCTAAGAGCATAATTAAGCAGCTCCTCAGCACCCTGCTGCATTCGAAGTCAAGAGACGACACGAAAAGGAAAAGGAGAAGAAAACGGTGTTGCCAATGACCTGCTTACAACACTCCTCACACCCGATCATCCGGATTTTTGACCACCAAAATATTCTGACTTTTGTCCGGGTTTAGTTTCGTTGCGCGTGGAAAGAGGTCCTTTAACGACGACCATGGCTGCGGACAGCACTGCCCTGCATCTGCTCAAGCTCCTGCTCCAACGACTTGATCGCCGCATGCGTGCTCTCCAAGTCTTTGTTCAGGCGATCACGCTCGCTGATGAGCTTCTGCTCCCATTGTCTGAACCGGTGCTCTTCAATCTTAACCTGCTCCGTGAATCGCTTTCGGAGATTCTCTTCCTCTTCCTTAAACTTGGGGTTGTCAAGCTTTCGGGGTCTGGCCTCACCGAACTTGCGGGTCTCCATTTGTTGGGCGCGGTAGGCTTCGTAGTGTGCTTCTTCTGTAGTGTGGATGAGATCCAGCATGTGGGTTCGGATGAGAATCGAGCGCAGTTTCTTGAAATCACAGTGGTCTTCGTTCTCGACTTCTGCGACACCCCATGAGTATTGACGGCCCTTGACGATGCGGCCATCGCTTGTCTTCACATCCTTCTCGGAGCCGATGACGGCAAATGGCATGGCGGCCATGAGACTTCGGGCGTGTTGTGCAGCGGCCTCGTCATCCTCCTCGACAGGTGGTGTGTAAATCTTGATACCTTGCGCTTCAATGACAGCCCGGATCTGTGTGATATTAGCTTTTGATTTGCAGACCGCCTTTCGTTGTTGAACATACCCTTTGCTTGTAACGGGCCAAATCAGCGGGGCTGAGGGTATCTGCCTTCGCAACGACAGGGATCAAGTTGACTCTTGAGCTCAATCTCTTCATGACCTCAATATCTAGCGGCTTCAAGGTGTGTCCGGTGGGTCTGATGAAGTACAAGCAGGCGTGAACACGTAGATCAATCTTATCAACACGGCGGGGTTGTTGCTCTTGCAACATATACGACTCATGTTGATCATCCAAGAACTCGATAATTGGCATCCAAGAATCACGGTTGTTGACATAATCGCCAAAGCCAGGAGTATCGATAACGGTGAGGCGGACTAGGAGATTGTCAGAGCTGACAGTTGAAAATATACCCCCATAATGATATACCTTTGAAGAACTTCTCCTCAAGCTCAGCCTTTGTGATTTCGATCTCGACGGTCTTGTCCACTTGCTTCGCGTGTCTCTTCTTGTGGTCGGCGTAGTTTTTGATGGTGGTGGAGAAGAGGGTCTGCGGTGCGGTTAGCATTATTACCTATGTATGGGCTGGTAAGGATTAATCCAACTTACGTTGATGAAGGTGGTCTTTCCGAGTCCAGATTCGCCAGCAACCATAATCGTGAAAGCTGCGCCTCTCTTTGCTACTATCTTATGGCGCTGGTTGGGCTTTGCTTGAAATTAGCTGACATTCTGCAGCTATTCTGAAGATACGCTTGATGTAACACATACAAGGTTTGCGATCCCGATAGGGGAGGCGCTCTCTGAGGTTGGGGGAGCCATTGTGGATGTGCTTATTGCAGATTCACTTGCTTTGGGGTCGAACGCAGATAGAGACTTCGTGCCGTCGTGAAGGAAGATGATTGTCGCAAAAGTTGTTTGTGATCAACAGTCGTGGACTTTTCAGGAGGTTCGGGAAATTCACAGTTCCCCTTTTCGTTTAGAACCCCCGGACTTTTAGCGTGTCCCCGAAGAGTCTAGCGTGCCTGCCGCTTCGGAGAAACTAGTTACCGATCAACTTGCATGCGGTAAAAAAAAAAGTCCTGGGCGAGAAATATATCGCAAAAATGCCAATTCAACGGTGACCATGAAGACGGAGTTCAGGGTATTATTTTTACTCCTCACAATATTTTATGCGACGTATTGACAGTTCACGTAGTTCTCCAACCTTTTGGGGACTGTATACAGCCAGGGAAACCTGCTCTTCAGTCCTGATGGATCTTGTCTATTCTCTCCAGTCGGGAATCGAGTGACGGTTTTCGACTTGATAAAGTGAGTATTAGATTGAAATGGAGCAAGTAATCCGCTAATTGTACTATAGTAACAAATCCCATACTCTCCCATTCGCGCATCGAAAGAACATCGCCAGACTCGGCCTCACACCACGGGGTAATTTACTTCTTTCCGTCGACGAAGATGGCCATGCAATATTGACGAGCGTACCTCGACGAATCGCCCTCCACCACTTTACATTCAAGTCTTCAGTCTCTGCACTCGCATTTTCTCCCTCGGGACGTCACTTTGCTGTGGGAGTGGGGCGGCATATACAAGTTTGGCACACACCTTCAACGCCAGATCAAAATGTGGATGGAGAGTTAGAATTTGCCCCGTTCATACTGCATCGAGTGTATGCAGGTCATTATGATACAGTCCAGAGTATTGAGTGGTCTAGTGATTCTAGATTCTTTCTCAGCGCGGCTAAGGACTTGACCGCCCGAATATGGAGTTTGGATCCCGAGGAAGGCTTTGTTCCAACGACACTTGCGGGACATAGGGAAGGTGTTCTCGGCGCATACTTTTCAAGGGACCAAGAGACGATTTATACAATAAGCAAAGATGGTGCTGTTTTCCAATGGGCATACTTGAGGAACCCCAATGCACCTGAACTTGAGGAGGACGAGGAAATGGAAGATGCGGACGAAGATTCCCATGCCAGATGGAGAATTACACAACGACATTACTTCTTGCAAAATAATGCTAAGGTTAATTGTGCGGCATACCATGCAGACTCGAATCTGTTAGTGGCTGGTTTCTCGAACGGCGTGTTCGGGCTCTACGAGATGCCGGAATTTAATATGATACATACTCTGAGTATCTCTCAAAATGATATCGATTTCGTCACCATCAACAAGACTGGCGAGTGGTTGGCATTTGGAGCCTCAAAGCTTGGTCAATTGTTGGTTTGGGAATGGCAATCCGAGTCCTATATTTTGAAACAGCAAGGCCACTTCGATTCCATGAACGCCTTGGTGTACTCTCCAGATGGACAGAAGATTGTCACAACAGCCGACGATGGCAAAATCAAAGTCTGGGACGTGAATTCGGGGTTCTGTATTGTCACTTTCACTGAGCATTCAAGTGGAGTTACAGCTTGCGAATTTACGAAGAAGGGAAATGTTTTGTTCACATCAAGTCTTGATGGATCCATAAGAGCGTGGGATTTGATTCGATATCGAAATTTCCGAACATTCACTGCTCCAACCCGATTATCGTTCTCATCTCTGGCAGTGGATCCTAGCGGTGAGGTGGTCTGCGCTGGATCTTTAGACTCCTTCGACATCCACATATGGTCAGTTCAGACTGGCCAATTACTCGATCGATTAGCAGGTCATGAAGGGCCAATCTCATCACTTGCCTTTGCGCCAAATGGAGGCGTTGTTGTCAGTGGAAGCTGGGATCATACAGTCCGAATATGGTCGATCTTTGACCGAACACAAACCAGCGAACCTCTGCAACTTCAAGCCGATGTTCTCGACGTAGCATTCAGGCCCGATTCGAGGCAACTTGCTGTATCAACACTGGATGGCCAACTCACATTTTGGACAGTCTCGGAAGCAGAACAACAATCAGGAGTCGATGGAAGAAGAGATGTATCTGGTGGTCGCAAGATTACAGATCGTCGCACTGCTGCCAATGCGGCTGGGACGAAGAGCTTCGGCGCTATCAGGTACAGTGCCGACGGCACATGTGTACTGGCTGGTGGAAATAGCAAGTATATTTGCCTCTATTCAGTCGACTCGCTCGTACTGTTGAAAAAATTCACAGTTAGCATCAACTTGTCATTGTCAGGGACACAAGAGTTCCTGAACAGCAAGCTGTTGACGGAAGCTGGCCCAGCTGGCCTCATTGACGAGCAAGGTGACGCATCAGATCTCGAGGACCGGCTCGATAAAAGCCTTCCAGGATCCACAAGAGGTGGTGACCCATCGGCCAGGAAGCGTATGCCAGAAGTACGAGTAACAGGTGTAGCTTTTGCGCCAACAGGCAGGTCTTTCTGTGCCGCCTCTACCGAAGGGTTGTTAATATATAGCCTGGATACGATGCCACTTTTCGATCCTATCGACCTGGACTTGGCTGTCACACCAGCCTCAACACTGCACGTTCTGCAGAAGGAGAAAGACTACCTCAAAGCCCTCGTCATGGCTTTCAGATTGAACGAAGCTCCATTAATACGACAAGTCTACGAAGCAATCCCGCATAGCAACATCGGACTTGTCGTTGAAGAGTTACCTGTCGTATACTTACCACGACTACTTCGTTTTGTTGGCAAGCAAACAGAAGAGTCACCTCATTTAGAATTTTGCCTGCTGTGGGTACAGGCCATTTTGAATGGACACGGTCAGTGGGTCCGTGAGAATCGAGCAACCGTGGATGCGGAGTTGAGGACTGTCAGTCGTGCTGTTGGAAGGATTAGAGACGAGTTGAGACGACTGGCCGATGAGAATTGTTTTACGATTGATTATCTTCTGAGCCAACCGACGGCGCAAAATGGGGCGCAAAATGGTGCTGCAAATGAGCAAAAGTCTATCACAAATGGAACTGATACCCAACAAGTGGAGATTGAAGAGGATGACGACGACGATACTGAGTGGATAGGCTTAGACTAGGAATCTAACGTTCGAGCATTCGGGTCTGCCATAGTGTACTTGTTGAGCAGTCAGTTTGCACCCCTAAGATGAGTTCGAAAATCTTCCATCGTTGTTTTGGACAATGGGCCTATATGTGGCAAGTTGCCCCTGAAGTCAAACCACCTCCGTTGCTGAAGCGCCTGAGACAAATCCTAGACAGATGCCTCCATTTCCAGTCTCGATGCAACTAGCAGAGAGCGCCGGGGCTTTCAGCATGATGTAGCTAAACGGTTCTTTCGTCTCAGATTTTCCCAGCCTCTTCACCCCAAGCTATTCTCGCCAAGCTGGCCAGTGCCTTCGCCCAGACTTTCCCTGTTCCTCCATTCAGCTCCACGTGCCGTGTCAGCTTGCCGCCCACCAATCCTATCTCACAGGCGGAGTCCCCGTGGTTGTGTGGCGTAGAGGCAAGCTTAACCATAGTGCATTAGCCTTGCCTTCCGTGGAACAATGTATTGTGACTTGAGAGACTTGAGAAGCTCAAAAAGCCTCAAAGCCTCAGAGCCTCGCAGGCTTTTTCTACGTTCACAACACCTCTCTTCTCGGCGCCTGCAGTTCATGGGATGATACAAGCCATAGGGTCGATTTTCCTTCCAGGTTAGTCTGACTTTCAATTGTTTATTGTTCACTGTCTGCTACCATCATCCAATTGGCGCAACAGTCTTCGGCTCCCAACCGCAGCCAGAGAACAAAGCAACCAAATGGAAAAGACCCAAGCGTCCGGGTTCTCCGGAAGCGACCACTTATTGTCGGAAATTTTGAGCGTATTAAACCGAATTGATGGCCACCTTCAGGCACAACAGACACGCGTCGATGAGCTGGACAGTAAGATTAGTTCTGTGACGACGTCTGTAAAGGAGGCTGTGAACACGACGCAAAGTGCCAATAATTCCACTGATCGCCGCTTGAAAGTTGCTACAACACTCCAACCATTCAGGGAGAGGAGATCTAGCACATTTCCTACAAGCCCTTCAACGCGACTTCATGGTCCTGGTCTAGAAACATCAGGGAGAAATGGCAGCGGTCAGAGCACCTCGAGCCGCTCTTCTCTCTCCCAAAGAGTTCTTGCAGGGCAGTTCAACGACAGACACTCCCCTCGAAATAGCCTCCCAGGGAAAAGCAAGATCTTTACATCTCCAACCCCGCCCAGCAACTCAATCCCAGAGACTAGTTCTGATTCGAGAAGAGGAACATTAAGCTCTCTCTCGCCACCTCCCATGGCTCAGAACGAGCATATCGATCACGCACTACATAACGATGGCCTGGACTGGTATACCAAGTTCCCACCGCCAAAGAGCTGGGTCGTTACTAGGACTCAAGGGAGGGATCTTAAAGTCAAATACGGCGGGGAGGACGCGAAGAGCCTTTGGAAAACATTCGTTGGAGACTCGTGCACTATTCCTCCTGATGGCAGGGTCGAAATGACTTTTCAACAACATATCCTGGAGCGTTTGGACGAAACACAAGTCGTGTTACTTTTAGAGACACTTCGGGATGTCTCAACCGAACTGGAATATCGGCGTCCCGGAGATCTTAAAAAGAGGGGGAGCTTTAAGGTCACCGACTACGAATTCGATCCCAATTTTGAAGAGTCTGTAGCAGAGTATCGTGTCGACATCCCCAGTGGGAGGTTTCTGGATCCAGACCGTCGAATTAAACAAGCAGCAACAAGCCCTAGTAGTGAGGACGCGAAAACAGCACCCTGGAAACGAATCATGTGAGTTATTCCGTTTGATCACGCTTGAACATATTTCCCATCAATGCCGCAAAGGTTTTGGAACAATGAGGCAGCCTTCGAAAGCAGAGAGTGGCCGACAGAATCTAGAACCGGTCCCCGGTATTTCCGCTGACGCTGTGTAGAGAAATCAGGGGCTTGTCGAAGAAACTTATCGACGAGCACGAAACATGGACAAAATCCATTGACGAACACGAGACATGGACTGGTAATTTTCGAGATCCTTGGAATGAAGCTTTACCTGTAGTGAATCCTATATGTCCTTTCTTGACTAACCGAATAGACGAGACAAACTACAGCCAGCAGGGTTACACCGGGATGAAGACGGTTCAGGAAGCTCTAAAGCACCACCAACAATGCTGGCGGCGACCACCACCTAGCGATGACAACTTATGTTTTCATGTTACGTTTTACGAATTGGTAGATCTCACGCATGATGACGAGCTGGAGGGTGAAATTTGGAGGTCTGGTAAGCTCCACAGCGACAACCCCGATGAGCTGGAGGCTTTGTACGGCTTCAGAACCCGTCGAATCCGAGAGAGTGCTTGTACCGTAAGTTTCGTTCTTTAGTATCCCCCTAACCCCCTAAGCTAAGACTTATCCGGTGGCAGATTGTGATTGTTCCAGATCCAGCAGCGTCCCAATTCTGGACCATGCTGTACATGTGCCCAAATGGCTTCGAATTATACGATAAAAGCAATGAGTTCGAGCATTACGATATGGTATTGAGTGCAATCAAGGGTCGAGATGCAGAAGGTGCTCTTGAGGCAATGGTAGGATTTTCAATCCGCATGGTTCTCCAACGATGGGAGAAGATCTTGGAGTATTTTACGTGGCTTCTGGAGATTCTCTTTCGGATCCGGATGCCCACGATAGCTTGCTTTTCGACGACGATTCGTTTTCAAGATCACGCAGATATTTCTGGGCTATCAACTACTTAGCGGAACTGGATATCAGCATTTCTCGAAACATCATTCAATTGGATAGATTTATTAGAGAGGACTCGCCTAACAAGTCGCTTCGCGAACAGCTGAACCAATTGCAACATCTACGAGAGCGGATCCTTGGTCAAAGAGATGAAGCGATTGCATTGCGGGACGGGGTGAGTAATTTTAACCATTTCATTAGGAACGCTCAGTGTTCGTCCCAACAGGTCTCTGTAACATTGAGACCATATGCTCTTGGAACTTCCGTTCGGTTATCAAGTAAGGCTTCGTACTTAATAACCGGTTCAAATGGCTTCTTACTGCCAGTTTATATCAACGTTGGCAGATAATGAGCTTCATACTAATATTCGAAATAGCTATTTAGTGCGAGTGGGGTAATGGAAAGCAGAGCATCAACAAGACTGAACGAAAACATCAAACTCCTTACATTCGTCAGCATATTCTTTCTGCCACTCTCATTCTGCATGGTATTTCCATCCCTTGCAAATGCCAATGCCAATCTGACCTTACTGCAGTCCGTATGGAGCGTCAACAATACTATTTTTAGCCTCAAGGCTCTCGTCATAGTCGCCACCCTTGTCGGACTCAGCACATATCTCCTGGTCTTCAATCTCAACGACGTCGTCGAACTCTGCAGTCGGGTCTACAGCATGCACAAGCTGCTGCTCATTGAGCTGATGCAAAAAGACCTCGACAAGAAATGGAAGGAAACCGGACAAAAGTTCACCGGCTTTCAGCCAAAACAGGAGAAACGCAAGCCCTCAGAATGGATGTTAGGTCTCTTCGTGTTGCACAAAGCCTTCGGCCGCTTTCGATTTACCAAAAGGCTTTCGGCGGAGGAAGAACAGGAGAAAATCCGTTCGAGCAAGGAAGGAAGTATGCCATATTGGCCGGATCTCCCATTGCCAGAGGAGCCGGCACAGTCGACGGATCTCGCAAAAGTCCAAAGTGCGGGTGCGGGCGAAGTCAGGAAGAAGCCTTCGATTCGAGACAGATTTGCAAGGCTGAGTATGGTGTTTAGAAGAGGTGCTTTCTCGCCAGGAACCACAGCAAATGTTTGAATCGGCGAGTCCTTATTATCCACAACAGATAGAAACGTGTGGACGTTCGATCTGATTGCAAACGTAATACGTAGACAATGGCATAAAGTAACGGGAATACAGGGCATATATCATAATATATTGATAAAGACCACACTAATATACCCTATAGGTCTCAGTTTTATCTCCTATAGTAGTATTGCGGTCCCTATAAGCCCTATAAGGGTCCCCTGAAGCGACCAATTAACCCCATACCTCCTTAAAGAGGGGTAAAGGGGGGTGGGTGAGATATAAGAGTTAAACCATGATATTCGGTACCATACTAGTATATAGCTACTAGGTAGAGAGATGGTGGTGGGGGGTGAGGCGATGTAAATGCGGATCTTGTGGAGGGTGGCGGTTATGCCGAAGGTGGTTCTGGTGTGGAGTGCACCTGTGAAACAGAAGGGCATGACATTTTGATCTTGGCTTGGAGGGTTAGGAAAGAGGTAAGGATGGGAGGAGAGAAGGGAACTTAAGATGGGTGAGGGTCGGCGATAGTGACAATATCCGCACAGAGGCACCAAGGTCTACTCGGTTTGAGTACGAGTATTCGGATAGCTGGAACAATTATTAGTTCAAAGGAGGCTGGGGTACTTTATTGGACTAAGTTTGTTCTTGGCTTTTTACGGAGATCGAGGCATAAAGTGACGGGAATACAGGGCATTGGGACCCAAATTGCCCTACAGCGCATATTTATAGGGACTGAGACCGCTATAATGCCCTAAAATCTTCGGCGTCATGCCCTGAAAGCACCCTATGAGACATTCGCAAGGTTGTTGGCGATCTTCAGGGGTATTAGTGCTACTGGCAGAGTAACTCGTGACCCCTTGTTAAAGCTTATAGCGTATTTTTAGGGCAGGCCGCTAAAAGTACAGGGCCTTACAGAGAGACCAACCGCCTGAAAAGAGTGCTATAGGGGACTTTTCCCACAAATGCTCTGTATTCCCGTCACTTTATGCCGCAAGCTACGTAGCTTGGCAGCTCCAACAGTTCTTTCGGACTTCTCTATTCATAAAACATCGTCTCATCAAAGTATTATAGAAATTCTGTCTCATTCCTGTCGTCTATAGAATTCATAACATTGATACGCCAGTCCAGTCAAATCCCGTATTCCTTGCTGTTTCCAGAACGAACAAATGCAACATAAACATCTCATCTCATCTATGAGCGTAAGAGCAAAACAAAACATAAGTACGTTACGCAGAAATATAACAGACAGCCTGACCCAAACGATAAATTAGACAAGACATGAAGCGCGCTACTGTAAATGATGCATGCATGCTGGTATCTTTGTATACTCTCCCAAACAAAATACGAAAAAACGAAAAAACTCCTCCAAATATGTTGAGGATTAAGGGATAGCGTTCAGCTCCTCCCTCTGCCTCAAATACTTCTTCGCCAGCTCGTCGCCTCCAACGGAGGAGAGTTCCATCCAGTGGTAAGCTACACACATCGTAGCCGGGTCGCTCCTCTCACGATCCCGTTCTTCTTTCCCGGTGCTGCCACCACCATGCATCTCCATGACTTGTGCCTTGAATGTCTCTCTTGGCTTACTGAGCGGTGCAGTGACGCGCTCAACAAGCTCGGGGTGGGTGAGGTAGAAGATGGCAAGTTCGCGCTCGGCGACGGGATCTCCTTCTTTGGCGGTTATGGTCCACATTTTAGCTGCGTCTTGCATACTGTACTGCATTACCTCGCCACTTGCAGTGGTTGGTGGAACGGATTCGGTGTTCGATGTAGTGGTCTTGCGGGTCTGCGTATAATGGACGACGATCTCATCGGCAATTTCGATGAGAGTGCGGCAAACGTCTTGCTTCAAGCCCAGGGCAGCGAGTCCTGCATCCCAGAATGCCTTTCCGCGCTCAGTTTTGTCGAGAACGGCAGCCGGAACGAAGGAGGCGATGAATTGCAGGTCGCGGAACAGAGTCTTTGGTCGAATATCTGCATCACGGAAAAGGTCTTGGAGGACGTCGACGATCATGTCGGTGCTGGCCGGGTTGGGGAGGCTTAGAGATCGATCGGTTGTGCGGTGGACTGGAGAAGCAGAGGCATCGGATTGGATGAGAGTCGATGCTCGCCGTTCTTTGCAGTTATCGATGGCCTCCTCAAGATTCTTGGCTCGAGGTGTGGTTGAAGTGGTGTCGGTGTGTCCGAAAGCATTGATGTGCTGAACTTCTGGAGACTGGGGGGCTGCAGTCAAGGACTCATGGCGAATGCGTGGTCGACGTGGGGCCGATGGAGTGAGATATGCTATGATAAGATGCTCCAATTCGAAAAGAGCATTCAGCTTTGCGTATGGATTTGGATGAACAGAGAACATTCTCAGCAACCGCTGGAATGCCATTCTGTAAGGGAAGTCTGGGGAGTCCATTTCCTTGGAGACACTTTTCCGAGGCGCACCCACGAGGTAATCACTGGTCGAGCTCTCAGCTGTGGAGTGGACCTCGGGAGTACTGTGCTCTGTTGAGCGAGTACCGCCAGAGCCTCCTCGCTCCATTCGTTGAGCAAATGAATCGGGATTCTCGGGAGGGGCATCGGTCTTTTGTGCTCCTCGCAGGTCTCTGAAGCTCTTTTTCTTCTCCAGAGTTCTCTTCTTGCTCTTTCTTCTGACTTTTCGCTCCGCCCGTTCCTTCCTCTCCATGCAGTCCTGACCGAGGTCACCCGAGAACCAAGAGTCAGTCTCGCTCCCACGCGCAAAGACCAGCGTGCCAAGATCACTGATGAGGAGACTTGTCAAGGTCTGCTTCAAATCTACCAGGAATCGTTGTTTCGCTTGACTGGCACGCTCCTCTTTCAGCATTACCGTCTCGTTGGTAGACGACGAAGTTCCAGGGCGATGGCTACTGATGCTGGTAGACGGCGATTGAGCTCGAGTTTGGAATGGCGACCAGAATGTTGTAGCAGAATCAATGGTCAGCACAGGGCTAGCCATCCCGAAATAGTCTTGAGAGTCCATCAGATCTCCAGTGGTGCTCAGTCGGGACGTGCTGTACCTGCCGGAATCAAAACTCTGCTGTGAATTGTTCCTAGCTGACATCGCTCGCAAATCTCTTAGGCCTGGTCGACTGAAGTCGGTACTTCTTAAACCACGTTTTCCGTTATCTGACTCGCTGGTATCGTCCCCAGATATGCTCAGTGACCCAAGTCCGTTGAGGAACAGATCACCCTTTTGTCTGCCACTATCCAGAATTCGTTTGTCTCTGGAGTAGAGCTCGCTTGACCAGAGAACTGGGCCCTCCATTAAATTATCACCAACCAACTTATTGATACAAGCCTCAATCTCCAAGCAGAATCTGTGGATACGCTCTTCGCCTTTGCAGAAGTTCTCAATCCCGAATTGAGAAAGCCAGACCAACGTTTTGTCTGACTGTTCATCAGATAACTTGTTCGGTCCACCCTGTTCCTCAATCGCAGCCATCATATCCATTACTTGGGCTTCGGTCTTCAATAGGAAGTTATTTGTGGAGAGCCGAGACGGATTCCGGGGCCGAGCACCTCCAGCAGGGAGATGTGTAGATCTTCTTGGCGACGCCATGCACTTCAATGCAATGGCTATATTCCGAGCAGTATCGTAGGCTGCAGAGTTTCTCACGTCTGTGACGTACCACATCTTGTCTCGGAGAGCCTTGAGACGCTTCATCATAGATTCAATGGTGACATCGTGACGCTCCTGGGATTGCTTCAACCATACCAGCCATGCATCATACTCTTCAATGGCGCTCGTGGAACGTCGAATCGAGTCTCTCGGACCCCGAGAAAAGATACTCAGGAGAGATGCATATCCATCTCGCTTCAAAGAAGTAGATGAAATTTGGTGTAACTGATTCAACGTCTTCCAGTACAAGTGAGCGTTGACGAAATCTGACTGGGCCTGGCATTGTGCTTCGGCCGCTTCCAGCATTGTGACCAAGACAGAAGTGGATTCGCGATCAGCCTTGTCGCTTTCCGAATCACGCCTTAGGTGTTTTGAAGACTTTGAGTCGGGCTGCTTGGTGTCCCTCCCAGATCCTGTAGAATTGTCACGAGGACGATAGGGATTCTTCGATTGCGCCTGAGCTGATGATCCTGGCCGACTTCGTTGCTTCTTGCGAGGGCTTTCCAGTGCAGATGTCCTGTTACTGAAGGTCATTGACTCGGCCTTCGAATCTAGAGACTGTGGGATCTCGTAGTCTTCAACAAGCTTCAATATCGAGTCTCTCAGTTGATGGTAGTCTTTCCCAAGATCCGGACCAGCACCAGGTGCATCATCTTCATCGTCACTGCTGGTCGTAAATTCTTCCTCGTCGGCCTCATCATCGGGGTCGTGTGGCATATGAGTTGACAGAGTTTGGCCATCGGCCGACATGAAGAGAACCGCCCACCGTTCTGCGCAAGGATGACAGGATCCAGAAGTTCCATCAGCACCCAAACCCTGATTCATTTCATATGTAGCAATGCGGAGCTCAAACCCATCATCTTCGTAATTTGTTGGGGTCGAGGTCTCGTCCAGCAGAGGTTCTCGCGAGGTGGTGATGTCGCTAATCACCGAAGAGCCGCTGTTTGAAACTATGGAAGCATTGTCGAAGGCGTTGCGCGGAGCAGCCATCGATAGGGACTGGCTTAAACTGGACATGCCGCCAGTAGTGACTGTCGATATGCCTGATATCGAAGAAGCGGAGGACCGTAGACCACTTAAGTGTATATCCTTGACAGAGCCAGAAACTGGGCGTCTTTCCGGGAAAAGCGCAGTAACCATCGTCAAAAGGTCTGATGGACTGAGAACAAGATATGGATGAACTTCAACAGTCTCTCTCAGCGATGTTATGGATCGCGCTGGAAGTAGCTTTGCCTTAGATCGCGAAGGTCTGTTTGATCGGAAACGGGTCATGATGTTCTCGATGTGTCCCTTGATTGCCAGCGGGGTGGAAGGCGTACTATTCCTATAGAAAATGTGAGATACTTGCGTGCCGGGAGTTTGGATTTACATACCACATCATATCAATGACCAATTTCTGAGCCCTCATGACGACCTCTTTGAGGATCTTCTGTCGACCATATTCGGTGATGTGGTATTCGGACATCATTCCATACGACTGGAGAGATCAGCAGCGAACATGAATGAGAGATTGGACACCACCTGCCTCGGGATGGATGACGACGTTTAGCAAGAAGACCGAAAAGAGCCATTTTGATATCAGAAATCTCCTCGTTGCGTGGTGCCACTTGGGATCAAGTTTCCGGAGAATTGCGTTACCAAGTTCAATAAGCCCTTCTGGGATACCTCCTGCTCCTGGATCATCCACAATCTCGAACAGCCCCTGGACGGCAGCGGTATAAAATTCGTCAGCCGCGATGGAGTCTTTGGCATTTCGCGGCTCGACATGGATACGGGTCCCAGCCTGGTCCTCGGCTTTTTCCAATAAGAAGGCTCCATCCTCAAGGATTTTCATGAGATACCATTCCATACTGCTTCGACCTGACCAATCTCGCATCGCTGTCCAAACATTGAGAACACTGCAGATAAATTGTTCTGTACCGGTCTTCTGCTCGGTGATTAATCGGGCACATGTGGAAGCCCACACATCTGTCCTCCTTAGATCCTCGCCGGAATCTGGACCAGCGGAATTGGCGAAACAAGTATGAATCAAAGCAGATAATGGATCATGACGCTGAAAGGAAAGCAGACGCTCAACTGCAGAGGGTATATGCGCGGGAAGCCGATGATTGCTGGAAACATGGCCTTTGGAACGATTATGAAAGGGCAACACGGAGTTTATAGGTTCCAATCCTTGATGGAATACAGTTAAATTGGATAGTTCTGAAGCCGTAAGACTGGAAACGCGACTGGCCAAATAATCTGGGTTCGTCCGGATCTGGGTCAAGAATTTGAGAAGGCTCTCACGGGACCGCTGGGGTATTTCATGCATAAATGTGGTCAAGACACTGGAGCCTTCTCCGCCTTGGGGATTCGCACGGCCGTTATCCAAATCGGGTTCCAATAAAGCATACCTGCGGGTGGCATCGCAGGAATTCCGGACATCGTGGATAGCATTATAAAGATTTGCAAAGTTCTTTTTCTCATCAGCTCTGAAATTGTCAACCAAAGTACGATGTGCCAATTCTCCACATCGTGCCAGGCGGGCGGAGAGGGCGGTGGATACGAGGGACCGTTGCAATCGAAGGCGGGAGTGGGCTCTTTTCCTTTCTTGATAAGTGCACAGCCGGACCAAGTGGGCAAGTTCTTCCAAAGTTGTGGTAGGGCTAGCAGCAGTCACCGCCGTGATCTGCGGGTTGCTATATTGTGAAATGTCTTGTAATAATGGAAGAGGTGGCATTTTGGTCGGCGTTGCGGGAGCTTCTGGCAACTTGCCTTTGCCATTTGGAGACGGCTTCACTGGCTCTTGTCTTCGGGGAGCAGGGGATGGGGATGCATGCCGCGTACTGCTTCGGGGCCGCTCCCGTTCTGCAGGCTCTTTGTATGAGGTGGGAGGTCTATTGGGACTTCGGGATTGGTATCGATGTAGTCTAGGAGGGACCACATGTTTTTCGGGAGGAGAGGGGGTAGGAGATCGCGAAGAGAGCTGGGTGATGGTGGGAGAGACAGCTGCAGATCCAAGAAGTCAGCATCCAACATTTGCACGTGAGAGAGAAAAGGCACGGTGGGGGAGAACTGTGATTTCATCCCATGTTTTGGACGTACGGGGAGAGGCGTGAGCAGGCCCGGGAAGGGAGAGGGATCGCTGCATTTGTATCATCGCTCCATCTGGTTGTGGCCTGGCTGCGATCTCGAGCTTCCCAGCTTCGAGATGCCAGTGCACGCAAACAAAGTCGGATGAGTTGTGGTGATGTCGCGCTGCGCTGCGCTGCGCTGTGCTCGCGCAATCAGGGCGAGGCCGCCGAAGCCGTTGCGAGGCTGGCCGTGGATTACGCGGGGCTCGGATCCGATAAGGTCAAGGTGATTGCCTTCTCTCACACGCAAACTCCAGACGACAACTCTCCTGCTGCGGACTTGGACGTGAGGATATAAGGGACACCTGGGATGGAGAGCATCTGTGAACGCCTCTCGCCTCACTGCTCTCTCCGTCTCGTCGGCCGTGGAGCATCGCGCAGGTAGCGTGGATTTGTTGGCAGCGTGGCCAGCCACGGCACACCCACCCAATCATGGCCAACGCCGGATCATCGCCAGCACAGCGACGAGCAGGGATCTTCTCGCTGCTGCCCAATCTCGCGTGCAGGAACATCGTCGAGTCTTCATGGCCGCTGCTCCTGCTGCTGCCGCTGCTGCCACTGCTTTCAGCCTCCGACAGATCGCACTGCAAGTCCCTGCGGCTTGCAGTCCACAGAACAGAGACAAGCTTCTCGGTGGCACTCCGCTGGCTGGTGTCCGGACTCTGCTGCACACTGGAGCTGTCCTGAGTGACGGGGGCTGGGCTGGGGCTGGGGCTGGGGCTGGAGCTGGAGCTGGGGCCTTGGGACTCGAGATGGGTGGCCAGTGGGGGACAACAGGCGTTGCAAGTACTCCATGGCAGCTGAAGATCGACCACTGGACATCTGGTGCGAGATCTGGTCCCAGCAAGTCGACTGGCGGCGATGCCTCGAATCTGTCTCTGCCGTTTGCCTCTGCAGTTCCACATACGCTGCGCTGCGCCTCTGAAAGGAGGCAGCATAACGGTACGCCGTCATCTGCTCATCTGCACATCTGCACATCTGCACATCAGTCTCATCAAGGGTGAGCGATGTGCTGGCCGCAGAACCGGTCGCAGAGAGGATCGATACCAGAAACCCTGACAATATCTAGTCCCGTGTCTGTCCGCGCTCCAGCAGTTCGTGGTCCCATACCTAAACCGTTGAGCCGGCATTTGCGTAAATCCTTGCTGCCAACGCACACATACATGCTTTGGTGCGAGGACGCACATTCTGCCTTAAAGGCTCGTGGCTCAAGAGCAGTTGCTGCAGGTCTCCCTTCTACTGTATTGCCGCTGACATGTGCAATCCTTTGAATGGGCAAGCGAAGGAGTACCTCTTCACTGCCATTCACGTGATGGTGGATCATGTGACTATCACCTGACCCAGAGTGAGATGTAGCCGAGTTCGCCTTTGAAGTTGCTCTTCTGCAAAGTTTTGATCCCGCTCCTATGATGCTTCTTCAGTAAATCTACTGCAGTTCTAAAAATCTGTAATTTTCTGTCTTGTGAGGCTGAGCAGAGCCGATGCAAGCGCCATCATGAAAATTTCTCCGAGCCTCATTTCTTTCGATCTTGACTTGGTTTATCATAGTATCTCAACATTCTGTAGAGTACAGATATCGCGAACCTCTCCCCAATCAAGTCGCACTGATGTCAAATAGCACGGGGTATGGGTACTCGCCTCTTGGAGACAACAGCATCAGGCTACTGCAGATCGAGGCAGTCACCAATCCTTCATTGAACCACGAGAAAACTACAATACGGTGCCAAATCCATCATTTCCATATTGCAAAGGCTCCAAAATATCGGGCGCTATCATACGCATGTGAGTTCCATGCTCCATTGTTTAACCTACCTCGGGCAGGATACAATCGTGACTCATGGCAAGGCACAAATTGATCCCAAAGCCGTCGATTATGGATGATCCTAATGTTTCAGCTCTTTCACAGGGGGCAATTCGGCGACTCGTCTTATCTACTTGAACGATCAGCGGATCGAAGTTCGAAAGAACCTCTGGCAGGCTCTGTGGCACCTCCGAAACAACAATTTCTGTGTTCCACATTTGGCAACAGATTATGATTTAATTGAGAAAGATACCAAATGGATATGGATCGACGCGCTCTGTATCGATCAGTTGAACACCGTTGAGAGGAACCATCAAGTTTTGTTGATGGGCCGCATCTACAAGACCGCAGCGGAAGTTTTCGCGTGGCTTGGCTGTCTGAGCGACCTACCTTTTGGCTCCAGAGTTCATACCGCGGTGTACCAATTGGCAGCTCTAACAGAATATAAAGATCCAAAAGTTTGGGAAGAGCGGATCTTGCGGTATGGTCTGCATAATTTCGTTTCACTATTTACGCTACAGTATTGGCAAAGGATGTGGATTCTACAAGAAATTGGACTCGCTACCAAAATCACATTACTCTTCGACACTATGTCTGCAGATTGGACTGGATTTGAACACCTACAAAAGACACTGAAATGGACACAACATATGAGATCCGACACAAGCGTTTTTGTCAGAAAGGAAACTCGATTCTTCTGGGGAATGTTGATCGCTAGCCAAGCCTTTCGCCTGGCATTTCATCGCCTCGATGCTTCTCACAACACACTTGAAGAGCTGCTCCACACCGGCCAATTCTCCGTCTGTGCTGATCCACGAGACAAAGTCTACGCCGTTCTAGGTCTTGCCACCGACTGCCAAAACGGCGAGCTGGAGATCGATTACTCCAAATCCCTGTTCGAGGTGTATTTAGATGTCATGAACTTCTGCAGCAAGACCTACAATGGGCCAAAGCAAAGCGAAAGACTGCTACGGTTAAGTAGGTTGCTCCAGGCAAGCTTCGACAGAGCAGCGGAGCTCAACGATGGAGCCGAAGCATGGCTCTCCTCATCAAACCCCTCAGCAAAGAGCTTCACATTTAACATACGAGGCTTAAGGACCGGCAACATCGCCCAGCTGCGTGCTCCGGTCCTTTCAAGCTCACTCTTGGATAAACTTTCAAGAAGACCACCCCACTTAGGAATGTCTCCCGATGAGATATCCAAGCAGCTCCTGGAACTCTCCAAAGCGATCCCAATCACTTCTAGCTTGTCATATGCCTCGAAAGTATCCCCCACCTCAACCATCAATATTGGTGCTCCGCGGGCTCTGGAATGCACTGAGCCAATCCGGATCTACCGTCCAGGCAAAGAAGAGGCAATACATACCTGCCTCCCATTTACAATGGACGACAACCGAACAGGCTATGCGCCAACGAATGCACAGACAGGAGACGCCATATGCCAGTTCGCCGGCTCTGAGGTAGTGGTTGTGCTTCGCGAGCTACAAAACGGGAGATACGACATCATTGGCCGGGCGTTTGTGGAGTTTGCGTCGTCGGGATTGAAAACTGGGAAATGCGGGAAGGAGGATGAGATTCAGTTTAAGTTGGATATTGTTACGCTGCAGCAGTTGACTTCGGCAACGGACCCGATGCTTCTTCAACCTGGCTTGGTGCTGACGGGAGGCCGAGAACAGTCCTGCTATTCCTGACGGAATCATGGCCTGGAAATGGATCAGCACTACCAAAGAATTGTTCACAAGGACGGCTCATACCGTACCTTTGTATCCTTCTAAAGGTGTGAAATTGGAAGTTGGGAGCAAGGGACCTTGAGCAAACGAAGTCAAGCGAGCCTCCGTCCCATGCCGATGTCAACCCCTTATTGAGATCTAGAAATACCTTTTCAGCTGCTTCTTTCGGCCCAACTGCAGCTGAGGAGAAGTTTACTGCATTCTGTGAACTCTTCCATTGGCCCGATCCTTCGCTAGGGACACAAATACGTCAACGTGTAGCAGCAGTCCCGGGCGGCATTATTTGCCACTTCCGGGAGAATTGCTTCCGGAAGAGATGTACTAGTCAAGGGGTCCGAACTCGCGGATTAAGTGCAAGGGATTGAAGAGACACTGAAGGTGAGACTTGATAGGGTGTTATCGTTGGAAGCAGAACCTGGATTTATGTACAGCTTGGTCCTGGTATATTGAGAGCTAGTGAACACTTGAACATTTTGTGGCTAGGCGCCTCATTTCTCTCTGATGATATACCCATCGTGAGAGAGATAGCGTTCTAAAGCATAATTGTCCGTGGCCACCACCCTCTACATACTCACTCCTAAGAACACACCTAGCGCATATTTACTTTGACTTCGACTGCAAGGCGCTCCAAACAATTTACCGAAGACAGAAAAAGCCACCCAATTGACGGCGAGTGTTCCCAAGTGTGGTAGACAGTAGCGGGGATTAGTAGCGTACTGAGCTTCGGTTTGAGTACAGGTGGACAAAACCAGCCCAGAATATCCACTGCGAGAACGAGCACCCGAGCATGCCTAAAAGAACCACGCGAATAATCCCTTTTTTTTTTCAGGACCTCTCATGCTTGCCACAAATTTCACGAACTCGTTCTATCCGACAACCCCTAAAACTTACCCCCCAGCTCCCGCGCTCGGGTTTGCCGAGCGGACGAGGACCTATGGATCCTACCTGGAATTTTGCAGCGAGATTGAGGACTTGGTCAGAGGAACTTCTGAGGTTCGGATTCCAGTAGGTCCTAGCGTCTAAGCAGCGCTAGAGTTGAGGAAGCAAAGTTGTGGCGTTGTGGAACGATCCTAAGGGTCTTTTACACCTTTCCACAGACGCCGCCACACTTACGTGGAGAGAGATCTTGACCGCGTCGACACCAAAGAATTAATGAATAACGCCGTAACTGCTACTCGCTATTTCCGACTTGGAGCTGATGGATCGCTCTCAAATGATTTCAATCGAGAGCTTGCGGAGTGATAAATCTATTCCGGGAGATATCTACAACGACGAATCGACGATCTTAAGCTATTCCATCACTTTTTGATATCCTTTGCAATCACTGCTGGGCACAGACCGTGGGAACGAAGACGGCTTGCCAAAACCCCTGCAGGATATTTTGCACACTCCCCGTTTCAGGTATGACTACCTTCACGCCACCCTCGTTCCACTCTCCAAGCTACACTATCACCACATATGGACTTTTGTGACTGGTCGTAAAAGGCGCGGGGTCATGGGCGATGTTCGCGGAGAGACGCATAGTGTCGAAGCAGTTGATCTCGCGTAATTGGGTTGGCAGCTTTGCAAGACGGCAGATCTTGCTCCAGGCAGCTGCTGCAACCCCCAGATAGGAGGACCTGCCGAATTCCGGAATCAGCTTATAAATTCCAAAGGAGATCAGAGCCAGGAATAGGACTGTTCGGGAGCTTCCACTTACATTCCGTGCTTCCTTATATACGTCAGGTAATCGAGGTTTGATGGCCTTGCTTGCGGCTATGCCGCTATGATGGTATGCATACTATGGGTGAGGAGAATGAGGAAGGGGACCCAGTGAGGACTGCCTGGTGCAGATTCCATGGTCTTTTGCAAGAGTGGGAGGAGGACACTCCCAAATTTCTCGTTCGGATCAGTATACCTTTGGATATCTATCACCTGTGAGCGTTTCAATGGGTATATTTCGAGGAATTTGCGGATGCCCTTCAGCGCGGTGTTCGAGATATCTTGCATGGAATGCTCCTCTCCGAGTGCTTCTGCTCGTCTATCTTGGGATGGAAATGAAAAGAGTGGATCGAGGGGAGCTCCCCAATGTGTTGAAAATGAGGACTAAATTGAGGGATGGATGGAAAGAGCCTTTATAGACCAAGGTTCTTTGTTCTTTGTAGGCGCGATTTCTGAATGTTGGATTGAATAGGGGCGTAAGCGAGGAGCCAGGGGTCCCAAGCGAGCCCCTTCGGAGAGTTTCTTACTCGGGAAGCACAATTCACAAGGATAGTGTTCAGAATTAAATAAACCAATGAATCCAAGAACTTCTATATAACTAGTACATTCTTAACATAAAACAGGAAGCCAATGCCTGTCTGGCTTGTGATTGAAATCATAAAACAATGAAAGATGAAATTTCATACAGTAAAGAGTCACTAAAGACATGTAGGATGTCGCATCTTCTTTGCTAATTTTGAACTGTGGTTGTTCCTACGACTGAGCTATAAGTATATGCTTTCTTTTCTCTATTTGGATGTTGAAAAGATAATAGGCATTTTGAGTGAACAGGACTTTTTTCTGTCAACTAAGATATATGTCACGTGATATTGATTCTCTATCCTCCAAGACCAGCCCATCCGAAATGCAGGCACTGATTGTTGATTATTGAGGATAGATTATATATGGATACGCATGGTGACTTGGTTGAATCCTCTGCATTGTGCTACCATTTGTGTTCAAAAGTAAGGTGCTCGGGCTTCGGTGCTCCAAGACTCCTAGTGCATTTCTCCCGGCATTACATGTTGACATCACCACTCCAAAATCACAGCCTCGCGAGAACCCATATGAAGAACCTCACATCCACATCCAAAAGCTAATTCATTAAATCCCTACCCATATACTTGTTTATCTCATTATCAGGATGGGTATCTCACACTCCACAGCCAGGTGGGTTGCCCCACTCTCCTTCGCCATCGACTTCGCAGCTCAGCAATATGGAATGCTCTCTTCCCCAAATATGAAAGATGTCCACGATGCAAACCTCTCTTTTTGGTCACCTCAGCCATACTTCATAGCAGGATTCTTCTTCCCGCAACAACTGTTCCAATTAGCATGGTTATATCGACTGTACAAACTGGACCCGAGCAAGAGTGCGAAGGACAAGGAGGAGGCACAAATCATGGTGGATTTCGTGCCTTACTACGCAGTTGGTAATATCTGCATTGCAAGTATGACTGATCTTCTTTGCCTTCTGATACCCCTTTGGGCCCTTTGGGGAAGGGTGTTGACAATTGATAGCTTGGATGGTGTTCTGGAATGCCTCCGCACTGAAGACAGCAAACGTATTCGTACTCATCAACTCCTTGACGCAACTTTACTATATTTTTGGACGTCTGCCACGAATGAATACACGCTCAACATCCTCCGTACTTACGCACATCGTTTCGAAGACGTTTGCGGGCATTGGAGTCCTGGACTTCTTGCACAATGGCTCTGTAGCCTATTTCAATCATCAGGGCCCGAATACTGTGGTCAAGGTCTTGACGGGTGTGGGGTTTGGAGCTCTTGCAAGCTGCAGTGATTGGATCTTTGGAGGATGTTTGGTGTATGATTTGGTTGCCTTGGCTGTAGGACAAAGAGGCATCGGAGAGACGGGATGGAGCAATTTATTGGGAATTTTTGCTGTGGGTACAGCGGGTATTGTTACTGCCAAAAATTGGGTTTGGTAGGTGGGTGCGCTCCGTGGAGTATATATCTGGAGGGGAACTACTGATTGTGATGCAGGCACCCGTATGTGAAGG
The DNA here is from genome assembly GCA_021399465.1 of Hyaloscypha sp. PMI_1271. Taxonomy (NCBI): domain Eukaryota; kingdom Fungi; phylum Ascomycota; class Leotiomycetes; order Helotiales; family Hyaloscyphaceae; genus Hyaloscypha; species Hyaloscypha sp. PMI_1271. The sequence goes on from JAJTUS010000012.1 coordinate 247,646, forward strand.
AGGATCTCGCTGCGGGGTACGAAGCTGCTCCAGCGGAAGACACGGTGTAGGGCTTTGTAAAAATAATTTGGCTAGCTATTATGGGTTCTTTTCAGCTGCAAATAATCCACCTCGCTACAGCGCGGATCTGTTCCCTTGGTAATATATTACCAAGCCTAGCTATCTCCATTAAAGCCTAGGGGGTCTGTTAGTTGCCATATTTGCAATTCTCCCCTATTTTGGATTAGCTCAGCTGCAGAGGCATATGAACCCTCCGCTAAACCGCACTTCTTGTACTTTAGACATCTCAATCCACATTAACTTTACTCTCATATTTGAAGCCTAATCTCATACCAAATACTGCCTTGTTCATGCAATTGCCACTACTCTCCCAAAACATTGAAAACGCCAGGATATGACGAAGTGCGCCTGCCCATTCACAATAGATAAACTCCTCGTTATATTTTCCTTACTATATTAACTTATTCTTTCAGTACGTTTTCTCAACATTATAGAAAGTTCGCTTGTATTGCCAATCTGTTTTATATATTAATATCTCGAGGGTGGTTAAAAGATTTGTTAAAATTGGAGTATATTACTTACAGTGTGAAACATCCCCTTGGGTTGTGAAGTATACTTCGCTACACTCTCTCTTATTCTCTCGAGGTAAACGGGGCGCCTAGTGTTTTGGGGATCATTGGGCCGATAGCTATCATGATGATCATTTTCAATAATCAAATGCACATGCTCATCGTCGTCGACTTCCAAGTTATTAAGAATCGTGGCAGATGCACCGGATCTCCTACTTTTTGGCAAGAATCCGAGAAGCTGGCTCGTTTCGCCTGTTCTGTCCAGTCTCCGGCGCACTATGGCTCCAATGGAGTCTTTTCGGGTAATCGATAGTTCTGGGCCATTGTCACCTGCGTAGACGTTCACCGCATTCATAGGCTGGATAGATGCTTGAGAAGCGAATTGAAGAGCTCCGTGTTGGCCTTCCAAGTGCCACTTCTGAGTCCTTAATGCCTCACTACTCATTGTAGGCGTTGATTTAGAGGCCGAGGCACTCTGTTCCAAGTATTTAGTAACATCGGTCATAATCGGCTGACCATCAATATCACCGAATAAGTAGTGTCCGCAGTGTGAAAAGACAAGATGGTTCATGCTCGCTCGGTGAACACATATCTTTTTTGGTATCCCTAGTACAAAATTAGGATTTCGCAGTCGGCTATCAGGACTGCAACTACCTGGTTTGTCTTTCCCAAATTTCCACAGGAAAGTTTCAAGTTCACCGGTGATGGCCAGTAATAATTCGGTCGGATGAAACGCGAAGCTTCCGTGCGGTCGTAGATCTGCCGAATGGGTCGTGACCTCCGTAAGGACTTCCCAGAGCCCGATATGTTTTGAACGGACCGTGACATCCTGCTGCCTCCACACCGTGATGGACCAAGTACCAATGGGCTCCGATTGGACAACTTCCGGCAATCCTCTGCGCTTTGCAATCGCGAGGTATGCTCCTGAAGGCGAGAACTTTGTGCGATACCAGAGCGGGTAAGCTGCTTCATGGCCCTGCAAATGAAACAAATGGTGGGACGAGGGGTACATGTACCATATCGGGGACATGTCCAACCGCTGCATGAACAGCTTGCTCATCCGCAGACGCCCAGATTTGCCAGGCAAGGTCGGATCTTCCAGTATCCGATAGATCGTGCAAAGCACCGTGAATTGCATCAGGTCATCAGAAATTACCACGGGAAATCGGAATGTGTTCGAGTTTGAAACTTTCGAGGCATTTTGCAAGTCTGTCGAGTCCAAATCGACATCGAATTCAACAACAACTGAAAACTCTGATGTGATATCCATAACTTTGAAGCTTGCGCGACAGTCGTCAAATCGCTGGCTGGCATTACTATGGAGATGAAATTAGTATTGAGACTGTTTGTTTAGGTACGGCTAACTTACTTGTTTGGCTCAGAATGAAATACTTCAAGAAGTGCAATCATCGTGCCATCGGTGGAGATCTTCGAGGCCACTAGGATGGAAGATTTGTGTCTTTCATTTTGATCTCCACCGTTATTGTTATCATTCCTTCCTATCTCGACGACTTTTGCGTCAGCATTAGACTCCCATGAGACCGCTCCCATGAAAGCTGAAACACTGGGGCCCCATATTTCATTTGGTTGTCGTCGCAGCACATCTTCCCACTCTGACCTGAGAATTGTTAGGTCTTTTGACAATTTGTCCAGTCTTCTGAAGGACGCAAGTGCTTGTGAAGAGACAAAATTGGTGAACAAGGCGGGGTCTGTCAGGAATTCGCCCTGGGAGAGCTCCTGAGACAACTCGGCCAAGTAAGGCATGAACTTGTAAGTCCAACATGCCTCGATCCAAACTGAAATGGAGCTCTTTTTTGACAAAAATGCACTGAGCTCCGGGACCAAAGGCTTGAATATACTCGAGACTTCAGCGACGCTTTGTGTTAATCCTCGAACGGAATCAGCGCTGTGGTCAACCCAAAACTGGGCCGCTAATCCCAGCAAAGGAAGTTGACGATCAAGGTCCTGCCGATACGCTCGCTCGTGTACCGAACCACTCAAGGGTCTGGACGGTACATCGCTGACCAAGTAAGATAGAAATATAGCTGCCGTACGTGCGCTTGTGGGGTGAAAATCGACATAATAAGGCACTTTCTGTTTCACAGCCTCGTCTGATAGAAGAAATTCCCGCAACGCCAAATGCATAAGTCGGACAGTGTCGTCAGGCCGGATTTCCAAAAGATCCCCACCGAGTTTGCGGAGAGTATCTCGGAAATTACAGATGTAGTTTCCCGGTACCAGGCTTTGACCTGGAACGATGGCAACGGCCATTCGCAGCTCTTCCACACTTGGCGGACGCTTGCAAACGGTAAGGAGCCGGAAGATTTTCTTCAGCACTTTCTTCTCTTTCTTGATTGTCCTTCCAATCTGTCGGAGAATCTTTCCGAACATACAATCTAGACCTTCGAGACTATTAGTGAAGTTGATGCCCTCCTCTTTTTCAGCGAGACTGAGTGCTGGGGATCGCAGATAAGACATCATCAGTCTGGCCCAGAGAAACATTGATTGCGCCCGTGGGGCGAGTATGTTTCCAATTTCGTCGGACGAAAGATTCACTTCCAGGGCACCAGAGTCCAATAGATTGGCTGCTTCCTGAGAAAAATAGTTCCGAATATCATTTTGGTTTCGCCCATCCAGATTGTTAGTGACGACTGCGTGGCGATATTTGGCTGGAATTGTGATTTTGGGCCGGGATAAGTACAGGCATTTGAAGTTGAATTCCAAAGATGATTCTATAATGAGTGGCAATAAATCCGACCTTTCCTTGCATTCGTCGATGGCATCGAGAACAATTGATAGGAATGGTAATCGAGCAGTAAAGAGCACAAATATGTCCTCAATCTGTTGGCTAGAAGGTCCGCTGCCAGCCATATCCATGAGCAAAGAAATGATGTCAATGAGCTCCTGGCTTGTGGAGTGAGCATGGATGATTTGCATGATCACGGCTCGCAAGGCGTCGGTGGTGTGTGTTTTTTCCGGCCTCTGAGAATCGAAATGGAAAAACCCAACAGTAGATTCAGGCTCATCGAAGTCCTCCATGTCAAGGGGAGCGTCGGGTTCAAGACGCAGGTCTTCGATTATGGCGGCAGAGAAGGTGGTTTTACCAAACCCTGCTTTTGCTATCTAGTGGTTAGTGTCAGATACTTGATCATTGCCCCACAACATTACCTTCTAGCCATAGCATCTTTGGTACTGCTTCCCTTTCTTGCTCTTCGGCTGACCTTTTGCCAATCCCCTTATCAGGACGACTGCTCATATCTAAGTCGTGCTGAAGTGCTACGATCCTGTTTGCTCGCTTCCATGAGACATATTTCGGTTCCTCAAGAATCCATGTGCATGTATCGATAGCTCTTTCTCGTCTGGCGTTATCGAATTCAAACAAGTACTCCGTGGGCGAGATCCAGTCATTAATGTGTTTGATTCTTGTTTCTAAATCGTGAGCATGCTTTCAAAGTATAAAATGCACAATAACATACTCATACGCAGTTCCTCTTCTTTTCCCAGGCAACGTCGATCCTGAATGTTCATGCTGCGTGCTTTTTGTCGCTGAATGTTGCCAATGAAGGCCATCAGCTTGTCGTAATCTTCGAGTTTCAGTTCAATGTCGAAAACACATTTGTGATCAAGAAGGCAACGGCACAGTTCCATGAACCGAACATCAAATGGTTTCCAGAAACGGTTGTACTTGTTTACAAGCTTGCGTCTTCCGTCTGCTATACAATTGAGCAATTCCGTAAGCCAGTGGGAAAAGCAAACTTACATCCATATTCGTTAGTAAATAGGCGGCATATGTCTTGGAAGAATTGAACGATATCGGCATACACGTAAGCCAATGTCTGAACAAGCGGCTGCTTCAAGTTTTCAGGGCACCGTCTCTCAATCTTATTGAAATGAGCTAGGTACTTTGGTAACTTTTCGGGGATCACCGCGAGCATCTCCGATATCTTTTCGAATATGGTAACATATCGAACGCTGCGCTTTATTGGCTATTAGTAAGACCAAACACTACACATTATGCGTTCAAACGTACCTGGAGAAGAAATACTAAAGCACTCCAAAAGAAATCCGAATACCTTTCGCTCGATTCCGTGACGAATTCAAGAATGTGGAAAAAAGGTTTGAAACAAAGTTCAAACTTCGTTACCGACTGGCACGCGACGCGGAGTCTCTGCATATTCTTTGACTGTCCCGATTGCATGGCCAATGATTGAATCGAAGATTGGAAGTCCATTGCAATTGAGTCGATCCTGGTCCCCCGCGGCAGGGACTCGAGAAAAACGTCAATGGCAGCATCCATCACGTTTGCTGCATCAAACCGAACGGTAGAAGCCTCAGCTGCTAGTTCATCTATCTATAATGAGTGAAGCCTTTTTAGTTTTAATATCGTTAGTAACCTACCTGTATCTAGAATCATTGGGTCCCCAGAATCCATCAAAGGAGCCTCCGTGCGCTTGCTTCTATCCGCTGGGCTTTTGGTTCGGCCTCGAAGATCGAGTCTGCGCATTTCAGCAGCTATGCGATCACGAAGTTTTCTGTAATTTGAATCGGCAGGGCTCGCGAATTTGCACATCGTCACATGAGTTGTGTATACCAGACGAACGCAGACTTCATTCGGAAAGTATAGGACTGAAGAAGACTCTTCCACGACCTGGATAACCACTGTAAGACAAGCGGGGTAATATTGGCTGTACGCCTTACCGTAACTGGACCTGCATCAGATTGAATGGGCAGAGATGCGTAAACAGACGTGATCGCAAACTGCTGGCTGATTCCCCCGAAAAACTTTCCTAGATCCGCCAAACCTTTTGTCCAGAGATCGAATTGAGCTTCTGCTTGTGCCGAAGCCAGCTTGCCGTATACTGCTTGCCACAATTTTGTATCAAGCCCATGGTGCGGCGTGTCGAGAAAGATTACATGATGGGTATCGAGGAAAATGTCACCATACACCTCTTGGCGTGCATGGGATAGGACGAGCGCGTTCTTGATGATGATGCCTCCAACCCCATGGCCGAGTAGCGTAAGGGGTTTAGGATCGTCTACCCGGCCAGGGACGTCTCGCAGCGCATTACAGAGGTCCTCAGCAAAGGTAAACGTCCTGCCGTCACTGTGGCCCTGCTCCTCTTCATCTTTCAGATATACCTCGGATGCATTGTAACCAAACGCGAACAATCGAATTCCGGAGACTTCGCGAACGAACCAGTCAAGCCAGCATGAACCGTCTGTGTTCGTCCATGTTGAAAGGGAGCCGCCAGCAAGCCCTGGCACGAGAACGAGACTGCAAAGTCTGTTAGAATGCAGCGATTGTGGGGAGGCGGTTGCGCTCACTCAAAGCGGGTCTTAATGGAGGAATCTAGCGGTGGCCATAGTTGGACTATTCCGTGGAAGTTATCTTGACAAACCAGTGGCATCGCCTCGCCAGCGTGTGCTGCAAAGCAGCAGTTCGTTTCGCGATGCTGAAGCTAGCCAAACCCAAGTTTGGTACGAGGAGTTGTAAATGATTGAGGACGAACATGAGCTGATCTGCCTTGAAATATCCCGACTTGGAAATTCCCAGCTGCACACGATCCAGGTAAAACAATGCGTAGCGGCTGAGTCATGACCGGCCAGGTAGCTGGTCTTGAGCACCAATGAGCAATGCAACTGCCTGGGAAAAAAGAAAAATTGTAGGCTTCGCTGTCTCAGGCTCCAGTGGATGAGGCTCCCATTTCTTCTTGACTTGATTTCCTGGACGTTGTCAACTCTCACATTACTCACACAGGCTTTTGGTTATCGATACGCTGTCGTTCTTACCTTTGAATTCAGCAGCAGCGCGGCGCCGGGTCTCGGGCGGGAACCATGACCAATGAACGCTGGGATCGACTTCGGCCCGGGTGGCTGCGGAGCTCGGGTGCAGCCCCTCGGTGGACTGCTGAAGAGGCCGCAGTTGTGAGCCCACAAGTCGCCAGTTCTGTCGTCGTCGTGGACGACGATGGCGATGACGACAAGTTAGAGATTCCAGTGAGTATAAAACACAGAAAGGGTATCTCTGCAAGATTTTTAATCTTTCCCGCCAATAGGATGAGACGCTTGGCCTCCACAATGTTCACCAGCCGGAGGATGAGGCACATGCTGAACTCGAGTAGGCCCCCCATTACTCGCTGCGTGTTATACTGACATGGAGTAGTGTCGTTTTTGTACACGGCATTGGAGGCGACAGTTTCTCGTCTTGGACCGACAAAGGCACCGGCAACATGTGGCCAAAGAAGTTTCTGCCACTGTCATCCAAGTTTGCCAACTCTCGCATCATGACTTTTGGATATAATGCCAGGTCATTTGTGAATCCGATAGAGGTGAAAACAACCGACCGGATATTCACGTTCGGAGAGGAGCTGCTCGTTACCATAAACGACTACCGAGTAGAGACTTACCAGCGAAGGCGGCTTTTGGTATTAGTTGGCCATTCGCTCGGTGGCATTGTGATTAAAAGCGTACGTTTGTCGATTACTAATGGAACTTCACTGAGGTACTATAGGCACTGGTGTATGGAAAGATGAAACCTACTCTTTACAGCGATTTGATATCTTCGGTCAGATCGCTTGTTTTCTTCGGCACTCCCCATCAAGGGGCGGACATTGCGACATGGGGAACTTTCCTGAGCCATGTATCCACTGCTTTTCGGGTCCGGTCAACTCAAGCCCTGGAGGAATTGGGGAAATGGTCACCTACTCTGCTGCAGCTTAACACGCTATTCGCAGAGCAAGCTGCCGACCAAAACGTGACAACTTTTTTTTGAAAGGCAAAAGACATGTGGTGTTATGGTGTATTACCGCTGTTATTGCTTGTGTCGCGCGAAATCTAATCATTCTCTCCTAGGTCGTGCCCGAAGGATCAGCCCGAATGGGGAATGTCAAGAAAGAGGTATCTCAAATGTTGGATGGTAACCATCGGACCATCCGCAAGTATAGCAGCATGAACGAAGCCGCATACAAAACTGTTCAGAGACGATTTGACGCCATAGCTACGAATATTCGGATGGAAACACTTTCGACTAAGACTATCCCTTCAGCATATCCTGCCGTACCGATGAATCAAGTATCAAGCCCCGAACAAGAAGTTCTTGACGACACTTTTGAACAGAGATTCACTTCCTTACGAACCACAAACATCTAACTCAGCCATACCAGTGGACTGAAACTCGTTACGCCTCAGTAGGATGCCGTATCCAGTGATTACTCAACATGAGCTCGCTCACATTCCAGCTTTCAGAATCTTTCTCTGACTTGTATTTAGTGCGTTAACTAGAAGTTTTAAGTACTCTGAGTATGCCTGGATACTATATATTATTATTATTAGAGCGCAGATTTAAATTCGTTTTCCTTAAATATAAGCTACTCTTTATTTACTTTATTATTTTATTTGAAATTCTTATTACTACTAATAACTGCTTCAGGAATTATTTTCCTTTAAATGTAGCAGAAGAAGTGGTAAATTGAAAATTCTGACGGAATGAGGATGAACAATTTGGTGTGGAGACGTTTTAGGATGTCTTCTTATTCGCAAATGAGATGCCTCTATTGCCGGCTTGCAAGAACACCAGCAGAGCATCCTCAGATAAACCCTAAGCAGAAACCATATGAAGTCCATGCCAAGCAACGCTCGCACTGGGAACACTCAAGCAACTCTATCCAAGGCCTGCTCACCACTCAACCTCCAAAGTGTAATCCCCTTCATCCACGATACCTCCTCACCACATCACTACCTATCCACCATACTTCTCCCTCAACTTCTCCCACACAGTTCTCGCATCCAACTCTCTGAACTCCGCCTTCCTAAGTGCACCACGGCTATCCCTCTTCGTCGAACACCACAACAATACGTCCTGAGCCAGCATGCCCTCCATCGTCAGGAACATCCATCCCAGGGCCGTCTCATCTTTTCTCTTCTCTTCTGCCTCCTTAAGTGCTCTTTCCTCTGCCAAGGTTGCTTCTTCAGCTTGCCGTGCGATTTTCCATTCTCTCTTCCTCGTAGTGAGGAGCGCGAGGGCTTGTTGTTCGGCGTCTGAGAGGAGGTTGGAGTGGGCGGGATCTTGAGTGAGGGAAAGATATGGCAACGGATCAGGAGGGAGGGTGGAGATTGGCGCAGGTGTGGGAGCGAGGGGATTGATGGTACTAGAGAGATCGAGGATGAGGAAGGCTGCTGTGATCCTGCATTTCCATGGTGCGTAGTCACTCTGGCCTGTGAGACGCGGGATATCTTTGGCGCTGATTGCTGACATGTTGATTTTTTCGTTGATGTTGGTGGTGGTTGTGTTGTGGTTGGGGTTTGGGAGCAAGACGAGACCTAAAATAGGTGGGCGCAAGGAAGGGGAAATGGATTTTGTTTCCGCTGATGTGCGCGCCCGTTTTTTGAAGTAAATTGGCTGAAAGGCGTGGCGGTAGGTGAGATAGAACAAGCTGATCTTCTCTAAAATTCGAGATGGTCTTTTGTAGTGAATAAGCAGAAAGAGGAAGGAGGTGGTTTGGTTTCCGTGATGTGCAAGGCCGTTGAGTAAAGGAAATGGGACGAAAGGAGAGGCGGTCATTGTGTTTCCGTCAACGTGTGAGGACGTTCTATAAAGTGAATAAGCTGAAAGGTGAAAGTTATAGGACGGACCATTCTATTCTTCTTCAATAATAGAGACTTAAAGAAGCAAAGGAAATTAGTCGGGTGGCTCGGGATACCCTCTCAAATACAAGGAAATCTTTTTGAGCGAATAAGCCCAAAGGAAAGAGCGATAGGAAAAGAAAGGGCAAGAGGCTACGAGAACTGTTTGTCATTTAGCTCACTTAGGAATAAGGCATCAGATTGTAAAAGAACTTCAATTTAGCTGCTTCCAAGGTGCCTTACATGTAGAAGCCAAAGTACTCCAGAAGAGCAGGACAAAAAATTCTTGGCGATTCACTTGTTCTTAGAACTAAAGGCGAGATCACTAAACAAGAGTTGATTAACGAGAAATTACAAAAGAATGTTGATTCCCGTGGCTAGTCAAGTGAAATGTTAATTTTTTTTTTGTTCTAGCGCTCGACAGTGGTTAAAGATACGGTTCAGGATCCGTGTTAAGGAGAAGTAAAATATGGAGTTGAATATTCGATCTACGGAGCTTGCAATGATCGGTTGTCATTAAACTCGTTGAGAGCACTAATAAGTCCACAGCTGTTCTTGCAAGTGGGAATACGAGGTCCACTCAATATTGTTAACTCGAGAGAGGAAGAACATAATAAAGGGCGAGACCAGACGGTAAAGATGTTTTCAACCAAGCAACATCCAGTCTGAAGTGGGTAGTGGTATGATGTGTGGAGGTGGATTCGTACACACGCCAAGGTCAATCAAAGGTACGAACTTCTCAATGAAGAGTATTTAATCCACTTCAGGGGAACTGGCTTACCGAGTAAGCTATTTCAGTCCTGACAACGCGCATTCCCATTTCGTGATGTGAACATCTTGTTTAATAGAGGAATAAAGAAGCACTATCTCGAACAGTAAGAGCAGTGTATAAGTAGACTGATTAAGGGCAGATTTCGTCTCGCTGCTTTGGTGAGGTTGGATCTAGAGCTTTTTTGTGTCTCGGCTAGAAGCGAGACAAAAAAAAGGGGGGGGGGGGGCGGGGCGTCTACACCCCACATCTAGCTAACAGGGAGTCAGTTACAGGACGCACTAGTGATGCTACCCCCATCCTGCATTCTCCGCATCGACCCTGGATTCAGGGGGGATCTCAAGTCAAGCAAGAAGTCGCATTTCCTGCGAATAAGCAGAGAACTGCCCAAAACTTCAACCATTTCCAGCTTTCTGCAGCTCGTGCTGCCGGCCTGGCCCCCAAATGATGAAAGCGCGAGCGAGTGCAGAAATAGTCTTGCATCATTCCAGCTCACCGCGGTGCAGGAAAAGTATCAGCCTTGCAAGTAGCCTTGCTAGCGCAAGCACGTGTGACCTCATACTCGCCACCAAAAGACGTCAGGCTGAAAGATGCACATTCTTGCGGAAGCGGACACGATCCCACGAACACTTCCGATTTAGCTTTCTTCAGGACACCACCTCAATTTAGAGAACGTAAGAAGAGTTCGAGAACACCGGTCAGGTCATCTAGCTTAAGTACAGTACCAACATACCGACCTCATATCCTAATGAAATAAAATATGGGAATACGCTGGTACTGGACTTTGATGACAGTACTCTGCTGATCAATCGGTCGATGGCCATCCTTGCAGCCTTGTGCATCGAGGCATCTCGCCAATGAGAGGTGCCTGCAACCTCCAAGGGGGGAAGGCTGACTACAGCTTCAACATTGCCTTTCACTTTGGAGGCAAAGAGGAGGAGAGACTCCGGAGTAAAACATGGTGATGTGAGAGCACCGGGTAAAGCAATAAAGATTACGCCCTAGTGTCCTCTGCATGAGGTCTGATGATGGGGATATTGTTTGGTTTTGCTGGATGAAGACTTGCCACGAGGAGAATAGAGGGGACCATCGAGATTATCGAAACCGGAGCTTCTCCGCCAGACAACAAGCATCTGTATATGGAGCAGTACCAGGTACTGCAGTGTAAATCTTGCCAGTGGGATGCCGGTGACCAAAATGTTCTTCCTTGAGGGTTGCATCGTTAACGGTGTACCATCTCCCTGGATCCTTTGACGGAGCAGCTCCGTAATTGTGCAAGGTCTCGTCTATGGACCAGGATCGCATCAAAGCCGTCAGATGCTCTGAAAGATAGATAAACGATTGCTCTCTGGAGTCTGCTTCGAGACCGAGGAAGACAATCGAAAGCTTTTGCGATCACGCTCTGATTGGGACGACTCGCCTCCTCCCCCAATCTGACGTTTAGGGTCAACCGTCAACCGTGTCATCTCCGTGCCAAAGACGCCATCTCGATGCTCGATTGCAACTGCAACTTCCATACTCGGAGCAGCCCCGAGCTCTGAACACCTCATCTGAGATACGCCTTCATGCGCTGCCCTGAACCCTCCGATGAAAGCGACTATCATTGAGCCCAGACTATCCTCTGCAGCGTCCCGACGTCAAACTCATAGACTTGGGCGCTCCAGCGGCTGCCATGACATGGCCGGCGACGTCAAACTGAGATCAGATAACTGGGCCCTCCTCACCTGTAGCCCAAGGGTGTCGCAAAACCCCTGAGCCCTCGCAGCTCTATTCCCTTTGAATACGGGCATCATCTCACTCCCACCTCTTCAGCCGCGACAGGCGAGAATGCCACTTCCATCAGAGACCGACTTTCTCGCGGGGATGATGCGTTGATCTGCACACGTTGTACTTCAAACAGTCGAAGAAAATCCTTGAATGCCTCTCCCGTGGCGAATGGGACGTTGGCTTGTCTCGCTTGCATGCAGGGAGGCAGGGTCCATGACATCAAAACTGCCTTGGCATACGTTTGGGGACTTCCTTGATTTAATTGGACAATGGCCGGGAACTTCGAAGTGTTTCTTCACTTCGTTCCTATTTTATTCTTCACTTGATGGTAAAGTCTGAGACCAGCGTATGCAACGGTCTGTGAAAGTCTCCGAAGTCTCCTAAAATACGCATGTTTGATATCTTCAAGTCGGCCTTCCAAGTAACAAGGAAATCAAGACAACGGGAGCTTTCCTCGAAAATGCTTGTCGAGGCTTGAAATGTACTTGAAACAATTGGGTTCCACTCTTCTTTAAGAAGGAAGATTTGCGCTGCGCAGGATGGGGTTGGGATATATGATCGATACCCCAGCGCTCTGCAGCAAAACACTGGGTCGGACAATCATTTCCCAGAACCCTCAGGCCCCGTCCAAGGTTCAAGGCTACCAATTAAGAAACTTTTGCCTCTAGTGAGCTGTTGATGATCCTTGATCAGGCTGCGTTCGTGATTTCTCGCCTTGCAAGGTGCTGATCTTCTCGGTCAGAGCCATGGACTTGCTCTTCAGATCAGCCTTGCCACGCTCGCAGCCTTGGAGGATGTTCCGCCTTCGTATCTCTGGCTCACTGGCGGAGCCATTGCTCCCCTCACGTGTCCAATTGAAGTTCAGGATAATGAATCATTTCGACTCGCCACTCGCGGTCTAACTTCACCGTCCGTCGAAGTCTAAAATCCTTCACGAGACTCGCCAGGGCACGGAATCCAATCCCGGGTTTGTAGTCCCCTTGACTAGGCTTCAATTCCCATCTTGTGGCCGCACTACTTTATCAATAGCCTCGCCGTCTCATCTTTTTCTCGAAAGTTGATTTGTTGGAAGGAAGTTCAGGGTTGCCCGCCACCGCATGACATCGCTTCCTTGAAATGACGCGAGATCTTCAGGGTTCCTTCCCATTTCGGCAATAGGCGCTCTCCACTCCCACCATCCTTCCAAGTCCTCGAACTAGAAGTCGTGAGAGATGAGGTGATTGGTTGATCATGACGATTAAGCCCTCCCGCCTTGCAAGGGTTCTCAGGATCGGAGGGCTAAATAAAAGCGGGTCACTGTGGGAATGGGAAATAGAGGATGCGGAGGCTGTAGAGTAGTGTTAGTGGATTGGGGGTCCTAGTCAGTCAGATTAAGTCAGTGTTTGAGGTGCGCCTGTTAGTCGGGCATAGTTCCCGGCTTCTGGGTGATATATAGGACCCTTAAGCCTCGCCGTTTCTGGTCTTTGAAAAGCATATTCACATCAAGGTACCGGTACCTCATCTGCAAGCACTTATATCGTTGATCGAATCTCCTTTCTGCCAAACAACTCCTCCATTCTACCGTCCCATACTCTCAACGACTTTCCTCACCTCCAAGAACCTCAAATTCAAAATGTCGTCCTCAACACACCTCCAAGACCCGCAACCATCGACAGAATATGATATGGACGGACAATTTTCTCTCTCCGCATATGCAAGGACGATGCACCAACACACCAAGAAGCAAATGGAAGCCGCATCACGATCAGCTCGAAGAAGGACAGCGAACGAGACTGGGACGAACGTACACGGACGATTAAATCAGGAAGGAAGTGTCTCGAGTATGGATAGTACACAATCGTCGTGATCTTGGATGGGGTTGGTGATGATGAACCTTGTCAACCATCGCCGGTGATAGGTGATGGTGGCTGGTTGGTCCGTCTGTCCGTGTCATGAGGCTGTATATATGGGACATTGATGGCGTTATGGTGTCATTTGGATTTGAGCGGCATTGTGGTACACTTGGGTGGATACATAGCGAGCAGTGCGTACGTTCTCTGATGATATTACTCGTCATGATAAAAATGTAGACGACAGTTCAACTTCCTCGTCTCTCATTTATTGAAGCTTGCCGTGGTGCTCTTGATGAAACAGTAATGACTTTTCAAACTCCACTTACTTTTAAAGGATTAAGAGTCGGCGGTGTTTGAAGAACTAATAATGGCAGCAAACCACACCGTGCTGGATATTTGGCCGAGGACATGGTCGCAGAGGACGACTGAGTCCTGCCAGGAAAAGTTGAGCGGCACAACCTTCAAATCCAATTTGCTTGAGTTCAGGAGCTGTCCTCAACCTCTTAGTTCGAAAGACACCTTGGTCCCGTCTCGCATTCATGAATTTTCGTCAATACCAGAATTTTGCCCCAGAAATGTCGGAACAGTCATCAATCACCTCGTCAACCACCTCACCAACCCAAGCCTCGTCAAAATCCAACGGATTCTCACCTCGTTGCGATCGCCAATAATTCGGACTCCTCACTAACTCCTTACACCCTCTAAACGTCCATCCCCACCGCCTCAAACAACTGCGTAAACCCCCACCCCTCCAAACCCCACGGCTCTCTCCAAACAATCAGACCCGTTCTCGTTGTCGGAGAAAAACCAACTAAATCAGCGCAAAGTTCTAAATCGTCGTACGAATTGCCAGCGCGCAGGAGATTGTCCCTCATTCGTGGGTTTGGCAAGAGATCGATCCACAGATGATGAGGAACTGTGCACTAGGGCTTTGTTGGTTGGAGGTTGGGGGTGAAGGTTGAGGTGGTATTCTCGGTCTCTAGGGAGCGAGGAAAGTGTGAAAGCAGATTGTTTTCCATGCGTTCTTCGGCTGGGAGCCGGAGAGGTAGGGTGTTGCTGAGCATGACACGGAACACGTTGAACTTGACCAGAGTCAAGAAATGATCGGCTAGCGGAGAGTTTTTGCAGAACTTAGCTATTACCCACGTCTCGAATTGGGAGTTGATGGTTTCTGGTGTGGTGCTGGGTTTCCATGTTGATGCTGTGCGGACTAAAGCCCTGTGATTTATCTTTGATGACCCAACTGCGGAGTGGAAAGAAGACCGTAAGTCCTCTGAATTTGCAGAGGGGTTGGGATTCGGTTCGCGGGTACTTTTTATTTCTACTGACTCGGGCTTGGGCTTGATATTCACAAACCGCCAGGGATGCGGGACTTCAGGGATGGAGTTTAAATGTACTTTCTCCGTTCTTTTTCCTGCGAGCTATATAAGCACGAGATTCTTCTAAAAGTTATAGTTCAGAGGATTCTGCTTGGAGGAGGACGCCCGGATTGCTCTTTGGTTCAGCAGATTCTGAAATTTTCTTCGCCCAGCAGCGCTGGATAAGCCTGACCAGTCGTCGTCTGCGAGTAATCCCTTCCCCCATGGCATTCGTTTTAGTACTATTGAGGATGCATCTGAGTTTTCTTCCCCTGTTCAACGCATGAGAACGAAGGGCTACGCTGTATCGTCAGCTCGATGGAAGAGTTTTAGGGTCGGATTCAATAGGTAAGACCACTTGAGAGCAATCCTGAACTGGCTTAGAGAAGAAACCTCAAGGGTTCGAGCATCGATGCAAGCGGCTGACAATGGACATTCTTTGACATCGGAAGAGCGATGTGAGAGAGAATATGGAGTTTAAGGATGAGGTTGAAGCTGGTGTTGTCCGAGAGATGCACACCGACATTTCCCCATCAATGGCTGACAAAAGCGGCATGGTAGGTCATCCCTGCCCCCTGAACTCACAACGCCATGCCATAATTATATTCATCATCATCGAAAGTCAATTGCAAGACCAGATCTTGAGGTATCATAAGTCAAAGCCATATCTCAATTTGGCAAATTAGTTTCATAAGTTCGGATAAATCGACGGTGCAAAACAAGGAATAGCAGTTCTACTTCTTGTTTGGGTTCGCTACGCTTTTCCATTTTTTCGGCGAACGAGAATATGATGGTTATTCGAGACTTCGATACAATTGTACCCCCAGAGCTATCATAAGGTTCTTGCTTCCCTTTAATAGCCCACGATCATCTTTGGCATATATGGCTCCTCAAGATACTTGTGCTCCTCTTTGGTCAAGGTAACTTTCACCCTGCAAGAGCCTGATCAATTTGCTCCTTATTTTTCAACCCACAAATAGACACCATCCCGCCTTTACTAAAGACCCATCCCATAGCAACCTGGGCCGTGGTCAATCCCTTCTTCTCCGCAGCACGCTGCACACGCGTGGCGATCTCCTTGCCAGCTGGGATCTCCTTGCCACGAAAGCAATTTCAGGAAGACATCTGACTGCTCACGGCCATCTGTGCAATCGTCCCAAGGATGTGAGAACGCCAGCCGTCAATGATGACCAAGGGAACCGTCGACTTGATTGACGAAGGCGCCGTCGTTTGTCTGATGGCCAACTGGATCGACAGGTCCTCGACCCTCGTCGACACGATGATAGATCTTGGGCATAATGACAACGGAAGATCGCTCAATATTGTAGGTCATGCATCCGAGATCGACTTTGAAAGCTTTGAGGCCCGAGTTTCCCACTCTAGGCGATGTCGGGAATCAGGGTACTGATCTGCAGAAGGAAACTCCATGTTTTCAATAGAGTTCGTTTAGCTTACCTGACATATTGCATGGTAAAACTGCTCATTTTTGTAAGTTGTGGCAGACTTATTTGATTGGAGTTGACGATTTAATGATGAGCTCAAAGGGAAGTCTCGATGAGAAGTTTGATTGATAACATTTCTGGAGATGCTATATTGTGGGAAGTCGGGCTTTTATATCCAAGAGCTCCCAGCCAAGGCCGGATTGTTTTCCCTTTCAACACTAAGGCTTGATCCACGAGTAGTTGTCTCAAGTGCCTTCGCGCTAGAGAACTCGTTGCGATGATTGTGATTGGCCACTGGGCTGTCAGCACTCTGCATACCCGCCCCAGCCCGCACGCTCGGCTCCTGTAACATGGGAACCCATATTGGAGACAACTCCATCCAAAGTCGAATTTTGAGAGCATGCGCCACAAAGATTGCGATGAAATGATAATGGTTCGGTCGAAGAAGTATTCGGTCATGAAACCCTCGGCCGAGGAGCACTTTCTTGAGAATCGAACTTGGCGTCGTTCAAGAAGTCTAGAAATGGCTTCAACGAGGGAAGTGAAGTCTACGTCTTACAACTCATGAAATCCTTGCAAGAAGAATTTGCTTGTAGGCGTGACCATTGTTCCATGGTAGAATGGTACAACCGAAAGTCCGCCTTGAAAATTCCAATCCTATAGCCAGCATTGCGGCCATTAAGGACGGAAAGCACTTGCTCGCAGATTTGAAAACTAAATCTTGGTTTGCGCCAGGAATGCACCAAAGAGAATAAATACTTGATCAAAAAACCAAATGCGCTCAAAACGCTGGATTGAGGCAAAGTGGAGATCATTGTCGTTGCCCAGTGTAATTTTACAGCTTTGGTCATGAAACTACAATCCAGAGCATACGTACCTAAGCAGGTAAGCTATGGTAACAACATTTCGGCCCATCCATATTTCGTTTCAAAATGTTTGATTGCAATGAGGTCTCGACTCGGCCATCAAATCAAAGAGTCATCATTTTCATCATCCGTATCAATGCCCAATGCCGCTTGAAGCAGATCTAACTGCTTTTGCAGGCTCTCAGTCTGCTGTCGAACGCTCCTGATTCCGCTTTGAACACCGCCAATGATTTGATAAATCTGCTTCTGCTTCTTTCGTGGAAGTGTGTCTATGAGAGGAGTCGCCAGATGACCAACGTTTCGAGCTTCAGATTGTGCGGCCATGCTAGTATTTCGATACGAATTCTCATACGGTGCATGTTGCGTAGCTTGAATCAATTGGGTGTTAGGAGACAGTGAATTTGATCCATCACGGCTCGGCTCTACTTTCGATATCTGTCCTGTTCCACCCATTCTATATGTGTTCATCGGTGGAGTGGTGGGGCCTTTTCCCGCGTCTCGTGGATCTGACCCAGCCCGATGTAGGATTTGGTGTCGTTCCTTGCCATTGGGAGGGTATTGCTTCTCGTAAACGTAGTTTACTAGTGCAGGTCCATGATTATGTGGCAGATTGTTTGGCGAAAGGTATATGGAGGTGATCGGGTTTGAGGAAGCAGAAAGAGCTGTTTGCGTCTCAGGGTAGGTGTGCATGAGGGATTGAGCTGCTGCTGCTATCATCGAGGGAGAATCGCGCTTGCGCTTCAATGAAGACGAAGGTCGATCCGAATCGGTAAGAGGAGGTGATCGTGTTATGTAAGGCTCTGCCAGCTTGCTTGGGGTGGCCTTGAAGGTCACACCCTCTGCTTCTCAGTCAGTAGGGGAATTAGAGAAAGGAGTCGCAGCACACCTGCTGCATCTTTTCTAAGACTACACAGATTCCCTCTTGTGCCCATCTGTTCCCAAGAAATCGGAGTCAGCATGCTTCTTTGAGGTAGTTTCAGGAGTAAATTGCCCCGGGAGTTCTTGGATATGCGAGCAGAATGTCCCAAGCGCTGTTGGACATTGCTACGAGAGGAATTGATACTCTGAGAAGTTTAGACTTGCCTGACAAGTAGCACATGCCCCATGGAACCAGCCTTCCAAAGATACGCAGACAGAGAACCGTCCCACCCCCGAAGCGCAGTGCGTGCATGGTGGACCCCTGATCTGACCCCGCGTCGAGAGTAGAAAGGCTCCCCGGGTCTGCGAGCGCGGGCTTTCCGTCGATTTCTCAGGAGGAAGCTCCTTTCCAGACTGCCATGGTATCGGTCGGACCTCAGGAAGAGCGCGTAGGCCTTCAAGAGCATCTATCCCCGGTTTCCGGGCTTTTGAGGCCGAGTTGTGCGCTGAGCCCGGTGGCGAAGTGGCATAGAAAGCTGCGCCTGGCGAGCTTGAGGCCAATTCATGGGGCGCATATTGAGGCAAACCGTTTGGAGGGTTGGCGAAATTATTGTCCAGAGTTGGAGGCATGGTAGAAGAGGTGGTGTGGGGAGGAAAGTTGGACGGGCCTTGCGCGGTCGGATTTACGCGCTATCAGCGGTTTTGAGACGTCAGATCGGCTCAAAGGAAATTCAGGTTTATTTGCATTCTCCTTTCTACTTATAAACCTAGATTCTACATCCTTCAGAATGTCCCGTTTTCTTTCTTTGTCCGGTAGTAGAAAACTCGATATCAGATATTCTTTGCCACCATCAATTCGGCTTCTGTATCTCTGGAATCATGGTGGTACGAAAGAGGTGTCTTTTGTGGGACTGGACCAATACGGCCAACCTCCCACATGCCATTGAGAAGCTCAACTTCGATGGACCTTTCTCCTCGGTATCAAATTGGAATGCATGGAGCCCGCCTGAGCTGAAGAACCGCCTGCCCTTTCGCCCCACGGTGCGTGGGATGGACCAACTCACAGACTCAAACGAGTGGGGTATGATATCAAACAATGGTCATACTATCATACATTATTTTAACGAGCCAGAGCGAGCTGTAATCTCCCCCAAGAAAGCTGCTGAGATGTGGAAAGAAAAGATGGTTCCATTGAGAAAGGAAAAAGGGAAGAAGATTGTCGGGCCTGGTTGTGCCAGTGATCCGAGGGGAGAGGCATGGCTTGATGAGTTCATGAAAAGGGTTCAGGAGATGGAAGAGCCGCCAGATTACTTGGCCTTGCATTATTATGGCCCGGATGGGGCAGCTGCAATTCAGTACATTGAAAAAATGTATGTTTCTGCTTTCTTTTTTTTATCCAGGGGATGTCATTGACAATAAAAAGGCATCAGAAATATCCAGAATACCCAGTCGTGGTCTCTGAGATAGCATCTATTTCTCGAGAAAAGAAAGAGGTCTTTGCTTTTACTGCTCAAGTGGCAAATTGGATGGATGAGTGCCCTTATGTGTTTGAGTATTCGTTCTTTGGCTGTATGGCCAACTGTGCAGATGATTTTGTCAGTCCGGAGGCTCAGCTCATGCATGCTGATGGGAAATTCACACCATTGATGCACAAGCTTATGAATGAGAAGCCCATAGTTAATTTCTGATTAGTGGAATACAGGTCTGGCTACCCTTGAGTTGGATGGAACCTTCATGGCAGGAATTGAGGAGGATCTGGGGTTGCACAACATGCTACTAATCATTCGGGCACAGGTGGAGTGGACGCCAGAGTTCAACGTTACATAGGTAGAGAAGGAGAATTCTTTTTGCACCCCTGGGCGTGGTGGACGGGTCTCGATATGATTACTCATTGTCACCGACTGCTTGAGCGTCCTCCCATTCGGACTCGCTTCTGTGTTTGTCATTTTTGTTTGATTAGTGAGGGCCTCTGATATATGAGCCAATTGAAAGATAGGCAGCCAGATTTCTAGGTACATTCATACAGAGTCAAAATTCTCTTTTGATTTTGCACGTAATGCTATTGTCGGGCTTCAGGGGCTGGCAGTCTGCCCAAAGCCGTTCGATAATTTCAAACAATCTCTAAGGCCAGAAAAGTCTCCGAAAGTTCCTTTGTTATAGATAGGAGAAACTACTTGATCCGTTCTGCTCTCTGATTTCTTCTACCGATTTCTTCCTTGCATTGGATTCCTTGAGTCCAAAATCTGCAATCCCCTACGAAATGGAAGTTCCAGAATCTGACTTTTCAACGTCTTCTGCTGCCAGCGAGGCGATGAACCCAAAGGATGAAGGGAGACACGTTGCAGGGGGATTGGAAAGCAATGCTGGTGCTCAGAACCTTGATGTTGAACCAGATATAGAACAGAAAAAGCCCCTTCAAGTTCAAACTCACCATTTTCATGCTTTGCTTCATCTCTGTAGTGGTTACAATGGCAAGTCCCCTATCCCTGCAAGTTTATTAGGCACTGTCTCAAGTCCAATCCAACCCCTTAAGTCACTTCTAAACCGAGATCCTCATGTTAGGACTCGGTCATCGTGGCTTCGATGTTGCTGGCAATCACAGTCGCCCTCAAAGGGACGAGCTTAGACGCATTTTGGGTTGGAATATCCTATCTTTTGGCACAAACTGTTGGTATTGCTTGCCATGGGTCTAGTCTTCTAGCTAACATTTGTTAGGTGACGATCCCCCTCCACGGAACTATTTCAGATATCTTGTGAGCCTCCACATTCGAAATGACCAGGAAAAAGCGGCCCTGATTCTCACAGCGGTCGGAAATGGGTAATGGTATTTGCGATTCTTATATTCTTAATTGGCAATATCCTTTGAGGATCTGCCCAGGATATGAATTGGCTGATTACCGCACGGGTTGTTCAAGGGCCTGGGTGGGGGTGGAGGATACCTCTTGTTGGCATCTGTCATCATCAGCGACATTACGACTTTGAGGGACCGCCCAAAGTTCCTCATTATGGGAGCGTTCGCGTGGGCCTTAGGGACGAATATTGGAGTAAGCTAGTCTGAGGTAGTTTTGAAGTCTTTCTCGCTCACCGTGGAGAATAGGTGCCCGGCGGCGCCATTGGCGAGTTCTCATCTTGGCGTGTTGTTTTCTGCATCAACATTCCGATCTGTGTCATTGGCACAGCTGGACTCATCTATGCTCTCCATTTTTACCAGGAAACATTGTCACTCCGATCAAAATTGGTGAGAATCGATTAGGTATCTTCATCGCTTCTACAACTTCAATGCTCTGCGGCCTCACGACAGCGGAACGACTCATCCTGGAAGTCCGCCAGCGTCCTTGCTCCTCTGGTTTTAGGCCTCACGGGCCTTGGGGTCTTCGTTCTTGTGGAGTGGAAGGTGGCAAAAGCACCAATGGTCCCCCTTCTAATTTTCTCAAATCGAACCGCCAATGCAGGGTATTTCGGCGCATTCATACACGGCCCTGACTTTATTTTTCGAGCCAACTTTAAATCGAAATGTCTGAACAGCTCGCATAGCTCCAAAAGATCCTCCGTCGGATTTGTTGTGCTTCAAGTTCAGTGTTCGAGTACCAACGCAGCTCATGCTACTTAGTCTAAGAGACAAGGAGAAAGGAGCGAGCATGTGCCAGATGCTGTTCAGGAAGGATCAATTGAAGAACTAATAAGCTGGACAAAACTGAAGCTATATACAAGAGCATCACAGAAGAGTACTAGCAGGAGAGAGGCAATAATCAGGATGCCACAATCGGACCATCTAACAGCATGAAACTATGGCTCGGATACTTGATGGCATAAGCAAGGGTAAGTTGGGGGACACGCAAAGAGAAGTCAACTAAAATTCCATATAAATGTACAGGAAGCTGATCATTGAAATCAAAGCAAGCACAGTGCGGCCAATCCAAATGTCACCATAACAACCGAGGATAACGCAGAATCTCTCCAACCTTGTGCGGCACCAGTCCTAACTCCGCCCGTTGGTGTAGGAGATGATTGCACCTGGGTATTCGGCGCAGTCAAAGTAGGTGCGGCACCTCCTCCGCCAAATGTCCGAACAGATGTTGTTGATGCATGCGACGAAGTCGGACCTGTTTTCTTTCCCGATGCTGAGCTCGTCGGGCTTGATCCTCTGCCGGTCCCACTCTTCGCTGGTGTTGCGGAAAATCCTGAAAATGTGGCATTGTACGAAGATGCTAGGGCAAGGTAGGAAGCCGGAACTGGTGCAATCGAAGCGCTGTAGGACGAGCACTCTGATGTTGCCATGTCCATATAACCGGATACTGTATCGATGCTGTATGCAGCCTCGCACCAGTCGCATCTACGTTTGCATCAGCAAGGGTGGGCAGAAGGCCATATATTTGGCTATAGGAGCTTACTGCTGTTGAGCTGATATCGCTCCATTCCCACACAGGCACTTCCAGTACGGTCCCCAATCATCAGCTGTCTCGAAAGAGGAGCACTCGTCTACAAGTTTGATTGAAGTGTCGCAAACGGTGACCTGATCAAGACCTCCCCAGCAAAAACTGAGATTATCTAATTCGTCACGCTCTTTGATATTTTTGAAAAGTTCTCGTCCTGTTCGGTGTCGACGTAGAGCCTCGTGGTATGGAGGAACGGGGGCAGGTGTCTAAGATAAGTGAGGTGTTAAGGGCTGTCCATGCAAGATTTGAACCAGTTGAGAATGGGGAAGTTACTCCCCACAATGACTTACAACAACAGCTGCCTCCAAGGCCACCGCACTCACGACTGCACCGGCTGCGGATGCCCAGAGAAGTGCCTCAGAAACCCGCATTTTTCTTTCCTGGGTCTTGGATGTCTACAAAAAATACTGAAGTCAGCACGCATATCAACCCGCCGCGATAGATATACTTCTGTTCAGCTCTCCTCAGAGGAGCCGGCACGTTTTCGTCTGATCTTCCCGTTCATTTCATTTTTTGTGTGTTTTTGCCGCCTCCCGCTTCATGGCTGGCAGCTGCAAATGCAACTTTCGAGGATCTTCGTATTTCGATGGCTGAAAAGTGACGATCATTGGCCAGCAGGGTGACACAAGCGTGTCCCTTCTTCCTTGAAATTTTATGCTTAATCTTGTCCTGCTCAGTTATTTGTTAAAAGTAGTGCTAGCGTTGCTATTTCTGTGGATGGTCTCACGATACTGTAGGGGCAAGATCCTCGTTGTGGCTTGAATCCTTCCCCACACTACCCAATGGTCCCGCTTCAAATTGCCAATAGCATTGGACAACGAGCGCCACCAAAGTGCTCGTCAGGAGAAGTTTAATTTTAATTCCACGATGTGCGCCTATTCTGTACAAAGTCTCCAGGTCGGAGTAACTTTATGCCCGTTGGATGTTTCAGCCTTTGCTGGTAGGGCTGTCAGCAATGGATAAATAATCCCCCGCGACATCAATCGCGCTCAATAGGGGTGGGCGTATTAGCTCCAATGGAAATATGGGCACGTAACTTGCACATAGTCCCACAACACACAAATTTTTACGCAAAGCTGTTTGGATTCAACAGACAACTCGACGATTTTTTTTTTTGAAAGAGTTGACGAAAGTTCTTGTCGTATTTCTAACATTAAATGTAAAAAATGGTCACCATCACCGTTGGATATATTGCTGGCTTCATTGCTGCAGCAATCTTCGTGAGTGAGTGCACAATGGCGAGTCATGTAAAGTCTTTTGTACGGCCACTAATCCTGCATTCTAGCTCGAATATGGGCCCCGCTGGTCATGACCTTCATCTTGTCTGGCGTTCTGGGAGATAGAAACAGTGCTGCTACCTGGTAAGATAGTTAATGCACGTTATTCAGAGGTTGGCTAACGACTATCAGGAGCGTTGCAGCTCGATCTCTTGAAAGAACACATTGGCCAGACATTTTGCGTTCCGACAGCGTCAAAACTCATGGGGCTCGCAAAACCGTCGTTCTCCTCACTACTCTCATTACCGCCATGACAATGTTGATAGCAGTCGCCGGGATCGTCACGCCGCTCGGAATATACCAAACCCTAGCACTGTCAGAAAATGTCCAAACACCTTTCAAGTATCTTCTTGACACTTCCCCGTTTGGCGTAGGGACGCCACCGAGAAGTAACTTCAGCTTCAATCGGATTTGCGCCACCGGTGACCTGCTCTCGTCAATGCCTATACCTTGTCCCTTCTCGGATACCATTGCAATAACATCAACAGACAGAAACTGGATCAATGCCTCGTATCCTTACGGCTATGATATCTCAATCCCCAAGACCACTTTAGATATATATTCCAGTGGAGTTGGCAACGACACCACCATCTCAAACTATTTTGATATTCAGTGGAGGCAATATATGATAACGTCTGACCCAAAAAAGAATCTCAACAATGGTTCACTCTATCTTGTGGAAGCATTTCGTGGCATGCAGTCCTTGGGCCTCAACAATGCTATCGAGCCGGTTGAGGGACTGATCGTGGACACTGTGAATGGCGGGATCGGCTTCAGAAATCGTACGTCATGGAAGAGAATTACTTTTCTATAACTGCCCTTCTCATTGGTTTTCTTTCGAGACAATCTTGTACTCTTTCTTGAACAGTCTGCATTGAGCATTTGCTGACTCTACCGCCGCGCAGACACTGTACCTCCTGGCTTTCAATTCGGCGTTACATGGGAAGAAGACCTTCTTTTCATTGAGCCTGAGACGGTATGCGTCGACACAAATACAACCCTTGATTACACGATTGCTGCAGGCATCAACTCCACGATTCCAATTATTGATCTAGTTCTGACTGACCGTGGAGGCTTCGTGAACCTCAACAAGACGTTCCCAGTAGCTAACCTCACCAATCCCCAAGAAAATCAGGACTTATGGACCAGAGCGTACAAAGCGGCATGGATGGCTAACGCCTACACGATGGTGTGGTACAACGTCACAAATCCTCACAATGACGCAACGGGTCAGAGCGCCTTTGCTTACCGGGACACCTTTCTGGGAAAAGAATTTCCTCTCGTCGAGTCCTCGGCCGAAGGTCTTTATACTTCTTTCGGAATGGACGCCACCTTTAACAAACATTTGAACCTCGATAGTGACGGACCTGGAAATTCTTCAAAACCCGCGGCTGGTGGCCTCCCAAACCCTTTTAAGATATCTAACACCAATTTTACTGATATTGGTTGGCCCTCACGCATTCTTTGGTCAAAGATGTCGTCTGACAACGAGTAGGTATGCTCTGTGCCGGTGCTGGCGACGGCGACTACGCAAATATCACCAACATTTACGTTCATTGTGCTCTCATGAGAGGTGTAAGTCCCAGAATTCTCAGTGTGCAGCATCTTCGAGTAGTTTACCAGTTATTGAGTCTGTAGACACGTCTTGAGAATAGACCGTGCATAAAACTCATTCCGACCACCGAAACCCCCTTCTTGAGACACTGCTAACCCAAGAATCCGAATTTTAGATTCCTCAGCGTAAGGACGACGGGTCAGGCATAGTATTTGAGCCTGGGAGCCGATGGTCCCAACCGTTGTACGCCTGTGCCAGCTCTGTGAAAGCAACCATAAAGACCGTCTCGTTCATTTTCAACGGCACGCACGAGCTCAGCAATCTCAAGGTCAGCAAGGTCCAACCAAAAAAATATTCGGATCCAAATAGTCTACCTCTTTGGGGAGTTGAGAACACTAACAATGAATACACTCTGGGGGGACTCAGTATGATATGGGGCCTCGTTTCTCCCAAGCACGAAAATCATCCCAATGTGTCGACAGTCCGACAAGAATCTCTTTACCTTACTGGTTATTTCAGCGACTTTGGCAACACTGGATTTACTTCCCTTCCTGGCTGGGAGAATCTGCCAGCCAGCGATTTCTATCATCTAGCAATGGAATCTGCATACACTGTCAGTGGGGACGCAGGTTCAGCACTGGATTATACTGGCCAGAACAATATGGCAGTATGGGCCAGATGGCAGAAACTCTCGAACTCCACTGCGACCGCAGCACTTATCCCAAATCTGATCTTTACAGACTATGCAGCTGCCGCTGTAGTTGGAACCAAGGGGGTTCTCGGTCCTGGCAATGCAGCTGCCCAAAATCTCGTGCCGCTCCCAGTCACGCCTACCATCTCCGTGATCAGATACCACTGGCCGTTCGCAATACCAGCTTTCCTGGTTATCGCTGCACTAATTTTCTTCACAGCAGTCGCCGCGATCGTCATGTTGTGTCGACGCCATAACATCGGCAGATTGCGTATGCACCTCAATCAACTTGCCCCTGGCCGTATCTTCACAACCTTCCTTTCTCCAGAGCCGGGTGCAATGAGTCTTAGTGCTGAGGCCTGGAATAGAGCCATGGGGAAGCTGGTGATAGACCTCTCGGATCAACATCCTTTTGGTGCTGGCAAGAGCGACATGCCAGAGAAGTCAACAGCTGTGACTGGATATTGAGCTGCTTCTGATGAATTTGATGGCGTTGGGGTGGAGTTTCTGGGTGCGAATGGCCATTCGAGAGAAGTGATGGTGATGCAGGAAAGCAGGGATTTTTCAAAGCGCCGCCTTCGGTTACAGGTCGTTGAGTTGTTGGTTTCTCACGATAGGTATATATACCAAACTAAGTTTTGATGAAAGTATTGTCTTTCCCTTTGTTAACCCTCAATTGCTGGTAGGAGTATGTTACAACTACCTCCCCGTATCAAAAAGGTGCTATATGTAGCAGAGAGTTGTAATGGTGGGATTGTGCTTGTAGCTCTTCAAAACGCAGGGCATCTGTCTCCCCGTTTAAAAACTCCGAACCAGGAGTAGTTCTAACACGAGAGACAGCGTGTGTAGAGGGCGATTAAGAGAATCGTTCCCAAATGGGACAAATATGTAGTTCAATTTGCCTGAAAGAACTTGATCCTCGATAATACCCAATGCTAGAACGGATTTATCAAGCCCCTTTTCGAGTTGACTCCGTTAGCGAGAGCGCCTTAACTGAAGCCCCTGAGCCCCCTAAATTTAGCGACCGGGCTTCGACGGCCCTGGCCTGGCGAGCCGGGATCGGAGCCCCCACCTCCCACGCCCTTCCGGCTTTTGACATTTCATCTGACAGAGTGACATCTCATAATCTTGACGCCAGGTTTTTAAGCATCACAAATCGTCGGACCTTTGACGCATATATATACCACGCAAGATTTCGTCTCTCTTAATCTGGATTTGACCCCGGGTAGAAATCCAAGAGAAATGGACGGAAAGATTAATGTTCTCCTATATGGAGTTGGAGCGTGAATCTCCCCCCGGAAGTCGCTTTTGACCAGCAAACTGACTCGATTGATCCAGAATTGGCTCTTTCTATGCCTTTATCTTGAATCGAGTTCCGTCCGTTCGGCTGACACTTGTTGCGCGCTCAAATTACGAAGCTGTGAAAGCCAATGTTAGCTTTCCACCCCCCCCCCCCCCCCCCCCCCCCCCCCCCTTCTCTTTAAATAAATCCTCACGTGATGAACACAGGGCATCACACTGAACAGTGACATTCACGGAAAGCATACATTCAGACCATTCAAAGGTATTGTTCTCCCTTTTTGGCCGCTTCCGGCAAATAATAACTTAATCCAGTTGTCAACAACCCCACCAATGCAGCCGGTCACTACGACTACATCGTCTGCGTCAACAAAGCCATCAAGCAAGCCGCTGTAGCCAAGTCTCTCACTCCCGTTGTTGGTGAAACAACAACCATTGTGCTGATCCAAAATGGAGTGGGGAACGAAGATCCCTTCCGAGCACAATTTCCAAACTGCTCCATCCTAAGCTGTGTCGTATGCTCACAACCCCCTTGCCTTCCGACGACCAACCTCAATTAACAACCGATCACAGACGTGGGTGGGAGCAACCCAAACCTCGCCTGGAATAGTAACGCACATAAAATCCGAAAACACCGAAATCGGTCTCTTCCCCAACCCCCTTCTCTCCCCATCCCTCGAAGCCACCCGCCTCTCAGATTTCACCGCTCTCCTGAAAGCAGGAAACACTAAATTCGTAGTAGAATCCAATATCCAGATCCGGCGCTGGGAAAAGGTGGTGTGGAATGTAGCCTGGAACGCCATCACCTCCCTCACGCAGATCGACACTCAAACCTGGCTTCACTCGTCTCCCGACGCTATTCCCCTTACCAAAGCACTGATGGAGGAGGTCATTGAAGTTGCAAGGAAATCGGGGGTGCCGATGAGAGATGGACTTGTTGATGAATTGTTTACGAAGATTCTGGCACTGCCGGGCGTGTATACTAGTATGCAGAAAGATGTCGTTGCGAGGAACCCTCTAGAGATCGATGTTATTCTCGGTATGCCGGTTAGGAAGGCCAGGGAGCTAGGGGTGAGGATTCCGGTGCTGGAGGTTATTTATACACTTGTTACGGCGGTGGATTATGGGGTGAGGGAGGGGAATATTTTCCCTTAGATTTTGTGTAACCTTGACAAAAAGTAACTGATATTGTTTCGTCCGGAGCCTGGAGCCTTCAGCTCCACAAGGTAATCTTCTATGCGATGCGGATCACGAGATCTCAATGCCAGCCTGCAGCATCCAAGCCTCAATGAAGTCGCGACCAATCAATCAGTAACGAACAAGCCGAACCAAACCAAAACGAAGCGCCCAATGATTAACTTCACGACACAACCAACGAAAGGGCTCGTGGTGCCAATCAGGCAATACCCGGGTAATATCCATTCCGATACAAAACTTCCACTCACGGCACATAAACCAACACAAACCAATTTTCCCTTTCTCGCTTCTCCCACTTCCCTCAAATCCTCCCCGAAACATCAAAATGGCACCTCTAGATATCCTTATCATAGGCGGTGGCCCCACCGGCCTAACTCTCGCCCTCGAGCTCGCAGCCCAACCCTGTCCTCCCACCATCCGCATCATCGAATCAACATCCATCCGCTCTAGCAATACCCGCGCCTTCGTCCTACACCCACGAACCCTCGAGTTACTGGCTCGCCATGGGATCACCGATCGGTGCATCGAGCGAGGACGCTTCAATGACGCGATTAGGTTTTATTGCAAGCGCGCTTTCGTTCATGAGTTAAGTTTCGGGGAGGCGGGGATGGCGAGGAACACGCAGTTTCCGAATTCCCTGATGATTAGTCAGGCTGATACGGAGAGGGTGTTGGAGGAGGCGTTGAAAGGGTATGGTGTTGTTGTCGAGCGAGGTGTGAAAGCCGAGAAAGTTGAGCAAGATGAGGGTGGAAGCGGAGTTACAGCTGTGTTGAAGATTGCAGGAAGGGAAAGTGGAGAGGAGAGAGAAGAGACGCAGTGTAAGTACGTAGTTGGCTGCGACGGCGCTCATTCCGTCGTGAGGAAGGCGGCGGGGATGAGATTTGAAGGGGGCGTATATCCGCAGGACTTCATCTTGGCGGATGTAAAGATGAAATGGGAGCAAAAGACCTGCCTCACCTTCTTTTTCGGGAACGGGTTTCTGGGTGTGTTCCCGTTGTGGAATGGTATTTTCAGATTGATTGTTTCTCGAGCAGAAGACAGAGGGAAGGAGGATCAACCAACCTTGAAAGACTTTCAAGATGTGGTGGACGAGATGGTTCCCGGCGAAACAGAGATTTACGATCCAGTCTGGATAACGAGATTCAGGTTACATCACCGGATCGTGGATTGTTACAGGAAAGGACGGTGTTTTGTAGCGGGTGACGCAGCGCACATCCACTCTCCAGCCGGCGGGCAAGGAATGAATGCCGGGATGCAAGACGCCGTCAACCTAGCCTGGAAACTCGCCAGTGTCCTGAGAAGCCAGTCTTCTGACGCTCTGCTTGATACTTATGATGTTGAGAGGAGGAAGGTTGGCCTGAAACTGCTGAATGGCACGGATCGATTGTTTGAGATGATGGCAACGAGCAATCCGGTGTGGTTGTATGTGCGAAATACGTTAATGCCGTGGGTTGTGCCTTGGGTGATGAGTAATAAGACGGCGGTGGAGAACAGGTTTCGCTTTATCTCACAGCTGGGGATTAGGTATCGGGAGAGTCCGATTGTGGGACAAGTTTCTACTTGGAAGGGAGCGTTGAGGGGTGGAGATCGGGCACCCGATGGAGAATTGAAAGGGGCTGGAGGACAGAGATGGATACTCGGGGTGTGTAAGGGCGTGGGATTTCACCTCTTGCTGTTCTCTGGGATGGCCGACGCGGCGGTGAGTGATGGGAGACTTGAAGAGATAGGGTCAGACTTTCGCAAGGATGGCAACGAATATGTGAAGTTTCACAAGATTCTCAGCACCCCATTTGCGGGTAGCAATGGAAACGTTGATGAAGAAGGAAAAGTTCATGAGTTGTATGGTTTCAAGGAACCGGGTTATGTTCTCGTACGACCCGATGGGCATATTTCATTCCTTGGACTTCTCAGCACAATGGCTGAGCTAAAGATATGGGTGAAGAAATAGCCTTCTACATCAAAAAGCCTCCCAGGCGTATTCTAGAAGCAAGATTCTCTGCTCCGTTTCAAATATACTTCAGCAAATATAGCAATATTAATATGTCTGTAAATCCTGGTATTATGGGGTCGGTTTCCGCACCAGTTGATCCGTCTTCTGCATGAGCTCTGGGATCTGGAATGGCTTCGCCACAATATCGTCCTTCAATCAGTTAGCAACAGGACAAGCATTAAACTTTCAGGTAATTACCATCCCAGACTCAAGGGCTTGTTCCATTTGCTCCATTCTTGTGTTGGCCGTAACGGCAATTATAGGGACTGGTCCAACGATCTTGCCCTCCCTCTCTAAATCTCGGATTCGACGTGTGCATGCCAAGCCATCCATTATTGGCATCTCGAGATCCATCAATATGATCGACAGCTCCATTCGCGGTCCGCTTGAACTACTGTCATTCCAAAGTGTTGTCGTTGAGAGAAAGTCAAGAGCTTCTCCACCTAATTAGGGTCAGCGCTGGGTCTGAGGGGAAAAGACGACTGGTAGGAAGCCTGTTGCTTCCAGCTTTGCCAGGCATCTGGGAGGTGCGGAAACGTTTCAACGAAAAACATCCGCTTACCATGATTTGCCACATGGACAACACACCCAGCGTTCCGGAGCTGTTTGCTAAGGACTTTCTGGTTTATCAAATTGTCCTCAACTAGCAAGATATGGTAGTTCCGACGGGTTTTGGGAGGCGTAAGAGTCATAGTATCCACCGTGACGTTGATTGTAGATCCATGACCCATTCGAGAACCAGGTGTACTCGGATTACTGGAGTGCTCCCCGATGACTTTCCGTCCCTTGATGAAAAAAGCAAATGTGCCTACTAACGCTTAGTCGAAGAATTGTACAAATTGAGGTAAAGCACTTACTTCCAGCACCAGCGGTCGACTCCACCCCTATTTCGCCACCCTGTAGCTCCGTGAGTTCCCGCGAAATGAACAGACCAAGGCCCGACCCTCCATATTGAACCTGCAAAGTGTTAGCGCATACGCATTACAATAGTGTTTTTTGTTTTTGGGAAGCACAAACATGTGTACGTGGGCTCGCTTGGCTGAACCTGTGGAATAGCTTCGTCTTCTCTTCCTCGTCGAGACCTCTACCCGTGTCTTTGACGGCGAAGTAGAGATAAACTTGAGGCCCAAACCCCCAATCCGGCGCAAGGGTCAAGTCATTGTGTGAATTTGAATCCTTTGACGGGAACCATTGAATATGTGGCGCTGACTCCTTTGGGGGTTTTGAGAGGGATGCTCCAAGACTGACCATTATCTCGCGTTTACTTTCGGAACGAGTAAACTTGATCGCTATGAGGTGGTGAGTCAAGGTTTCTCTAACTCCCCCCCTCTTCATAGGTACTCACCATTTGTCAAAAGATTAATGAAGATTTGTGTCAGCCGGACCGGGTCACAGAAGACCCAGTCAATCTGAGCCTTCTTATAGGATTCCTCAAGTACGAATGTCATCTGGATATCGTCTGCGAGCAACTCCCCTTCGAACATCTTCAATGTTCTTCGCACTGTCGATTCCACTTGGATTTGGATTGGGGTAACGTGAAGCATAGCTGAGTTGAGTTTTGACAACGTTAAAACATCGTCGATGATACGCTTTTGATGTTGAGCGCACAGGACAATCGTTTGTGCCGCATCCAAGTTGCTCTCAACTAGACTTTGGGACATCACTTTCTGATCCGCTGTCTTGAAAGACTGAAATTCGACCAGCGAGTTTGCAATACCATCAGCGCAAAGCATTATTGCGCTGAGCGGGTTACGCATCTCGTGTCTGTCGGAAAG
Organism: Hyaloscypha sp. PMI_1271; assembly: GCA_021399465.1. Classification (NCBI taxonomy): domain Eukaryota; kingdom Fungi; phylum Ascomycota; class Leotiomycetes; order Helotiales; family Hyaloscyphaceae; genus Hyaloscypha; species Hyaloscypha sp. PMI_1271. The sequence goes on from JAJTUS010000012.1 coordinate 279,949, forward strand.
TCAGCCGAAAAGGCTTTGGCCTCTGTTTGAAAGTTCTAAACTTACGAAGTCATATCGATAAACGTCTCTTGTTGGCGCTTTGCCTCCTCAGCTTGCAGTCGGCTTTGGAGTTGAACAGACTCTGCCCATTTGAAGTGGCTGATGTCAGTCGTACACCCGAGAACTTTAGTCAGGTTGCCTTCATCGTCCAGCTGGGGTATGGCCAGAAACAAAATCCAGGTAGTGTCGCGGCGGACTGATTCATTGCTTTCCTGGCTGGCCCAAGGTTTTTTGAGACGTAGCTCTGAAGTCACTTCTTCCTTCGCCACAGTTAATCTCTTCCACTGTTCGTGAAAGTTGAAATGATCCTGTTGTTCGATACAATTCAATATTGACATCGGGCAGTGCTGGGATCTGGAATGTCCTGTCATCTCGTACCCTGCGACTGGTTAATCCGGTGCCCTGGTTTCGGGGATAACTCACATTGTGGATTCGCCCAAGTGATCGTTCCTTCCGGGTCAAATGTAAACATGCCTTGAGACATCAGTTAGTATCAATGCAATCGACTAGGTTATGACCATACCGCAAGGAGCCAGTTCGGCCATTTGCTGAAAATTCCTTTCGTGCTGTGCAGCCTCTTGTGTTCTCAGTGCAAGCTTCTCCACAAGATTTGCCCGTGCCACAGCGCTCTCCTCGGCAAACTTCTGGGCACTGATGTCGGTGCTGCACGGGTCAGTTCCGACGGTCGGCGTCAGCTGAATACACAACTTACATGCAACCCATTATAGTTTTGATCCTTCCCTCTTCGTCAAACTCCTGATCTGCCCAGCATATTAGAATTGTGAAATCTAGCAAAGCCTGTAAGATTCCAGGAGCTGAATAGCGGTCTTTGCCCCAAGACACACTTCACAAGCGGCCCTAGATGATCTTGAAATAGATTTCGTAGAAATGAGTAGAAAACCTGTCTAAAAATATGCTTACCACATGAGCACAATATCCACTTTTGCCTAGGCGTTCCCGTTGCTTCATCAATCCAGGGATTTCGCAAACGAAGCGCAAACGACCGCCTGCCTCTCTGAGTGGTGAGGCGGATCCACTCTTCTGTGATGATAGGGTGGTCCAACTCTGAGATGACATTCATGAAAGACCTGCACCAGGTAAGTTGAAGATAACGAGTGCCTCGCTGGGGATACGCACATCTCTCCTTCAAGTCCTCTGGGATGACCTGTGATTTCGTACCCTTATAAGTGTCAGTACTTGCAAACATTAGTCCCTCCGAAATACTCACACATGTCATTGCAATAAAGAATGTCTCCCTTGGGATTCAGATAATACATCCCCACAGGGTTGAGCTCTGTGAGAACTCTGAATTTAGACTCGCTATCAGCGAGCTTTTGGTTAAGAGTTAGCTCCTCAGGTAACAGATCGGAGTCAGTCATCTCGGTAGATGCACTAGCACCCGTGGAAGTCTCGATTGATCTCGAAGTGGACCGACTTGATCGAGGGGTGGTCCCGTGGCTTGGGTTGCGTTGTTTTGGCACCTGGGATCCACTGACAACTCTCCATCTTCCACGCAAGGTGGAGCTAGTCCAGTACATGCCACGAAAGGCATGCCTGGGAAGGTAGCCATCGGTTGACCCATCGAAGTTGGGCACGCTTGTTGACCATGCCTTGAAATCTGCGTCAGCAGCTGCCGCTGCTTCTTGTTGTTTAGTAGGTGGACGGGAAGTTGGCGGATAGAAGGTTTCAGCCTCGATTACATTTCGCAGGTCATCAAAAAATCTGAGAGAACGGTTGACGAAAACCACTGGCATGCGACCGTTCAGGGGCTGGCCCAGAGCGTGCAGGTCGAGGATAAATGTTGGACGACTATCATGCTCCAGCAACTCTTTGATGCCGATATCACCCAGAGGTGCGTGTGGCCGACCATTTTCTGGCACTTCTGTATCTGATGCTGGATGTCAGTGATCAGTTTGCACGGCTGGGATGAGGCTGGAAATGCGTTCGTTACCCTCAGAGCTGGACGTGGAATCTGTCTCTCCGTATTCCCCCCTCGCCCTCTTCAGATGGCGGTGCACCATTTCTCACGTGTGGAGAACCAGCTGGCCGGAGGCAGTGGGGTTGCAATGGGGCTCAAGCTCGCACTCTCGGTCGTCATCGGAGAGCGCGGCTCGTGATTCGCGCGGACCTTCCTCCGTCGGATTGATCGGCGCAGGGCATTCAAAAGGGCTGGATCGCGTGAATGCAACCCCAGACACTGCTTTCTCCAAGTCAGGCGTGTCGAGATGGCTCTTGCATGTTCAAGAGGGCAAGCCGTGCGGCGGAAAAGTGGTTTGCTCTCGAGGGCTTGCTTTTTGAGGGGCCTGCATTCTTGTGGCGCTGTGGCGGTTTCGATTTCCGTCTTTCGAGCTCGTGGTGGCTTGGTTGCACGTGACGGATCGACGATCTGGCGAAAGGTACCGGAAAATCAAGCTCTTCGTTCCTCCACCGCTGCACGGAGCCATCTCCGATCAACTGCGGCACTTCACGGTCAGGTTTTAGGGCTGCTTTGGCTTTTCTTCCATCAAAAGGAAAAGAACTGTGCTTCAGCAGCCGACAGCCTTGCCGGGGCGTGTCTTGTTTATCCCGAGAGACTAGAGTTGATCAGTGATCACCATGCCAATCCCAGCGCCAGTGCTGCAAGAGGCTTGTCAGGTCCGAAGTGCCGGGAATGTCTCAAGATAGGATCTGCTTGAAGAGAGCTGTGGGCTTACACTGTCAGAACACCCTCAGACTCAGGATGGATTTTCCCTTTCGCTGGATCTGTTTTAGTCTGCGAACGTGAGCATCTACTGCTTTAACCTGAGCTGAGGCTGAGCATACATGAGCCGAGGGTGAGCATGCTGGAGCAGAGCCTGAGCAGAGCCTGAGTATCCTGAGCTCACCCTGAGTCAGCCTGCGTACCATAATGCGGAACCCATTTTAGCCTCCTGTGTGCCCCCGCTACAGATTTCTTACAGAATTTTGCCCGGGAATCCGTTTTTGCTACCTCGCAGGAGATTTTGGATCCCAACAGACGATACGCCGGAGACGAAGGCTCCTATAGTGAGAATACTTCCAATATAGTCTATCTCACGAGCATGGTCTATTAGAGACTCCTGGGCAGGGGTCTTTGTTAAGGAGCATAGAGAGGGGCGCAGGTGGCACTGGAAGAAATTATAGCTTAAAAATCTCGAATGTTTTTAGTCGCAAATCTCAAAGTTTTGTAACACACTCGTGGTCACAAAACTTGGTCACAAATCTCTAACCTGCAAATCTCAAAAGATTTCCAGTGTTCTTCAGAATCAACATTGATTATTAAAGGCCTTACCCCCCCGCGAAGTATTGATACTAGTGGTGATGACTTCTAAGAGATACCGTTCCTCCCCCCCACCTCTTCCTCTCTTCCGCCCACCTCCCCCTCTCTTCCCTCCTCTCCCTATCCCACCTCTCCCTCGCCCTCTCCCTCTCCCACTGCTCCCTCTCCCTCTCCCTCTCGCTCTCCTACTGCTCCCTCGCCCTCTCCGTTTCTGTCTGAGTCGCGCAACTATAAAAGTAAAGTATTAGTAACAGGAATCAAAAGTATTAACAAATAATGACCAGCAGGCTCTCTTTATTAACCGAACAACCCAGAGAACAAATAATGACCACAAAGGTCCTAACAAGGCAAGCCCGAGGGCTGCGATGGTCATTGCCCACCCCGAGAGGGATAAACAATGGTCAGAGAGACCCATTGTGGTGGTGGTGGTGGAGGTAGTGGTAGCCCGGACCGGGGGTACCTAATGGCCGGATTAGCTATACGTTGCGTGAAATGTCTCCGAGGATACTCACCGCCGTAAATACCGCGTGAGCTGCTTGCCTAAAGGCGTTAAGGCGAAGCAGGACAGCCTCTTGCTGTAGTACTTTGGATTTGGCATCGACCAAGGCTTGTTTCTTCTGCAGGAGGTCGTCGGCGGCGGCTCGCAACAATGGGATGCTGGCGTCATCATCTGAGCCCGATGATGGAGCCATCTTCACTAGATTCTGGGATTGGGTCAGAAGAATGAGGGATTTGGTGGTAGTGATTGCAAGACTTACGGACTTCTAGGCGAGCGCAATGGGCGAGCTGGGTCGCGTCCTCTACTTCTGTACCGTCGAACGATTTGATAATTCTGTTCGAGAGTTGCTGTGCGACGGGTGGGATGACTTTGGCAGGTTGCGTCTCACCCGAGGCACAGGATGTCAAGAGGAGTTGTGGAGGGAGATCGGAGTGTTGATGGGAAGGTTAGGTTTTTGGAAGCGAAGGGACTTTATCAAAACAAACGAGTGCGAACGGCCTTGAAAGTGAATAAGCGCCAACGCGACGATTCACATGAGCGATGACGTTAGTAGATCTCCTACTTCTTCGACGCAAACTAAATTGGCTGGCGATTTTTTTCTTTCAAAACTCGGGCCTGGCAATAGATCACGAACTGTCAGGACCCCATCAACATGACCGATAGCTTAATCCACAACACTCAATCACGGAGCGGATCAAGTGAAGCAGTCGGGCGAGAGAGTGACAGCGACAGCGTTCCAGGTGGAGTCCCCTTGATAGTCAGTCAAATGGAGCCGGCAGTTCAATCTCCTGCTGGCGAAAGCTCTCAGCCCGAGCCAGACACCTTCGAGCACTCCCCCTCCACTGACAGCGTTGCACTTACTACCCACAACGTTGGCGCCGTCGAGCAATCTACAATGGACGACTTCCAGTCCGACAAGCATATCATCGTGCCTCCTGCCTTGGAGAACGAACCCAGAGGCAGTAGGTCTGAGGTTCCTTCTTCGATCGAGCGCCCTGAAGGCTCTGGCCCCTCTTCGCATACCGAGCAGCCCTTGTCTACCAGGGCCGAGGAACAAAAGAGCGCGAAGTTCTCTCATATCGAAACTTCCGGCGCGTCTGAAAATCATCCAACACAACCCACTGCCGCCGAGCAAGTGAAGATGAGAGTAACTGGAGATGCAATGAGTAACGGCGAGGGTAGCGCAGCACAACCTATTGAAGATGCAGGACGGGCTGGTACAGCATGTGGGTATTGTCCTTCCTGGCTGTTATCCCAGTGCTAACCAATGTGCGTAGCCAACCTGCCTCAAACATTGGTCCAGGCCGTAAGCGCGAAGGTGGCCAGAGTCGAGTTTGTCAAGTAAGTGAGAGGAAGGAGGGTAGCGTTGACATGTAACTAACAAGGCGCAGGGCCCTCGATGCCGATGTAGTTGAGAGAACTTTTGAACTGCCAGGAGCGGACGGAAGCGAGAATGAAATCGAATTCATGGGTCGATGGAATGTCCATCCTGACAAGCGCCACTCCTACCAGCGAAACCCTTGGCGCAACTTGAGTCTCGAAGAAGAACTTATTAGGGCTGTCGAAGGAATGGGGTTGAGGACTCCTTTGCCGATGCAGATTCTTGCAATTAAGCAACACTTGGAACTCGAGGATTTGGTTATTGAAGGATCTATTGGTAAGTTCTGAGACTACGAAGTTGAGGGCTTCTCTGACATTCAATAGCTGCTGGAAAGACGATGGCATTTGCAATCCCAGCTCTCAACGACCTAGTGTATAGGATGAAGAACCATGCTGATCGTGCAGCTTGTCCCGGTAGGGCGGCTCCGTACGTCCTCATCGTAACGCCAACAAATCTGCTGGCTAAGCAGACAGTGGAAGTGCTAAAGATGTTCATCTCGCAACTCGTGGCTGGATTTGACGCAGAAACTCGCGAGACGGCCACTCAATTCCTCCAAGTTGCAGCAATGCTGGTTATGTGCCAATGGCACAGCAGGAGAGAGAGATCGATGCCAATCCGTCCATCATCGTTGCTACGCCAGGACGTCTGCGGCACATGATTTACATGAACAGAATTGTACCCGACCGCATGGACACTTATGTCCTGGATGAGGCAGATCAATTCATCAAGGTAATTCATGATGAAACACGATGGCCGGAGTTTGAGGGGCCAGACGGTATCAACCAATTCATCCCGTCAACGACGGCGACGCGCAACGTCAGACGAGTGTTCCTGACTTCAATCACCGGAGTCTCTTTGAGGGACACAGAAGGCAAATGGCTGAGCACTCCGAGACACCGACGCCTGAAATCGGGAAAGGACCAATTGGAGTTTGTAGAGGTGGACCACCACGTTTTGCAGGTCGAGGACGCCCCAGGTATCAGCTCAGACTATCGCGATCCCCATGCGATGTCGACCTTTTTCAAGATTTGGGAGATTCTATCCTTGATGAGCTCATCCGATACAGATATGAATGCTGTAGTGGTATTTGCAAACACCATAGCAGACGTGGATTCCTTCGAGAAGATGTTCGCTCTCGGTGGGAACGTCCAGCTCGATAACCATGGCCACGTGGTCGTAGGCGGACAAAGATTCCGACTGACGGACGAACAGCTTGCTCCAACGGCCCCTTGGCTCTTTACGTTCCACAGCCGTCGCAAGAGAGAGTTAGAGCAGAGATTTGATGAGCTGCGCAACCGTCAGAGAAATGATCCCGGTCAGCCAATCTTGATCTTGTCGACAGACATATTATCGTCTGGGTATGATGGATTGCCGGATGTGGTCATCAATTCTCGTATCCCGATCGTGCAGCCAGCACGAAATGTGAGCGAGGACGAGTGCAGAGCTACCCTCATGCAGAGAATTGGGAGAGTTGGCAGACATGGAGGAAAGGGCGTGTCCATTACGTTCTTCAAGCCGGAGGTAGATGATTGGTGTGCGGGGACATTGGTCGAATTACTCCAAAAGCAATACAAGGATGTTCCAGAATTTTTGCTAGATGCGAGATTCAGACATCGACAGCGAGTGGGAGTCCCCTTTATGGGTTGACAGGAGGCGGGTCGTACGCAGGCTCTTCGGGCAGCGCAACATCGAATTTGGCGGCGGTACTCCGTGGTGGTTCCTTTTTGTTCCTTTCCTTGAATGCAGACCTTCGGGTGGTGCGTTTTCTATGTGAGCAGGAGCGGTGGCGGGGTCCTTACATGCAGACCTTCGGGTGGTGCAATTTTCTAGTTAGCAGGAAATAATAAAGATGGGTCTGAGCCTCTCGTCATCACTTTTCACACACATGAAGAGAGAGAGCTTTTTATCAATAGATGGCCAGGCACAGGCTCCCCGGAAGCTAGTCTCCTTTAGGCAAGGCCTGAGAGGGTGACTAAGCTTCGGAAGAAGGACTTCCATAAGGGAGCCTGGGACTACTCAAGGACCCCACTATGTGGGAGACCTTTTATTATGAGCTGTGTACAGATTTACAATACATGTGGTTTTCTTGATGACCCTAAAGGAAAGGTAGAAAGGAAAACAAGGGATGGTGGGTGGGAGAAAAAGCGCTCAGAGACCCTGAAAACAAGTGTGAAAAGACTTGGGTTTGAAGGAGGATGTGACGGACGGCACCTCTACATGATCCGCCGGGGGGCTAGGTATCAGGAACTAGGGGCGAAACGTGAGGCTAAGCTAGGGATATTGGTAATATACTATTTAATGCACGTAAAGATCGCAGAGTAGGGAGTAGCATTTCTCATAGAAAAGAGTTGATTTAAAGCTGGCCAGAAAAAGACTACAGTGAAAAACCTTTTCTAACTTTTGCAATCCGGCCCCCTAAACTAATAAAAGAATATTTAATTCACCATTCCGGTCAGAATTATCCCTAGGAAGTTCTTCACTCTAACTAAGACACAAGCCGCGCATCTCCCCGGAATAATATCCTCAGAGCCTTCGGCTATCGGAAGCTCGTATTATAGCCGCCTTCAACCTAGAGGGGCATACGAAAATTTACTTCGTTTTCTCTTCTCACACGCCTCTCTCCGTTCTCTCTATATATGTGGGTGAGATAGTCTTTTAGAAATCCCTCGATCTAACTAAGCGTAAGTCCTTGGAATAAGGTAATAACCCACAAGACCTGATCTTGCTCACCCATGCATTTCTTGCTGTTAAATCCCAGGAACAGCTTGGCGTGGAGCTAAAAGTGCCGGAGCTTGCTCCGTTACTCACTAGTCGTTTGACAGTCATTCCAGAGAACCAACCTTGCATTCTGGGGTTGAATCACGTGACAGGGTATTAAACCTTTCCCTCTCGATGATAAGTTAGGAGTTTACAACTTGCCGAGGGTTGTAAGCTCCGCGCTACTTAAGAAAGTCAACTTCAGTTATCCCTCCGACCAAAACGTTTTCAGCCCCTATTTTGATAAAAGGGGTTGGTTGCGCCAGGATGCCTCGCTAAACCCCAGATTTCGTTACAGGAAACTCGCTTCTATCCTGAAAAAATTCTGACGACGGACTTTAAAAATCCAGCAAAATGCCTTGAGCGGCTCCCCGCCTTTAGGATCCCCACTCTAAGAGACCCTCCTTTACTTCACATCGCACCGAGAGAGAGAGAGAGAGAGAGAGAATAATCACAATACATCGTACCATGGCGCCCCCAACGCCCCTCCCTTTCTCAGAGGACTTCCAAGACGCAGACTCCTACATCTCCTCCCTCCTCTCCTTCTGCGCCGCCTCAACCATCTTCCAAACCCTCTGCGGTGGGGTTCATATCCTCGACTTCTTCACCGGCGAACCGAGCCTCTACCACACCGTCATTCCCCAAGAATGGCGCACCTGGCTGCTGGCACGTGAGTCAATGGACCTCCTCGACCTTCTCATGCGCGATGATCTCTCTGAACCTCGCACCGATGACCCACCGGAAAGCCTGCTCAAATATATCAAAGAAATCAGGAAACATTCTCTTCGCCGAGATTTACCGCCGAGAAATGGAAAAGAGAGGAAGCTGCCGAGACATGTGGCGGTAGGCATGATTCCCAAGAAGATCCACGAGGTAGGGAATTTTGCCGATTATGTGGTTCGCGTTGCGGACGATGTGTCTGCCAGTTCTGGGAAAGAGGTCACGCATTTCGTTGATTTTGGGAGTGGGCAGAATTATCTAGGACGGACGTTGGCGAGTCCACCGTATAATAAGCATATTATTGCGGTGGAGAGCAAGGAGCTTAATATTAATGGAGCAAAGAGCATGGATGTTCTTGCTGGTGTTGCGGAAAGAGAGAAAGTGATGAGGAATAAGAAGTTGTTTCGAAAACAGCAGGACAGTATGACTCCTGCGGAGTTGTTGAAGGATAAAGCTGCAAGGAGAAATGCGAAGCCATTGAAGGCGCCGGAGGAGGGAGCCGCGGATTTGAGACCCAGTAAGGATTTGGCTACCATTTATACGCCGGCTGACGGGAAGGGATATATTCAATATGTGGAGAATATTGTTCGGGATGGTGGTTTGTCGAGTGTGGTGGAGCAGATTGAGAAGATGAAAGTTGCTGCGCCCGGGGTGGGTGTACCAGTCCTGACTGGCGATGCTGAGAGAGCCCAGCCAAAGGCGGAACTCATTGATGAAATGTCCAGGAACGAGCAGATTCGTTTGATGGCGATCTCCATTCATTCCTGTGGCAACCTATCTCATCACGGGATTCGTTCTCTCCTTCTCAACCCTTCAGTCCACGCCATTGCAATCGTCGGATGCTGCTATAACCTCATGAGCGAGCGACTCGGGCCGCCGACGTACAAGTTACCGCTCCTGCGACAGAATTTGCGAGCAATCAATGCCCCACGCGTCACTCGAGAAGCAGCAGCCTGTGATCCCCACGGCTTCCCAATGAGCGAGCAAATAGGCACGTACAATGGCGACGGTCTGAGGCTGAATATTACAGCACGGATGATGGCTGTTCAGGCTCCACAAAATTGGACAGAAAAAGAAAGCGATGCTTTCTTCACGCGGCATTTCTATCGGGCTCTGCTGCAGAAGGTCTTCTTTGATTATGGGGTTGTGACGAAGATGAAGCAAAATGCCGATGGAGAGCAGGAGAACGGGTTCGAAAGCACGGAGCCGGTCATCATTGGGTCCTTGAGGAAGGGGTGTTACAGTTCTTTCAAATCATATGTTCGTGGAGCGTTAGAGAAGTTAAGTGCAGACCCGGAGCGAGGTGCGAGGATTCATGAGAAGATGGGAGGTATCACGGATGAGGCAATCGAGGAGTATGCGCAGCAATATGAGGGCTTGAAAAAGGAGCTCAGCGTCACGTGGTCGTTGATGGCGTTCAGTGCTGCAGTGGTGGAAAGTCTGATTGTGGTTGATCGATGGCTATTTCTGAGGGAGCACCCGGACTTAGTGAGGGAATGCTGGGTCGAAGCTGTGTTTGACTACCAGCAGAGTCCGAGGAACTTGGTTGTGGTTGGGATCAAGCGATGAAGTTAGCTCCTTCTGAGTCGAGGAACCGAAGGCTGCTTCCCCGAACAGCGTCGCCAGTTTCAATGCAGAGTCAATACCGCAAGTGGGGCAATTGGAAGCTTCTTGCACCGGAGGGCTGGGGAGTTAAGTATTCCATGGCCGCGTGCGTACAATGAAGGCGACGGCTGATATCGAAAGGTGCAGTCCTTGTCATGACCACCAGCAATCTGAGGAGCAGGAGCTCTTGCCAGCCATACTATCTGCGTCTGTCAAATGGTCTAGCTAAATTTCAGATCGAAGATAATGGGGTCAATATCTGCAATCTTCCCGTCCCTTCTTCTTGTTTGAGGGATACTGTCCATTGCAAGGTTTGATTTTGCCCACCATAATTTCAACCAACTCCAGAGCAAACTTACATCACCTTTGCAGTCTTGCAGGAAATAATGATAAAAGGCCCTTGTTCTGCTCAACCTTCCTAAATTTGGTAAAATAATATTTATAAATTTGTGAGAGTGAATGAGGGTTCGTGTTTGTCGCTCCAGTCACTGCTACTTTTCTACATCACGACCCCTTCTTGACACAACAACATCCGCCCAACATCGACATAGCAAGACATCACCTTCCTGGAGATTCCTCGTGTAAATCCATACTCGCCCATTGGGTACTGGACCACTTATCGACAGTTTCTCCTCATCAAACGACTCTCTCGATTCGGCATACCGCGACGTGTCAAGACAAGAACCATCATCTCCGTTTCTGAAGGAACATCAGCCATGGCTACCATAAAACCAAACACGACCGTTACAGACGCTACGATATCGGATCTTTCTTCGCTCGCACAAGCAGGTGATAATCCAGTTGAGGTTCAAGGTAATCTTTAGTAGACGCGCAGAGGAGGATTAACCTATTTCAAATAGAGAATGATAGAGATAACAAAAAGATCAAAGTCAAGATAAATACGATTCCTACCGAGGAATTGTTGCGAATATTCGGAATGTCTCAACGGCCTCAGCTACTTACCTAGGCCTAACAAACTACCCTCTTTATTCCTGCCTCAAGGACTAATACCCCAACCCAATCTACCCTGGATGTACCTTTTGTTACAATATGAGCTGCGGTGATTTTTTTTGGCTTTAGTTCTGGCTACAACTGTCGGTTCTTGTGCGGGTTGCTGGAATCTACTGACATGCTCGGGTTCGGGCAACGTATCACGCATTGGATGATTCCAGACTACACACTGATATTCCTTGCCGTGGACGGAGATTGGAGTCCAGGACGTCCGCTATCTGTTCCTTCGATTGTGGATGGGTGGTCTTAAAACACGATTACCTGGTAGCGTTCGGTGGGGGAATTCGGTAGTGCTCTATGTGGTTGATACTATGATTGGGTAACGGCGGCAGTGTACACTCCGTTCGGTTTCCACGAACCTGGTTTTGAATCGCGACTTCCAATACCTTATAAAAAAAGGTAATGATTAGTACCCAGCAACTCTGTCAGCAATCAAGACGGATATGGCTCGATTTGACACTGCCGACGAGTGGAGAAGTTTTGATATTGCTTCTCAGTCGTTCAACGCAATCTGAAGGACTTTGAAGCCATTTGAAAGGAGGATTGTTTGGAAAATACGTTTGATGGACTCAGGCTCCTGGGTTGTAGGAAGGCAATAGTGCACCATTCATGGGTGTTTCTCTACCTTCGAATTGGGCAACGAAGCTCTGGAAGAACTCGCGCTTTGGGCAACGGCAGAGCATGTGAATTGCCAAGGAGGGTTGCAGCGATGCTAACACTATCGGTCTCTGGGTCCTTTGGCTTTCTGCAGAGTGCACTCATATAGATTGGGGCTGTGAGGTACATTAGGGGGTGTCTCGAGAGCAGGGAAGTTGCGATAATGGGAGCGGCACGCCAGCAATACACTTTGGGTCTCCATTTCGTATCATATGCACCGCGATGATGAGAAATTGAGTGAAATCTTGAATTTGAGAACGAGAAAGGCGTAAGATTGATCTTCCCCAGGCCACCTGTGAGGCCTCTACCATCCTGCCCTTCTCGAAGTTCCTTAGCCCCCTCAAACACTTGGACGATACTCAATGAAATCTTGCTCAATTTCTAGGTATAGCAGATGAATGCTGAATGTATCTTACTTCCCTGAATATCAAAGCTACAGGCAGGTAATGGTGAATCGGCTACATCTTCCCTCAAGTCTGTCCAAACAAGGCTGCTCACCATCTACTCTTTTACGTCACGCCTTCTTCTCGACAGAACCTCTCCTCTCCTCTCCAGCCCTTGGAAATAAGCGATTCTGCACAGTACATCTCCATCCTCTCCGAACGAGAGCCTTCCCCAGGATTACAACCATACCTTCTCGTTCCGAAGCAACTTTGGCACCGAAACCGCCCACCTTCAATCAACAGGCTACCAATTCCAACATGGAGTCAAATGAAAATAATATCACCGAAGTCACTTCGCTAATCTCCATCGCCTTTGAGCAGACTATCAATGCTTCTCCTCGTCCTTCCTTGCCAATAATCGCAACCCAGGGCTGCGGAAATACCCTTGTTCATAGCGGAGAGATGAGCGAGAAGATGGAGGCACCCGCTTTGAATGGCTTTGAACAAATTGGAGGAGCGGCAACATTGCAGCCAACTGGCGAAGGCGAAGTCAATCCCTTGGAGGTACCAATAGACATGGAACATGGCATTGAACACGGTCAGGGGCAAGGTATGTTAGTCTTAACCAGAAGGTGAACATTTATCTAACGCAACCAGAGATTGGAGGGATGAACGAAGTTATCAAAGCCAACCTCGGGTCAATCCCTGTAGACTTGGCCTTATGTATATTCGATATGCTGCCAAAGGCTACAGCCGCTTGCCTTGGTTTGACTTGTCGACGTCTTTACTGCTGCCTCAAAAAAACATACTCCATCCCCATTCGTCTGGATAACTTCGTTGATTGTGACTTGGAATGTCATGGGATTCACGCTTGTGGTCAGTGGGCATGTCAGGCATCGTGCTGTTGTGACTGTTGGCGCGGCTGGGACCTTCCACGAAAAGGAGTTCCACATTTCCGTCTTCACCTATGGAAGCTTCTGGACGCCTGGATGGGGTCAAAATACCTGCTTGGATACATGGACCTTGAAACGGACCGGATCTTCAGATTCTTCAACCTCGCTGTTCTGTCTGTTCACGACGTACGCATTGAATACAACTCGGGGAACAACCACCCTCCGGCAGTGCTTGGTCCTGCGTACTGGAGATACTGGGATTGGGAAGAAGCAGGCAATGGTCTTCCTGCGTGGGATGACGGCTTTCGCTCACGTCTTCCGAGCCCTTTTAACAAAGGCCAGGACTGGGATCAAGAGGCCACCTCAGCCATTCGTGCCGACATCGCTCGCTTTGAAGTTCTTCGTGAATGGAGACAGTTTTGGAGGGATCGATGTCACTTCTTTCGAGAGCACGAGGATGCTTTTAACAAATTTCTTGAGGTGAGCCGTCTGGACCAGACTCTCGACGTGTTCGAGGATAGTTTCAATCTCCTGGGGTTGTAAGGGGCGGATCTCACTGTAGTTAATATTTAGCCAACGACACGCAAGCCGAAGAACGTAGAAGACGTGGAGAAAGGCTGTAGCTGTTGAAAGGTGCTAAGCTTATTGCGCCTAAGGCAGCTAGGGGGCTAGAGTAGTGGATTTGTACTTATCAAGGGGCTTCACAGCCTTCGATAATCAGAGAATCAAGGCTTCCAACCACCTGAATATGATAGTAGCAATGGTTTTCATTGGCTCTTGCTTTCATCGGTGATAGTTAGTTTTGCATTTGTGCTGTACATACTTTGACCGCTGTGTTCAGCGGATGAGGATTGGAATCTCCGTCCAGAAAGCACACCACGTAAACCGCCGAGGCAAGAATTGACTTCGCGACGGCTTAATAACGCATGATCTGGACTTGTAACCTTCCATGATTCTTGGCAACTGGCCACTCCTCGAAGTTACCACTTTTTGCTAACTCCTAAAAACATATCAAAGATTATCGATATTAAAATAATTGATACGTAGGAAGGTCCGCAGAATTTCAAATACACCGGATGATCCATTTTAGTAGATCCCAGAGAAACCGTTTAAATTCTCAAGACTCCTCTAAGTTCAAATGTTCTCGAATCGACCTTAAATAGTTCTCGCGTGCCACACAAGGGCCCTCAACGTGAGAATGATATGCTCTATCAATCAGTAAACTGAGTAAATGTAGAGCCTTTGGATCCTTCCGGATTTCTGTTGCCTTTTTTTCGTAGCGTGCCGGTGTTTTGGAGTTGCGGGTCGAACATTTTTTGGCACCTTGCTCGCTTAAAACCCGCTCCTCTGACTCCGTAACACTAAGCGAACTTTGCAGATCTTTCGAAAAACCAACGCACCTTGCTTAAAGTATGGGTGGAGTAGCAAGATTCTTATACTGTTAAATCAGAGCAGCACAAGGTCATATAAGAGTCGGCTCCAGTTACTCCTTCCAGCCAAGCATGCTTGGCTCCCCACCTCTGCACAAATCACGAGGAACTCATGCTGCCCCGCCCCCTTTTTTAAGCGACGCTGCAATTCCAAGTCCAGACGGACAACCTTCAACGGAGCAAATGATGTAAAATTGCCAATCGGGAAGAGGAAATCAAGTTTTTGGCTAGAGAAAAGCATGCGTCATACCGGGTAAATTATCCACCCTCAAGCTATAGTGGAAGAAATAATATAGTTCTAACAGAAGGCTATAATATGAATTAAAGGGAAGGCTATTATAATATCGTGCCCAACACATGGGAAAGGACTTGTGCCTAGAGAGGCAGCGAGTGAGATTAGTCTGGTTGGTTCTTCACCCTCAAGTTGTCCTAAAGACTCTCCTTATTGAGCCCAACACAAGCTGCACTCTGGTTCGGTGGAAGTAGTTTCTTCTACTCGGTCTCCTCGCCCAAGCTCAGATATGAAGGCGAGTGTTCTTGCATTTTTGGCTTGGTGATATTGCTCATCGCCATCAGTGTCCAGGTCTCCCGCAAATGTGTCATATGTGTGTGATGTAGTGTTGAAATCGAAGCAGACGCTGGGCGATCGCAATTGGTGCTCAGGAGGCGACTTACTAAATCTCTTTAAAATAATTTATTTTACTGATTATCTCTTACGAAGATTGTGGCATAAAGTGACGGAATTACAGGTCATTTGCGCTCGCGTAGGGGTCTTAGCGGACTCCAGGGTGTGGTTTAAGGTACTCTGCCCGCTGTGCTTGTAACTCTAGGTTTAAAGCCCTGAAGCAGGGCTGTGAGACGTTCACAAGGTCATGGAAGATCTTCAAGGGTTATAGTGCTGCTGGCAGAGCAACTACAGGGCTCGGACGCTATGAGAGCAGCTATTATAGGGCCCTTTAGCTACTCTGCCCTTGTAAGTACAGGGGATACGCCTTCTAAAGGTGTGATACCCCCCCCTTGTTTGTAGTTTATAGCGTGTTTATAGGGCTTTTAGTGGGTGAGTATGGTAGAAAGCGGCTTACACGTGAACCCGCTGTACAAATGCCCTGTTATCTCATCACTTTATACTGCAATCTTCATATACCTATTTCTGCTAATTTTCCTAAAACAAGTAGTAATAGCGAAAATAGTAGAAACCTCACGATTAATAGTTAATATCATCGCTATGCTATATGTCGTTTGAATTTATTAATCTAATATATAAAAGAGTACATGAAAAGGGGGATTGCGTTGAGGTTTCGGTAGTTCTCGCCGCCTGTACTTTTCATTTACCGTGATTAGACGACCTAGACCAAGTTAGGCACCAACCTCACCTGCTCACCTTCTCTCTAGACTTTTCTATCACGGCAACTAGTGCTATACTTATTCCTAGAAGCGTTCGCTACCCAACTAATTTGTTCACAAACCTACCGCCGGGGAGGATAACATAGCGAAGGAGGTATTGGGTCGTATACTCGATAGCGACGTCCTCTCGGTCGAATATGGTGGCTTTGGTCGCGGTACCTCCTCTGAAGTGAGCCGTGCGGAGCAGCGCAGAGTTTTGAAATCCCTCGAACTTATCTTCCTCTGCTGCATTAGAGTTGGAGAATGGAAGAGAGCGAGTCATATTTTAACCCTACTTGAGGGTGCTTCTCCAGGATATTTCACCTCCGTCACGGGCTACACGAAGCTATGGCCCTGGCAACGATGCTTATACGCCGGATTGGTGCACGAGCAGGAAAAGAGATACAACCTGTCAATGCAATACTTCCTTCAGTCGCGCGTCTTCATAGAGCGGGAGAAAAATGACCTTGGGATCCAAGAGGATAAGCGACGACTATGGGAGATTCCAGATGTTGCCCGTCTGGTTGGCTCAGTAGTCCGTCGATCTTTGAGATGGTTACAAGACCAACCGAACATGAACAGGTTAACACCGAGCTCAGATCCAAGGGTTGATACACGGATTTTCCTCGCCTTCGCAATGGATGTAGACTGCGGAAAGTTGACGCATGAAGACGATGCTCTCCTCCTACTTGAGGCAGAGCGCAACATGTTTGGGAGACCATTGCTAGCCAGACAAAAACCGATAACCAGATACTCATAGCGAATTACAAATATCAAACATGGATAGAGCTTAAAGGCATGCATGTACGAACCGCTGAAGAGGAGAAGGAACTTGAACAGCTAGACAGGACGAAAGAAGAGTGGACTTCTCAGTTACGAGACAGGATGAACAAGCAAAAGACCGACAACGACCCTAATAATGCTTCAAGTTTGCGAGAAAAACCTCCATCGCTCACGATAGACCAGTTATATGAAGACATTCCAGAAAAAGCACTAGTCATCTACACCGCGTTGTCGGACGACGGCCTCGCTCTGTTTACAGTCGATCGAACAGGAATCCGACACTCAGAGATTATACTAGTAGCAGGTTCAGTACAGATTAGCGTGCTTGTGTGTGCCTATATCGCGGAGGTCATTACAGGTAAAGGCAATCTAGACTCGGTAGTGACGCAAGACTCTAATCTTAGCTAACTATCTATCTCAGGGATCTTGGGCAGTATTCTTCTTAAGCCCGTTAAGAAATACATAGATACCAATGACCACATCATCTTTGTTCCTTCTGGCGATCTTATACGATTTCCTCTTGGGGCTCTATTGTTCAAAAAGGCATATCTCATAATATAGAAACAGGTCTCGTAAGTCCCGAGCCTATTAACTCTCCGCGCGCTAAGACGCACCCATCGGGAACAGACAAGTGCCAGGAGACAACAGGTCTCGGTTATGAGCAAACCCGGAATCACAATGAAATCCTCAAAGACAAGTGAGCGAGCGTTGCCCATGGCTAGTATCGAAGCGAAAATGATTACTAGTTTAACAAGCACCACGGCTCTCAACGTCGATAATATAATGAGAACAGAGTTCCAGGGTTACATGAGGGGATCCGATATCCTACACATCTATACATATGGCTATAGCGACATAGAATATCCCCTAAGATCGTACATCTCGTTGAAAGAACGCTTTAGAACCATCGACATGTTAATAGTGCGAACCGAAGTGGCCCTTGTCGTCTTCAGCTCTTGCCTCAGCGGTACGGGACAGGCATCCAACTCTGGCGATTTAATAAGGGTTTTCTCATACCGTCCTTACTGCCGGCGCGAATGCGTATTTAGGAGCCTTATGGAATGCAAGTGATGTGGCCACGATGATCCATATGTATTTCTTCTACTTGTTCTTGCTCGTTGCTTTGGAGAAACCGTCGCTTTCCGAGGCCTGGCAAATTGCAACTAAGTTGCGGTATGAATTAACCCCAGAACGGGCGGTAGAACTCCTTCGACAGTTCATGGATAAGAGTTGCAACATCACAAACAAGTTTGTGAGAAGAGATAGGAGAAAGTTGGAGGATGTAATTCGTACTTTGGAGACAGAGGGGGGTCGGAATATGTTGAATTTTAAGCATCCGCATATTTGGGCGCCGTTTGTGATGGTGGGGAATGGTTCCTTGCTTATTGGGAACAGCTCACGCCGCAATCAAGTCCTGGAACTCTCTGGGGTAGATGAGTTGAGCATGCGTACTAAGCAGACTTCTAAGTAGTTTCGGATATTTCGAAAAACCCCGAAGAAAACACGTCGAATGTTCTTTTGAAGAGACGGCCGGCGGGTAGCATGAGGCTCTTTACCCCAAAACTCGCGGGTTTTTGGATTTTCATACCTACTCCGTGCAGGATAACCTTCTCGCCGCAATCAATTGAATCCTTTAAAGCGCTGAGACTTCTGGACTCTTTCATCGTCTCTCCTCACTTGAAATACCTCACCCTCCCCCATCCCCGGACCCCAACCAACGCCCCTCTCACCACTCCACGAGCCAAGAAATGGACAAACGGCCCTTCCATCCCTCCCTTAAATCTCTCACTCTCCCATATCCTCCCCGCTGCAATATCCCTTACGGTGTGCAAGCAGTAAAGCCCACCCGAAGAGAGCAGTAGCTACACGATTTGAAGACAATGTGATCTCATGGAAGAAGCTCCTCCATTATTGTTTCTGGAACCCAGTTGTGCGACCGAGAGGGTAATATCTGAATAAAGTAGATAATACCGTTATATATGGACCAACGAAGGGATTGGATTATGAGCTGGAGGTGGTAGCTGCCATTAGGAAACCCAGCACGATTGGGACGCGTGTGGGCATCAAAGACGCCGATGATCCACATCTTCGGCGTGGTCCTTTTGAACGATTGGAGCGGTATGTATCTCTTCGAACATGCAGAGCAGCCAGACTGACAGCAAACAGCACGCACGCGATATCCAAGGCCTGGAAATGCGTCCGTCCCCTGGGTCCCATTGAATGGCAAGTCGTTCGTTTTCGACCAGACATCTCGCCGTGGATTACCATACACTTGCGCTAGTCAGAGTTCCACCCTCCACCGAAGAGAAATACAGATGTCGCAATGGCTCCATATCTCCAAGACCCAGATCCCAAACCAACTTTCGACATCGCACTCGAGGCATCATTGAAGCCAACAGGGGCCACCACCAGTCCAGTGATACCTAATTTATATATTATTATAATATATAATAAACTAATTTAATGAGGTAATAATCCTATTTTAGTATAGTTTTAATAAGCTTTTCTTTTAATTATTTGAATAATAAATTAATACTAGAGCCGAATTCTTATTTAATTGAGTTAGAATATTATATACTGCAGTTATACATATATCAATTAAGCTAAGTGCGGGAGGAAATACTTGTTCCCCACGTTGTCGAAAGGAGGCGTTCCATTTCGATCCGGAATGGGGGCAGCTTATTAATGAGAGTAGCAAGGTCGCTACTTTAGATATACAGAGGACGGTATGGATAATATGAAGAACGCTGCCGATGCGCGGATTCCGATATTAGCTGTCCCTCACAAACGCCATCTCTTCTTAATGAACACCCATCCCGTTTCTTTGTTGGTTTCGAAACATCTATTCCTTTGTTTCATTGTTGCAGTTTCATTTCCTTTCTCTTTATTCGCTCACTGTTGTTCAGTAATTTTAATTCAAGCATATGTTTAGACGAGATTAGGAGGATCGCTTTCGGGTATAGAGCTCTTTTAAACGTTATTCTTACTTATAGAACTCTCTTATTCTCTTTACGGACTACTACACTCCTTAATTGTAAGATTACTTGCATTCCCTGTTATAAGCTTTTCTAAGCCTCACTTTTACTTATTAAGCTCTCTCCTATACTTATAAAAACCTCCTTATTAAGTATAGCCACATTGCGCTCGCAAGCTCGCACTAATGTGACGTGTAAGCGTGCAGGGAATTAGTCTTTATTTTAAGAGCTTTTATTTAAAGAATTAGCCTTATACCTAGCGTGCCGGGCCCGGTTTGCTTTCTTATTTCGTTCCCGGCACGTATTGCAAGTAAAGAACTGGCCAAAGTCTATAAGAGGCTTTTCTCGATTGCAAGAGAAGCAATATTGCTCTTACGGGCTCTCTTGCGGACCCTCTCAAGCCTCATTCTCACCCGGAAACCCTCCCTAGCTGTCTTGCGGGCCCGTACAGCTGTCCCCCCCGTCCGTTGAGCCCTCCTCCCCTTGCGAGCCCTCTCGTAAGCTCTCCCTTCCCTTCTGCGAACCGATATAGCCCTCACCCACGCCCGTAAAGCTCTCCCTTCCCTCTATTAAGCCCTCCCGTAATCTCTCTCCTATATCTCCAGATCCCCCAGGCTCTCTCCCACACCCGTAGAACTTTCCCGCGGGTCCGTATAGCCTACCCACTACCGATACGGGCCCTTTCGGTATACTCCTTCCTCAAAGCCCTCTTCGTAATATAACCCCCCTTATGTAGATTGGATATTCGGTGAGCATGGCAGCTGGTGTTGGAGAGGCGCACCACCCCTGTTGTTGAGGACTCGAGGCACGAGACCTCAGCCAATGAACGAAGAATTTGTGGCCGGATGCTGGAGACGCCGTCCACGCACCCGACCTCAGCTAGGGCTAAGCAACGCCGAAATCCCAAGGCCACGCGATGGCTTATTCTTATACGTGGACTCAGTGCCTCCAATTCGGGGCCCCTTTCGGAGACAATCAAACGACTCTTTCAAACTTTAGTTGATTGGTTCTTTCCACTGGACATTAGCCGCAATCGCCGGTTTGCTGTCTGACAAAATCAAGCTGAATCGCAAGAAATTTAACCATCTTGTCAGCGTGGCCCAATAATTGGCAATTGCGGTTACTTCATGTTAACTCAACCTTAAGCCACCAGTACCAAGACAATCAGGGGCAGCTACCCAGGGGATTCAACGACTGGGGAGGTTTACCAAGAATGACTCCGCTCGAAATATAAAAGAATGGCAAGTTTTTGACATCTGGACAGTTAATTAGCTTGTCAAGCCAACAACCGAGTCCGCAGCCCAGACTCTGCCCAATTTTACCTTAGCATCTTTCCCATACAAGGCCATGCATCACCATACCTTTGTTGGAGTCCTCTTGGCAGTCGCCACGCTGCTTCTCAATTATGCCGTCGCTCAAGATCCGAGCCTCTCCGTCCATATCAAGTCGAAGGAATCCTCTGGCACCGGCTGCCCCACCGATCACTGGGTGAGCATCGTCCAAATGGCGCCCCGGACCAGCTATTTCGACATTGAATATCGGGAGTTCACTCCACAAGTCACTCCCCAGGATCTCATGCGGTTTGGAGCGCAGAACTGCCAGGTTATTCTGGAGCTGGATCAACTGCCTGCAGGGTATCAATTCACCATACAGAACGTCACCCACCTAGCCCAGGCCCATTTCGATAAGGGGGAGTCATGGAGGCAAGGGTTTACCACAGACATACAATACAATGTTGATGGCCTTGTTGATAGGGTATTTTCAGTCTCAATCCTCGCGGTTCATGAAAAGAGATTAACTAACAGCCTAGGCCGCATTATATCAAACTATGGGCTTTCATGGCCGAATTCATCGGCTGGTTACCCTTCAGAGCCTCCATGTCGGCTCGCCTGTCTGGTCTCCTTGCTTTGTTGCAGGCGAAAGTATGCGCCTTATCATCAATGAGCGCGTGGCATTTGGTTGGGATGGGGATCAGACGGATATGCGCTATGCATGGTTCGAGTCTGGAGACTTTGGGGCCCCATATACCGGACGATATTCGCTGGATTGGAGACAATGTTTTTAAGGTTTGGAGGAGACTGGAGACTCGAGTTTCCAACGATTCTCAGTGGCTGGACTGAAAAAAGGATCAGTCCAGCATGGAAAGAAGAATGTTGAAAGTTAGGAGTTTTCGTGCCTTCTAAAGGTATAGTATACCTTGTTTATACTTTATAGCGTATTTACGGGGAGAGTAGCCTATAAATACAGAGGGCTTTAGTGGGTAAGTGTGGTAGAAAGTGGCCTGAAAGTGAACTTGGGGTACAAATGCCCTGTAATCTCGTCACTTTATGCCGCAATCTTCGTATATCACTTTTATACACTTTGAGTCTTCATAAAGATATCAGACACACATCACATTAATCTCACGAAGAACGGTATAAAAACACAGAGATAGCTAGCCCGATAACGCACTGCTTCTCGATTTGCAGATCTATTCAGTAAATGCCAACCCAACCCAACGTCCGTATAATACATCTGCCCTCATTGTCTTTCTTCTTCTCTCACTACTCTCACTTGAACCCTTTAACTCTCCTTTTTGACAGAGCCACAACAAGACAAGCAAGACAAGCAAGCAAGCAACAAACTATGCATCGATCATCATCTTTTATACCATATTCCGTTTCACGCCAAACAAAAACGCCATCCCGTATTACCTCCCCATTGTAACAGCAAAGCAGAATAGCACTCCAGCACAAGCCGTGCTTCTCTTCAATGCAATCAACAAGAAAAGAACACTCTCCTCGGTCCACGATCGACACAACAACGCCAACAGAAACCTGTACGCTCTGTCTTACATTGCCGAGACCTGGGGTTGAGACACGATCTTCCACCGCTTGTCGACCTCTTTCACACCCTCTCTCTTCGCCACCGCCTCTAGTGTAGCTTTGATAGCAGCCGCGGGGCGACCTGGGAACTTCTTCTTCAGCACCTCGATGAGACCGACTTTGCTCAGATCACTGCCCTGAACCGCGGCGCAGAAGGCGGGCATATCATCTTGGCCGAGGAGCTTCTTTGGTTTTTGGTCTTTTGCTGGGTTGGTTGGTGGGCGGCCTCGCGATGGGTGGGGTGGTAGAGGCGTTGGAGGGGGTACGAGGGTGGATGGTGACGATTTCAGGACCTCGGTGGCGGTTGAGAAGAATGGTTTGACGGTCTTGGAGGTGGCTGTAGGGCCGTTGAAGTTGGCGGAGGTGGTTTTCATTGTGTTGAGGGGAATACGCGGGGGATCCATGGCTGTCGGAACGGGCTCCCAGTATGCCTTGGAGAACGGGTCGATGGATTTGATGCTCCGGTCTGGATAGGTCAGCAAGTAATTTGCATATGTAACCAAGAACTTACCAAGAATCACCTCCATCCGATACGGAACCATCTTCACATTCGTATTCCTCTTTTTCCGATCCTCCCAACACAGGCCCGTAGAAATTGGTTCCAGATCACCCTGTAGCACCAGGCGTCTCGAGTTGGCAGTCTCGTCATTCTCGTCGTCCAGAAAACCGTCCATATCTTCATCATCGTCCACCTCTTCATCTTCGTCACCTTCACTCTTCAGATCCTCGGCGTCTTCATCCTCCTGCCATTCAGCCTCGCTGTCATAGTCATAGTCGGTGTTTGGCAAGTCCCGACGCATTGGATTTCGGGCAAGTTTCGTCATGCCAGTCACAGGTCGGCTGGTGTATGTGCCTCGATACGGTGGTCGAACATCTTCCCGGAAGTGCAAGAGCTTCATGGGAATCTTTCGAAGGAGGTCGCCCGTCCGCTTGATTTGCGAGTTCTGAGAATCGGTAGTAAGGTCGATCGGTTTGGAGGCGTTGCCCGTGTAGAACTCAGTCATGATGTCTCTGACTGGCGTCAATCGTTTACCACGAGGAAGGACGTCCGAGAGGTGGAACAAGGATTGTGCATCGAAAGATCGTTGTGTGCCCGGTCTTCTGCTGCCAAGTAGGTAGCCATCAATCGACTTCTGTATGGACTCCACAGCCTCTCCATCTCGTTCAAATCTGCTGAATGGTGCAAGTGTAACACTAGGTTGGATGAAGAAATCCGGGAAGAGCTTCTCGTACAGCGTTTGTGCAGGCTTGCTGGGTGTCAAAGCAGTCGCAGCAGGACTTGCAGCGGCAAGAGCACTCGACGGAGCAGGGCTCATCGAGGACCGACCACGGCTATCGACACTCGCTCCTCTCGGTCTCGTCGTAGCCGGAATGTTGAAGAAGTTGCCCAACTTCATCTGGCTCCGCTCCTTTTTCCGCTTCTCCTCCTCAGCTTTCTGCTTCTCTTCCTCCTTCTTCCGACGCTTCTCCTCTTTAGCAGCCTTCTCAGCCTCTTGTGCAGCACGCTTTGCTTCCCGTTCCTCTTCTTTCTTCTTTCGCTCTGCCTCCTTCTCAGCTTCTTTGCGTGCCTTCTCTTCCGCGTGTGCCGCTCGTTCCGCCTCCTTCTTAGCCTTCTCCTCGGCCTTTTGTTGGTCCTTGAACTCCTTCTCTATTCGCCTGGCCTCTTTCTCCGCGAACGTGAGCTTCGCTTTCTTTGCCGGAGGAGCGTTGCCGTTGAGTGCCGCAAACGCTGACGGAGACGGGGAAGTGAGGTTCGTGGAAGATGGCGGGACGCCGAGTATTGGTGATTGGTCTCTGTTGGGGGACGTTGCGGTGCCGTTGTCTGTCAATGAGCCGGTTGTGCTTCGTGCAGGGCTTGGGTCTCTCTTCGTGCCGATGGAGACGGGCGGCGTTGGGAGTGATCCGGGCGCAGGCTCGTCCTTCTCTCGTTGAGACCCAGCCATTTCGAGGAAGTTTGAAGGGACAGAGCATGGTTCTTCGAGATCGGCGAGGTCTTCGAAACTGTCATGATCCCTCTTCAGAGAGCGTTGGGAACCTTCGACCTCCATCATGACGTGTCGGGGTGGAGGTTGAAGGTAAGTGTGGACTAGCAGACAATGAATTAATCAAAGGAGCGATGAAACGAGCGTTCACGCCTTCTGCGGGACCATTGGTGTTGTCGTTTGTTGAGGCTCTCTGATGTGTGGAGGTGGTCTTGAGATGGACGCGCCTCGCGTTTTCCCAGGGAAGTGGTTTCGCGTTTCGGTAAGTGCCGCTTTAAGGGGGGATTAATGGACCAGGGGGGACATTAAATAGAAACGGCCTCAATTGAAATAAATTAACTATTTGTTAATCTGAAATCATTTCTGTATAGCAGAAGCTGCATGTGAATCATCCTATATCGGAAGTGAACGAGGGAAAAATGGAAATGTCACATTCAATCGTGGAAATAGTCTGAATGTTTGAAGTCTCCTTTGAAGCGTCTCTCTTATTACTCGAGTATCCCAACTTGCCATTATAGGCCTCCTATGCATGCAATGCCGCTAAAACGAAGGTTGCCGCTCACTGGACTCAGTCCGCCGGCCAAATAAATGCATCTGGTCGTAGACCTGTAATGCCAATCCAGAAATCCCCAAGTCGGTATCCAGTCTCGCCAAACTCCTGAAATGCACTTTGAGCCCCCGCCAACGTATTCATACCTGGTATACCCCCACTGTACCCCTTCAATCGCTGTCCGCGTCCGGATTCGCAATATACAATCGCCCGGCGCTCATCGTCATCGTTCTCTCATCAACACTGCCTCGTCTCCTCAGTTCCTCGGGGCTCTTCACACTCTTCTCCCGCGTGATGGTAGACTTCATCAGGCTGTTGCTAGCAAGTCTCGCAGCATCCGCCATGCCCAATTCCGCCACATTGTCTGCCCGCTCCTGACTGCTTCCACTTCCAGTGCTGCGTGTCCCATCCTTGCTTCCATCCGTGGCAAAGTAGTCCTTTGCCCGTACATGGCCACCAGGAACCGGCGTCTCGCCCGCCTCGGCCAGACCCTGTATCGAATTCTGCCTCTCGCTCGGTGGTGTATTCCCGGCGCTCCATTTCCCAGCCGTAGAACTGGCACCCGATTGTCGAGAATATGTGAGGCCTCGTCTTCCACCGCTTCCGACGCTGCTTCTCCCGCTGCCTGACCGCTGATGGTACACCCCGCTGTATTGCACGTTCCCACTATCCGCATCATCCTCACTGTCCCCTCCCTCGACTTCACTGGCACTTAATCGCATGGGAACACCTCCTACGCCCCCAACAAGGTCCCCAGGACTGTAACCAACCAACCCGGACTTGCCGTGATGTCTGATCTTCGCTGTGACCCTGTTGCTGCCTGCTAAGCTGCCCGATCCGCTTGTGGGCAGCCGCCCTGCTCCAGGTCCGCCGATGACTTCCATTGTGGCTCTTATTTTGGCAGCCTTCTGCTGGGCAAGTAACCGTGGATCTTCATGCTGTGCTCGATCACACCAGACTGTAGCCTTCTGCCTCCGCATCAGCGCCACATATCCTGTCGCTGGAGAGAGCCCGCCAGATCGAGAGGAGGTCGATCGTCGTAGGTCTTGAGAGGTTTGTCGGAGGGGAGCAGGGCCGTTGCCGCTGCTGGCGGTGGTGGAGTAGGTGGCGTTTGAGGGTGTTCGGCGAGAGCTGTAGGCGTGGACTTGCATGTTGCCTGGGTAAAGTTGTTGGGGTTGTGGCGGGTAGAGGATGGTGGGGAAGGTATTTGAGGAGGTCGTCCGGGTCCGTGAATGGCCGTAGATGTTCGACGTTTGCGGGGCTTGAGGGCCATGATATCCAGAAGGCATGGGCTTCCTGCGAGGGACGTCGGCCATCATGGCTGGGAATCAGGAAATGTCGATGCCGACAGAATGATTGAGCTGAGGTGTGTTATTGGTTGGTTTCCCAGCGAGGCTGTTTCTGGTGAAGACTAGATGTTGGCGGCCGTCTAGTCTTTCCAGCAGTGTGGGCGACAGCAGTAGCGTAGGATGGCGTGGTAACAGTAGCTCGTTGTTGATCAAGATTGAGCGTTTGCAGGTAATTGCACTCGTGGCGAGGAAGTGGGCGCAGCGATTGCGGTGGTGCAATTGAGAGGGAGGAGAAAGAGAGTTCGAGATGTGAGGCGTAGGTTTGAGGGTCGTGGTCGGAGTGCCTCGTGGGCAGCAGGGTCGCAGAGGTGGATTTGGGGGGGGTCCCTCGTCTTCGTTTCCTTGATGGGGCGGAGAGTTTGATGCTTTAGTTTAGCGCGATCTAAACAAGCGTCGGAATCAGCCACATGGACACCGACACAGACATGCCCAGGCGAGAGAACACCCGCAGCAGCTGGCGATGAGAAACACGGAGATACCGACGGTCAAGGAGCAACGAGGACAGAGATGGGGAGGGGGAGGGGATGCGAGTGCATATATCCCCTTGGCCTGCAAAACGAAGCAATTGATGTGTTCAATAATACGAAAACTAATAAAACGAGCCGCGCACAAAAAGCAGAAGGTCTCACCTTTTTGAGTGGCAGTTATTCAGCTGTTGCTGTGGTGCCCAGGATGGGCGCTCAAGCCGCAAGCCCGCCTCTTCTCAAATAATTAAATGCCAAATGAAGCAAGCCCTCCTGAGAACGCCCTGCGCGGTCAGCTCGAGGCTCGAGCTGAGCGAAAAAGCGCCCAGGGTGGTGCAGCAGCCTGATGGAGGATGGTCGCGAGCAGGCCGGCAACGTGGATGCAATATTTTGCGATAAGATAGATGAGCAGGATGTCTCGAAGTAATGAGAAGATTTCAATATAGAGAGGAGCCGACGGGTGTGCAGAGCCCGCCAAGCAGTGGCAGATTGAACGTTTGCAGGTCAGGCGGGGTTTTATGGAGAGATTGTACCTTGACGTACGTTTCGCATTCGTTCAGGTTAAGAACCTGAGTCTTGCCAGCCAGCCAGGATGATCAGGGTTTCTCAAGCTTTGCTCCAAGTTGGAGGGCGGGGGCGGGGGTTATCAACAGCCTCATATAGGGCTCCAGGGGCAAGCAGGAAGACAGGAACGTTTAGCGTGGTCCCCTCTCCATCCCCACCCCCCCTTCCTTGGACACTCTCGGGCTTCCAGCTGGGGAAGTTCGAAGGTCTCACACACCAGACACACCGGTTGAGGTTACTTATTAGTAGTACAACCAGGTGAACGTGTGGCATATGCTGTACTGTACTGTCCTGGAGCACATCACATTGCAGCAGCGATCATGACCAGTCCGCTCGTCAACCAGCGGCTCTTGCACGAATGGGGTGACGCCATGGTGCGCCCGCAGCGTGGGTCTGCAGGTCTGCAGCGGGCTGACTGACGTAGGACCACCCAGGACCATCACGGACCACCACGGACCACCACGGACCACCACAGGACCAACAGGTTTTCCCGTCCATCCACTCACCGCCCGCGCCGTCAACACCGCTGCCCACCTTCGACTCCTCAAGCCTTACTCTCGCGTCGCGTTCGCCCTCGGCGGACCATCTCGTACAAGTGGCGCCGACAACATCGAATCTCCAGGTCGGCGCCGCCGAGATGCCTCAGTGCTTATCCGCCACTCAGAACTCTAAAGCGCGACAAGCTCCAAACTTGGCCATCCTCATCCGCTCCCTTAAGCGCCAGCCATGCCAGCCATGCCAGCAAGACTCGCATGAACTCTTTTCTGGCTCCAGAAGCCCAAAGCCCGGGTCAAAGCCAGCATTACCAAGTGAGTATTCAAGGAAAGGACGGGGACACGACGGGGACAGGGCGGGGACCTTCCTATCTTACCTTATCTGCCCCTCATTCCACCCCTTGAAGGTTCACGCTCGACCACCGCTGCCCACAGCTTCCCCTCCCAGCAGGGCAGCACATGCAATATCAACGTCGCCTATGATTTCCTGCCCAGTTTTGCGCTCCCGGCCCTGGCCCTCGTCACCAAGGTCCCCCCCCCCCCCCCCCCCCCCCCAGCCATCGAAATTCCTGAATTCCTCGATCGATTCCCATCTCCAGCTTCATCGAGAACTCACGTCCAAACTCAAATGCCGATACGTCATCCGTCCACCGTCACTCGCCGTCATTGTTCCAGCTTTCACGACTACCGTCGTCCACGTGTTCTTGGCATTAATAATTCTGTGGTCAAACGCTTTTCGAGATGAGACGACCAGCTGAAAAGTATCGGGCCGGCGTTGAACCACTCGGCATCATCGCATTTCCTGCACCGCCACTCTCCCGGTCCGATCCCCTTCTCACTTTGCCTTCCGTCTTCGTGCATCCGAACCGATGCCGTTCCGGTCGTAAATGAGGGGCACGTCCCCAACGTCTCTTCTCCACCGCGGACTTGCACAATTTATGTCCTGCAATGCACACTGCACAGTTAATCACAGATCACAGAACCACTGAGCCAGCATTCAAAGCCGTGGCCGTGGACTGACCGTGACGTGACCGTTAGCACAAACCTGCTTCCCCTCGTTCACCGACTCCATGCCTGTCTTATTGCTCGTCACTCCAGTCCCTCTATTCGCAACACTCGCAACACTCGCAACTGCCACTCCACGTCTCCTCCAACAAACCATGCTCGCTCCAGCTCGCCAGGGTAATACTCCCCACTGGCAACAAGTGCGCAAGCAAAAGTGCACGATCATGCGATTGCCCTATTCAAATCGCCCTCCGTCTCCCCGCACACAAACAAACTGGCAGAAAGCCCATCCCTCCGCCGCGTCGCCATCATGCCATCGATCGATCTCGCAGGATCCGCAAAACATCGTCTGTCTGTCTGGCTCCCAACAACGACACTCGTCACGCCACGTCGTGAGACATGCCTCTCGAACGTTCCCGATCCCCAATTTCTCTGCTTCAAAGCAAAGTGATGGGAAGGGAATGCTTCAGATGCAGAGAGTGTCTGACAGCCTGGCGACGCGACGCGCTGCGGCCCCCGGCACAGCACAACAACCCCTTTGAACGGTCCCTGATCCCGACTCGGGATATTTTTTTCCCTTTCTTTTTCTTTTCCTCATGCAGGTGAAAAAGAAGTGGGGTTCCCTGATGCCGAATAATTATGCGGGCCATCCAGCTGCGGGGTTTCGCAATCAAAATGCATGCATGCAAACACAGGGAAACCTAAAACCTAATTGACGCGTTTCGGTGCTCCACACGTGATCCCGCTTTGTTACGTGTCTGCCGCCCTTTCAAATGTTCGGAAGAGGCAGATGGCGAAAGTTGGGTGAGGACATGCCTCCTTCTTGTCTTCTGATTTCGTGAGCCAGTTCGGATTTTGTGCGTTAAGCACCGTGTATAAGGTAGCTCGCACTGTCGTGCTGTGGTCTTTGGTCACGTGGGCAGTCACCAACGTGCCTCGCCACTAGAAAACGACTGGAAAAGTCGTGCAAGGATAGCGAACTTTCTTATTACCCTCACTGGATAGATGTGGTAGCACCTGTACCTCTTATTCGGGAATGCCACCGATTAATTGTTTTGGTGTGAGGGTTCCCTTGACCTCGTTTCGGTCATGGAAAGGGGTAAGCTCGCGTAACTTTTCTCCTCTGCGTACCGAAAAGGAGGCAAGAAGGCCCCTCAACCACCATTTCCTCTCTAAGGAAAACCAGATCCTTGAATAAGAGCGTCGCGCTTTCTACTATATTTAATATTCTATACTGTATTAAAATCCTTCCAAATAAGCACGTTATTTATCACTTGAAAAGACACACGCCCAGAGCATTGACACCCCTCAAACAAACTCCCATGGCGTCACTCGTTATGCTTAATTGATGGTAGTCCACGCCGTAGATTCAGCTGAGGAAATCAATAGAATAGAGGTTGGATCAAGGAAGGCTTTCTTTCGTACACTACAAGTTGCCATCTGTAGAGATATCTCTCTCTAGAGTCCCCATCTCGGACTCGAAAGGTCTCTCCTCTGCCCCTTCCTCACCGTTTCCAAGGAGATACCTATCTGCATCTCCGTGGATTTATCTGTGTCAAATTGGACATGTGTTGGGTTGTCAGGAGTCCCGTGACCCCGTCAACAAACAGTTTCACCATCACCATCTCCACCGAACACAGCTTTCGTCAGCACCCGCTCAATCGTCGTTCGATCGTGCAGAGCCCGAGAAACCTCGAGATCAGTAGCTGCAGCAGCAGCGCAGAGGAGTGCCGTGCCTCGAGCCAGACGCGCCGTACCAGTGCTCGGGGCTCAGCACCGACCACGAGGAGCGCCTTCGCAGTCCCCAGTCGCGGACCAGAAAAGGCCTTTTCTTTCTAATAATAATAATAAGATCGGTGTCTTCCGCGTCGACAGACCCGCGCTCCGTGACTGAGGAGGAGGGTGCCCCGATCATCGCCAACACGAGGCAAGGCTCCAGTGTCCCGGTGGTGTGTATGCAGAGTTGAGATCGGCGCCACTGCGTGTTGAGCAAGAGAGAGCCTGCGAGCACCGTCGACGGGCCCGCTAGCGACAGGCTTCGACGAGGGGGTGTAAGGTACGGCCCTTCGCACGTTCTATCGATGAGTGAGTGCTTCGTGTAGGAGAAGGGATGCTCATGCACACCTTTGCTCTTGGCAGGGTGCATCTCGCAGCGGCGATTCTCCACCTTCTGCATCTCCACCTCCATCCCTTGCATTGACGTCCACGCCCAAGGTGTAGCAGCCCGGGATGCGGGGAGAGGTATCTGATCGCGAGGGGCAACGGCGGGTAAACCCCCATTGTTGTCCAAGATCTCTCAGCCAACGCCTGCATCGAGCAAAAATGGTGGCCATGTCTTCGCTTCCAAACGAAGCGCGAAATGCCGTGGCGTGTCTCCGTCCCCATCTTTCTTATCGACCATATGTTGATATTTGGCCCCGTGTGGTAAGCACCGTCCGTGGCATTCCTGGTCTTGATCGCTCGCTCGCTCGCTTGTACGACGCGCGAGGCGAATGGGAGCGGCTCCTGAGCTGGTGAGGGCTTGTCCGATACTCCTCGCGATGGAAGACGAAGCGTTTCAAGCCATGCCTTCCTCCCATCTCCGCTGCCAGTTGGACAGGTAAACCCCGTTCGTTTTGCAACTCTTGCGGCTTTTGAGATCTTCGGAGGGTGGGTTTGCTCGTGGATGCCCCCTTCGCAGGGAAGGCTGGGGTATACGAAATTGCGTCTTCCCCGGGGAACGCAATGGAGAAGGTACCACTGAGCTTGTCAAGCGAGTCTTCAAGCTGGACCTCTGCTGTTTGTGCGGTCAGATGCGCTTGGATGCGTTCACCGCAGGTGCAAGGTTGACTCGAGTTCGTGAGACTTGTTTGTTGGTTTTGCCTGGTGGAATGGGTTGAAGGGTAGTCATTGTAAGGTTGATTAGGTTGTTGGTTGTATGCGGTGGATGGGGCGGTAGAATATTTACTGTAAGGTTTATACCGAATAGCCGCAATTGTTTGTTGATTTTGTGTGTCTGATTCGGCCGAGGACATCTCATTATAAGGATGAAACAGATTGCGGCATTTGCTTGTTGATTCTGGGCGGTGAGTTGAGTAGAGGAGTTGTCAATGTAGGATTGATTCCGAGTGGAGGCGTTTTTTGGTTGATTCTGCGTAGCAACACGGCTTGAGTACGCTTAGGGCAAATACAAGGTTGATTTCTCATCGCGGCATTTGCTGGCCGGTCTGGCGCGGCAAGGTGGGCCTGAGTACACTCATCACAAGCGCAAGCCGGACCAGGACTCCTCCCCCCAACCCCTTTTGATCTTTGAGATTGCAGAGTGATCCCCACCCACGGCGATTCCGTAATAAGAGCCACCCCATCAGAGTAGGTGGAAATCGCAAAACAAAGTGTTTCAATGTTTAAGTTTTATTAGATAGGAATTAGAATTTGTTCCTCGCATAGCTTCTCACGATTCTCCTCCAGTTGAGAAAGTTCAGACTGGGGAATATCGTGCCCATCCCCGCAAACCTTCCAAATCTCTTGAATCCACCACTCAAGCCTCTCTTTGGGGTCTACGATTGCCCCAGATTTCTCAACATCCTCTTCTGACCCCTTGACGCTACCATTCTTTATACACTCCCTCCGAATCTGTCTAGCAATGCCACCCATTTTCAGTGCCCATCCTTCTGTCCACATGTGTTCCCAAATATAGTAACACCACCAGACTACAAGAACGCAGCCCAAACCTTGTATAAAAGTCTCGACACCTTTACTCGGGGTGCCGTCCTGCCCAAACCAAGCTCTGAACGGCAGGCTTGCAAAATTTAGCGCCGGCAGTAGACTCGGCACTATCACATTAATGAGTCTTCTCTTTGAAAACTGCGACAGACAAAGAGGGCCTGTGTGATATGGATTTGCGAGATATCGGGCAAAAGCCATCATTGAAGATCTTGCAAACTTTTCGGTATGCTCAGGGTGTTGCATCTTGAACGGGTGTGCTTTCAGCGCAAAAGTTTTGAATGCTGCTTCTAGACCCACAGCCCATTGTTCTTTTTCTTGCCCGTTGGAAACTTGGATAGTGTTGCACCTATAGCCGGATACAATCGAGGTGACGAAAGGTACCATCATGGATATGGTAAGGACTGTGGATAGGAATATCGTCCGAAAAGATATTTCAATCTGCATTGGCTGTACCAGGACGCCGGGCCCCAAAAAGAAGAAAGCCAGAATATAGACCCCGAGCAAGATGAATACTAGCAGCCTGAGTATGTCAAGGGCAATGAAGGCAGGGGGGCCCCGTTGACGAAGATTTGGGACTGGCGGCGAAGATTTAGACATGGTAGTGCCTGAAGATTGCGCGAAGTAATGTTGTCTGAATATAAGATTAAATGGGGGCACAGACCAGATTAAATACAAGACGGAAGAAAGAAGTTCGAGCTAACGCCGGAGACAGTCATAGACATGACGTGGATATCCTACCAAAGTCACGCATTCTGGACCACTAAAAATTCCGCCAGTAGACCGGACCCAGATAGTAAGCCACGATTTAAAATGATAACCAAAAGTTTAATGGAAGTATATCAAATATATAGTTATGTGTTAACCAAGTTCCTGCGAAGATCGGAGTTTGCAAACGAGATGAAGTGTAGTCTCTCGCAGTAAGGAGCGAAATACGATTGCCTATGCAAATTCTGTACGTATACGTTAAACAGCATACTCGCAACGTATTTTGCTCCTGTGTTTGCCATTAAAGTACTCCATAAACATCAGACTTAAACAGACCCACACTTTTTGGCTGAGGTAGCAAGGCGAGGTGGTGGTCGTAGCGCAAAAAGCATCCACTCTGCTGCTTGAAATTATAGATTGTACCTACCAGTGAGGGGACATTGAGATTGGCCCGTTTACTAAAAACCCCACCGAAATCAGCTATTTTCACCCTCTTCACCAAGCGATGACTTTACAGCCACACCCGGTGCAAACTTAGTGCTTATTTTCGGTAGAGAATCAAAGCCTGGGAACCCTCCTTCTATATATGATTTTGGCCTGCGAAGACTCAGCACCTCCTCGTGGTGCAGGCCGTCAACCTGAGTCTCTTAGGAGTTCAGGGCTAAGACTGAGTCACGAGCAAACGCAGGGAGATTTTCCTTTACCGCCCGATCCGGTTTCCACAAGCCAGCGGTATAGCGCCTCTGCGAGAGCTCAAACTCCTACTCGACGAGACTCATGATTACGATATCGACTCCGATTCTTCCTCTCTCGCTCGATCTACTATATACTTGGGGGAGATATATCTACGGGAATAGCGAGGGAAATCGAGGTAGACACTGTAGCCTTTCCGACTCTCTTAATTACTCTCGGACTAGCTATATAGTAGAGGAATCCTCTTATAGAGGTAGGCCCGAGGACTTAGTATTTCTACGGATATAAGGAGGGGTATAGGGTATTAAGAGGATAGGGGGAAGGGTCGGGCTTAGATATTTAGGTTATAGGAGGACTTAGGTAAGAGGAGAAATATTCTAGTAGTTGCCCTAAACGGCGGGGGAGGTTTTACACGTTATAAGGCAAGTTAGTTATATATAGAGAATAGCTATAGGCCCTTACCTATACTTACTTAGCTATAGTAAGAAATACTTTCTAAGGCAAGGGCACTATAATACCACGGGATTAGGGACCCGGGGCTATTTAGGAGGGAGTCTTTTTACCCCCTATAGTTTTTAGCTCTATTTTAAATAGGACTTTGAGTTCTGAGGAACGCTCCTTACGAGCCGGTAGACAGTAGTCTGTGCGTTCAGGCCTGTTTTCAGGCATTTTCAGGCTTCGAAAATTCGCTTATAGGCCTTGGAAAACTAAAGTCTCTTTAAACACTTAAAAGTTATAGGATAACAAAGAATAGTCACGACTTAATATTCAGGGTTAGAGAACTAAACTAGCTAAAGCATAATTTGATTAATTAATTTTAAAAGATTTGATCGTTTGAAAATTTTATTTATTAGCAAAATGCCCTGAGCGCACAGACTACTGTCGGGAGGCTCGTTAGCTTAGCACGTCCCTATACCCTATAGGAGGTCTCTGGATGTAAATAATAATCAAATCAAATCAAATTCTATATATGATTTAATATATTTAAAGCGCGTATTAAGTTTTATACCTTTAAAATTTTGGATTTTGGATTTTCTCAAATTTTCGCTTAATTTTAGTGTAAAATTACGAAAATCAAAGAAGTCTCTCATAATCTAATATACTATTTCACGAGCACGACCGAAATTAAAAGGCTGAATTGAGTAATTTAAAAGACTAGTTCGGTTTAAGAGATCTGCTAATTAGCATTCGGGCTAATTTCAATGTCCTAGCACTGTAGCAAGGCATCTCGAAGCCTGGATAACATGCTGCCATCATCCTCGCTTAAATAGGGGATTACCCCCACCATGAACAGAGTTAACCTTACCCCGCACTCCCCTATCTTCCCTAGATCTCGCCAATTATCGAGCGAAAAATAAAACGCAGCTTTTCTGAATGCTATAGCGAGAAGTCAAGGCGCACAAACTGTGAGAAATGGCCCGTTAGCTTTAATCTTTTAAAAGACTGAGAATTCTAGTGAACGATGCCTGTGAGTCAAAATCCTTCCAGCGTGACAACTCAGCACAGTCACAAGTCTGATAAACCGTAATACTGTTCTTGGCTCATGGCATCTTTTGGGTTCAGCATTTCTCATATTCTCTGCCATGAAAAGAACGCTTGGTTAAGGAATGAGATGTTAAGCTCGGGGGAATTATTGTTCCTCGTTCCCACTTGAGTGTCCGCCAGCTTACAATGACAGAGTGTCATTTTTATTGGCCCTTTCAATTTGTAATCTGAAATGCTATCCACGGATTTAGCACTGTGTTCCCATCTCTACGGCGTCTACGTCTTCCCCTGGTAAGGCTGTACACTGAAATCTGTCCTGACGCATCGAATGCGGTGTCATTTGCTTATCATGTAAAAGCGCACTGAAGCCGAGAGGCGACATCTCTAAAGTCCGGAGTGCGAGGCCGGCTGCGGTGGGAGGCCGAAAGCCCGCCACGAACCGGCATTTGCATCGCTATAAATGGCTGCAAAGTTACAGTGGCACGGAGGCCATTGGTAGATCCGGAAGAAATCTAAACTATATCTAGACACCGCAGCAGCAACTTGGGTGGTAGCTACCCAGAGGAGGAAGGAAGCGCAGTGCTTAGAACTATTTCCTGACACGCATTCTCGGTGTGGATTCGTAAAACGATATTTCTATCGATGAGCAAGCAGAAATATATTAATAATGCCTTTCGGGCGTTTCGCAGCCTGGTAACCAACGAGGGCCGAACAGCGAGGCTACATGCACCTCCTCACGGAATTTTATAAAAAAACTCTTCCCAGACCCCCTCAAGGTCCATCGTCCCATAAATCCACCCTGCATCTTCAGATCATCAAACAAACCAATCGCATCAAAGAAATCTTCATCGGCATCTGTGCCCCAGCCAAAAATCAAGGCCGCATTCACCACCCCACCATCCCACGCAAAAACTAGGGCTACCGAATGCTCGATTTTCGAAATACTCCGATTTCGACTCTGCCAGAGACTTCATATCTTCTCACTCCCAACAACATACTCCCAAAAAACATGGACGCAGAAATCTACTCCCCCTTCACCGTCACCACCACACCGTACAAAACCGTCAATTCCCAACCCATACCCCTCTACGTGCTCCTCCCCAAAACTCTCCCTTCTGGACCAGCACCGATCATAATCCACATCCACGGGGGTTTCCTCTTCGCTGGTAACGCCCTGTATCCCGACTGGTCGACCTCCTGGTCGCGTCGCTACAATTTGGAACACAACGCCATCCGAATCAGCGCCAACTACCGCCTCGCACCCGAAGCCACCGGTCTCGAAATTCTCTCCGACATCCGCGATCTCCTGACCTGGGTCGAGAACAATCTTGCGGGGTATCTAAAGAGCATCGGTAGTGATGCTACTCCGGATCTGGAAAAAGTCCTGGTGTATGGCGAGAGTGCGGGAGGGTATCTAGCGATTCAGGCAGGGCTCATGAGGTCTGATCTTGTGAAAGCGGTCGTGGCTTGTTATCCGATGACATATCTTGATTCTCCCTGGTACGCAAAAGTTGGGGACAAACATCCGTTTGGTATCCCTACTATCAATAAGGAAGAAACTCTTGATAAGTACCTGGCGACCATGGATCGGGGGAAGATCGTCACGGAGTCGGACCCGTACGCGAGAATGCCGCTCGCTGTTGCCGCATTGCAGAACGGATTGTACCCTGAGATTCTGGGGAAGGAGGATGAGATCTATCCTGCGAGAGTGCTGGAGAAGATGAGTGGCAAGGAGAAGGTGCCGTTTTTGTTTACGATGCATGGGACGGAAGACAGTGCTGTGCCATCTGAAGAAACGAGGAGGTTTGCTCAGGCTTGGGAAGAAAAGTTTGGCAAGGGGAGTGTGGTTGCCAAGTTCGAGAAGGGAGAGCACGGCTTTGATGGAGAAGTTGAATATGAGGCGCCTTGGTTGCAGGAGGGGTTGAAAGCAGTGACGAAGGCTTGGATTGGGTAGGTGGAAATATAGATGAAAGGAATAGAAAACCACTTCTAAGTTTTTAACACGAATTGATTCTATCATCTGAGCGACACGAGAATCTCAGCTTTAAAACAAATCAAATACCTAACAAATAAAAGGTCGATTTTCAATATTAGCACCCTCGCCACCTCAGCCATCGATCTTCCAACCATATTTGAATCCCTCCTCATTCGACGACCACCGCCACCGGCATTGACAAGATTAACATACATCTCCTCACTCATAGCTTAAATCACACCAAGTATCGAGTCCCTTATCATACTCGCATCTCTCGCAGAGCTCCCCCGCCTGCAGTCAACAAATTTGCCTCAAGCGTCGCAATACTCAATCTCGCGCCTTCTCTTCCTAAAATTCCGAGGTTTCCTCTTTCTTACTCTTCCTCAACCACTCCCTGTCTGCCACACTCCGCATCGGCATAGTCACCTTCACCTTGACCCTCTCAACGAGAATCCTCACTGTAGCAGGGGTATTCATTCCCCACTCGATCTCTTGTAAACCGAGAGCGTCATATCCTTCTTTGCCTTGCCAATCCAAATATTTTGTTTATGTCCCCTCAGATACCTTTCCCCAGAAAAGCTCGATTTGACGATATAACTGCTTTTCATTCCTAATTTCGCCTTGGCAGCACTTTGTTCGTACATCCAATTCGTGATGCGCTCCATATCGTCTTTGGTTTGGAACGTCTGGGAAGGAGGAGTCGAGGGTTGAGGAGTTGAGAAAGACCTACTGAGGAGGACTTAGTTCCCAAGGTTAACAAGAAAAGATAAGCAGAGCTGGATCGTCTCACGTTATGGGGAAGAGATTTTGTGGCGATGATTCCTTGACAATCAGTTGTGTAGGATGGTGAGCTATCGAGAGCGCCGTGGACTTCGAAGCTATAGACTTATAGTCCTTGAACCCTATTTATTGAACTGTAATATCTGCAGCAAGTAGAGCAGTCTTGATGTCTTTGGCGTACGTAGATATTGGTCAGTTTCCTTCATCTTAGGATTGACATCATACTCACCAAAGATGAGACAACGCGGTCATAGGTTTGGCTTCGTCGTCAAAATATCTCCCACCGGCGCAAATCACTATCAACATCAGTTTTCTCTTCGATGCTTCAAGTTGTTCATGGTCAACATCAGAATATCGCCGAGAGCTGGAATAGCGAGGACACTAAGGAGCATGAATCGTTTGTACGCCGTCATTTTATGTGGTTTGTAGTTCAGATCGACATCGATTTGACCTTCAGCACAGGCAAAAAGGTAGTGCAGCTTGAGTCTCTTCGAAAATTGGAGGTTGATATCCAGGTCTGGAATAGTAATTGCAGTAGCTCTTTGACTGAAGTCCTCCAAACTGGCCAGGCGATACATCGAAATAAGCTTCGCAACGAGAGCCAGGAGCGAAAAGCTCTGCAAAGGCAGCGGCCTGATCCGTTTGCTCATTGGAAAGCGCATTCCGGTCCGTTATTTCGATATAAGCCTCTTCGGGAGCGAGCTCTCGCATAACGCGAAATGTTGCCAAGACGAAGATGTCGCTGGTTGCGTTGAAATCTGGGTCGCGGAGGAGCTTCGTCAAGAAGTCGACGAATACTTGAAGATCGATTCGATTCCTAGATTTCGTGATCGTCGCTTGAACTTCTTTGAACAATAAAATGGCTGTGCGGAGGTCGGGATGGCGCCTTGTAGATTGGCAGTGCCATTGAGGACGGGAGTCGAGTAAGTCTTCAACATTGAAATCTCAATCGAGGTAATCAACTGTGTTGATGGGTTTGAGCTGGTTCCAGAATGGCTTGTCAATGAGTCTTTCTAGGATAGCTGACTTCAGATCGCTGAGGAATATGTCGGAGCCTGAATTTAGAGCCGGAGAAATTCTCTGCAACAAAAGAAGGCAGCCTTCAGGTGACATCAATTCAATATCCTGGAAGACCCGTGGCGGGAGGCCATGGGCAAGGTATGAGTAAAATTCCAACGAGCAAACGCAGCCTCCACGGCGAAGCATTGACGTCTGTTGAAATCTCGGGATGTGAGGAACGCGTGCAAGATAGTGCCCATCAAACCAACCACGTTCTTTGAGAAGTAGATATTGAGGAAAACTAAATCGTGGCAATGACATACTGCCTAAAAATTGTTTCTCTTGGCTACGTTGAACCCCAAGTCAAGCCCAAGGAACACCCGAATGCCTCCCAATCGATCGTCAGATGACAATTTTAGAGAAAGCGCCAAATCATTGATTTTTCGTAGAATCGAATTGAAAGAATCGTCATTAGTGGTGATGAACTCGCTGAACGATGAGCCATATCTGCGGAAGTCAGAAGGCTTAGCCATTGCCACCAATGCTGCAACAGCTCTGGCCAAGTGCCGGCTTGAACTCCAGAGATGTGGCATCGCCAATTCATTAGGTCAAGGAATGCCGTCACAAGAAACAAGCAAATATCGCAAACTCATCAATAAGGGTGAAATGTCCACGTCTATATGATCCTAAAGGATTGAAGGAACCGAGTAGGCTCGGCATAAGCAGCCGACGGAAAAGAATTGACTGCCACGCGAGAGGAAATGTAGGAAAGATACTTAGCGGTGGCTAGCGTCATTGCAAGTCTAAGGTAGCACTCACTCCCTCGGAGCCCTGCCTCGGCCCTAAATATGATCTGCGGGACTCACCAGTAAAGAAGGGCTCCGTAAGTGTGAGGTATTCGGACCCCGAAGAGATGCAACAAGGATAGAATTGTGATCTTCGACTCGTATTGAGCACAAGAGAACGCTTGGAACCTCTATGAAACCGAGGGCTGGTTGGATGCTGGCCTCTGTCATTTCGGAAGCATACTGGCTGGACAACAGGATGGCCACAAGATTACATCCTGCGGATAAGAGGCACAATAATAAACAGTCGAAAACGAGCAGGTCCAGGCGTCTCAACCGGGGTCTGGGATGGCTCTCGAAGAAGGCGCATCGCCTCAAACCAGAGGAGAAGAACGAGTGGATACGCACAGTACATCTCGGGGAGGTTTTGGGCGCAACCTTATACACGCAGGCCAGTGGTTCGTGATCGGTTCCGTGACGAGTCTTCCGAATGCCCGGAAGCACCATGTCTCCCTGGGGATCATATTGCCTTTTATGATTTGCAAAGTTGCCAAAGACGCGGGCCGACCGGAAAGGGCAATCGTCGTCTCCCAGATGTATGCCAACCGGGTAAAGAGCTTGTCGGGTTGGCACGAATCCTTGATGCATCCTGGATCTGAGGGAGCTGTGTTGTTCTATGGAAGGAGAGAAGTTTGCGAGCAGGACCGACGTTGAAGACTTCCACGTGATTAGCCACAAAACTAGTTACTGTTGAAATTAGATGCCTGAGGCACCTAATGGAGGTCGCCCTGAACTAAGCCTTAGGGGCTTAGGTAGCCTGGGCTGAATGCTATGGGGCTGTGCACTAATTAGGCTAAATAGCTGGGAGCTTATTTACTGGTATACTATGCCCTAGGCTCACCGGGCATACTGAGGTATGCCCTGTAAGGTGGAATCAGTCCACCTAGGTATAGATATAGGCTCACTGCTTAGGGGGCCTTATGGCATGTGATTTACGGCGCTCAGGGCTATATAGCTAGGCTACATTCCACTGTAGAACAGTAGTCAATTCAGTATCGTTTATGCGGAAGCATTGCTACGCACGTGATTCAAGCTTCAACAACAATGATCAAAAAAAGTGTGCCTTCCAACATATTCAAGGGTGTACTTCATTTCATTTATAGCCCACCTGAAGCCCGCAATACCAACCAGCTATTTTAAAGCACTTCTAAGTTTGGTAACCCTCAGTCAGTCCCATCCCTTTTTCGCAGGTTCTGTGAGAAGGCGCTTTAACCCGATTAGGAACCTTCATGCGATTCGCAAAAACGCGCCGGCAATTGCCTGCAAATCGCGAACTGCTCACTAACCTCGAGCTGACCAACCCGATGCTTATCCCGCCTGTCATCAATTGCTCGCTCATATACAAGTCACCACCTCCAGTGGAGGGTCGCAAAACACTTCCGATAACAGACTTTAACCCCATTGGAAACCTCAAACGATGTGAAACCATCTTCTTTGGTCCCAATACAATCGTTGTCGCCACGAGAACTGAAAAAAACGATGGTAGGACTCCCGAACAGAGCCGCCCGGTGTGGAATCTGCCAGCGCCACAAGATCAAGGTAATCCACTATGGGGAGAGTTTCCGGTCGAATTACTGACAAACAGGACAGTGCGACCTTTTACGTCCTGCTTGTTCAAGGTGCAAGCGATTGAATCTGAGTTGTGAATATCCAGACTTGCAAAGGGGCCAGATTTTCGTCAACCGAAATTTGAAGAATCCTGGAGTCAAAGCACTTGATATATTATCAACAAAGACTTCCGAAAAGAAGAAAGTAAAGACCCCAGAAAATATATATCCCATCTCAGTCGTGACTATTTTTGGGGAATACCCCGAGAAGCAAAACGTTTCAATTCCTCCCTCTCCAAATCCGGGAACTCTGAACCGAATACAGTTATTATCCACCTTTACTGACCTATACCTTCCCAAAACGCAAGGCCCAGCCGCACCCGGTCAATCACCGGCTACGTGGATCAATTGTTTGGGCAATATAGCCACGAGCAATAATACATTTGACATCTCCCTGAAAGCCTTGTGCTCAACACAGCTTGGACTCTGGCACCGCGATTCTGCCTTGGTGAAGGAAAGCCACCGTTTGTAC
The DNA here is from genome assembly GCA_021399465.1 of Hyaloscypha sp. PMI_1271. Classification (NCBI taxonomy): domain Eukaryota; kingdom Fungi; phylum Ascomycota; class Leotiomycetes; order Helotiales; family Hyaloscyphaceae; genus Hyaloscypha; species Hyaloscypha sp. PMI_1271. The sequence continues at coordinate 322,280 of JAJTUS010000012.1, forward strand.
GGTTCCGCCCTCCGAGGGCTAAGGGAAGAAATTAGCCATCGGAAACTGGATGCGCCAAAGGCCACTCTGGCAACCATTATCATTTTGTCAACATATGAGGTGAGGTCCCCTGTCTTTGCTGCAGGTCTTACCCAATCTGATGAAATGGATAGTTATTCTCCGGGTCATCGGAGAGGAGTCAGGGGTGGGTGAGCCACGCTCGAGGTGGTTCGCATATCCTACGAGTGCTTGATCCAAGCATTGCCTCAAGTCCAGTCGGCCGCCTACTCTGCCCACGAATACGAATAATCGGGGTAAGTCAATCAAAGGCGCAGCAAAGCGCGATACTAACAAGGTTCAGATATTCGAATCTTTCCGAAGTCGCAAGACAGCCCTCTTGACAGGGCTACAACTCCAATCTCCCACTGAAGCCGAAAGATCCGATTTATACTATCACCTCCAAGACCTCATGATACAGGAACCTCCAATCCTAGAAACATTCGATACCCTTACGATCACAACTACCGATCAAGCCACTTTGAGAACTGTACTAGCTCAACTGCTCCAAAGATGCACAACGCTACACGTCCAGCTCCTCGCTTGGTGCGAAGCCTTACGAGAACACGTCCCCAGCCAACTATACTCGAGCCACCCAGCCATAACCCACAACCCTGCAGACGAACCTGGTTCTCACACATTCCCCCTCGCATTCCATTTCCTCACGCTGAGTATCGCACAACTTTTCCTGCTGTACTGGTCAAGCTTGATAGTTCTGTACCGCACGATGCAAGACATATCCTTCAGACTCGCCCAAACCCTCCAATTCCCCTCCCCTGGGAAATCCTCGCTATCTTCACCATCCGACCAAGAGCACAGCTGCGATGATGACCTTGACTTCGAGTTCAGCTCCTCCTTCCCATCGACGAACCACATCGCCGCTCTCGCGAGAAAAATCTGCCAGTCATTCGAATACTGCTACCAAAGCACCAACGGCACGCTGGGAGTTCAATCAACAGTATTTCCCCGCTGGGTAGCGACCGAATTCTATGCTTCGAGACCCAAATATCACCGAGAGCTGAAGTGGTGCGATGAGGATCAAAATATGACGGCAGAGGGGGCGAGATTCGACGTGAGGGTTGCGAAATTCGGGGAAATGGGAGATTATCGAATTTGAAATAAAGAGTGTGGAGGAGCGAATTTGTGGTAGATATTGAAAATGTTTATAATGGTCAGTGGCTCAGATTATCTATTAAAACAAGAGGTTGTGCATCACTCGACTGGAAATGTGCCGCAATAGAGCCGATTAGACCAAAATTTTGCACCTTTTCCTCACCCAGTTATGAGGTGGCCCAGATGCGAGTGGCTTGCTGGTTTGGTTCGTGGCGCATTCTGTGGAGGTACAGAACATGCAGACAGGGACTTCAAAAATTGCACCTATGTCTGAGTGGTTCGCTTACTGCCCTATCTAGGCTTCTCTATCGGTTTCACAGCCTTCCATCTCTTCCCGCTTCTTCTTTCTTACATTCTCATTCCTTTACCTCTCTTCGACAAACTCAGGACCTTTCCTCTCCGTTGTCACAGCAGTCCTGCCAAGCCCATCTGCAATCTATACCCACTTCTATCAATATCACACGAGAAGTCATGTCAATGAATGTAATGGACCTTGTCCCTCGTGAACTCGAGGCTGGGCAGGAAGGAGCAAGGACGCAGAAGAAGCCTCGCCAATTGAAAGCAATCGAGCGCAATAACCTGATCTGGGATGCTTATAAAAATGAAATTCGAAGCCTCTACGTCGCTCAAGACATGACTTTGAAAGCAACAATTGCGTGGTTTGAGCTGAAGCATGACTTCGTCAAGAGGCAAGCCTCCAGTCCACTAAATGTAGGGGTGTTTGCTGATAAGCCATAGCGAGAGAAAATGGAAAGAGAAGGTCAAGGAGTGGGGTTTTGAGAAGAACGTTCCATCTTGCGATATGAGCTACATGGTCGCCAAATCCGTGAAAAGAAAGGCTGAGGGGAAGGACACCACGTTTTATCGGAACGGCATGCAAGTTGATGAGAACAAGATCGAGCAGTTTAAAAAGCGGAAAATGACGGCTTCCGACGACGTAAGCTTGAAAGAACTACCTGGTGACTCTTGCGATCCATATCCTCGCTTTCTGTTCGACGCACTAACTGTGTAGATACACCTCCGCATATCGATTATTCGACGCCAAAAGCTGTCAACAACCACGATGAGAGCATAGGTGTATCAAATTTCCAGCCTCCTGAAGAAGGTCCCATAGATTCGCAGGTTGAGTCTACAGACTCACCCTGCTTAACTGGAGTCATTTGGCGGCCCCTCCCAGTCACATACAGTCTTCTGCACCGGGACCTAGTCAAGGAACGGAATCTGGAGATCGATAAGAAGATGAACCTTGACCGATATATTCGAACAAGTCAACGGCGATCCTTAGTTGAATCGTTTTATAGCGATGCCTTTCGGGCATACATTTATGCCCGAAGGGCCGTCCTTGAACCCGAGTTCGACATATACCTCACTGAGATCTTAACATATCTTGGCACCTCCACCGACGGAGATTTGCCAGATTCTGTGTTCAATTGGGTGAGGCTGTGCGCAGCATTCTGGCATGAGCTTGAGTTAGCTTCTACCACGGCCTGGTTGACCCGTCTCTTCCTCGCCCCTTTGAAGGGGCTTCTTAGAAGAGCCACGGAAATGTTTCATGGAGGCCAGTTGGATGCCTCGAAATATAGGTTTCTCGAATATATTACGGACACTTGGATCGGATTGCCAAAGGGGGCAATATTGAGATACCATCGCAGGAATTCATTGAGGGGGGGGGTTCAACTGGGTGATAAGAAATGGGTATCCGGTACCGGCCCACGTAGGAACAGAATTCTCCACAGAATTTCGAAATTCGGAAGTCACCTTGGCCCCTCTCTTCCGCCAGCACCTGATTTGGATTCTGGTTGACCATTGTCTTCGTCTACGACGTCTGGAGGACTGGCCGGCGCTCTTTCCAGCTATACACTGGGCTTACCAGGCACTGGCATTTCTAGGGCCCGGTCTTTCCAAAATATTCTGCTCCGAGCAGGTTCTTCTTATGAAGTCAATCTTGATCAGCATCCCCCGCCCACTCGGACAGTACACCTCTCTTGAGAAGGTGGAAGAAATTCTGTATCTGGACAACAAACTTCTCGAGATTGTCACATTTTCTCCGCGCGGTATGGGCGTTCCACGAAGCTTGGGTTGGGTCGAAGAGGAAGAGGCTGGGTCGAAAGATGATGCCAGTGCCGGCAAAGAGGAAAGCAATTCAGACGAAGATGAAGAAATCGTGATGGAAGACAATGAACACAACCTCGAGGAGATGGAAAGCAGCATGGAAAGCAAAAGCTCGAACAAGTACGGGGAAACGTATACAGAGTCTGTTGATACTGAGAGTAGGATGATGGGGATTGGTTTCGACTATTCAAGCTTATTTGAATAGAAAAAGAAGATTGCATACCACTGCTCAAGCATCAGCCCCAGTTTCGTTGCAACGAGTGACAAATATTAAAATACCTACAACCAGAACAGGGCGAGTTATCCAACCTTGGGGTATGCATCTCACATTTTCACTTCTCATCCAAACGCTCAAGATGCAAATTCACATCTGCACTCTTGCCTCCCTTGACCTGGATGCGTCTACATCTCGATCAGTCTTCGCTGCACTAACAAAAGACGACCAACTGTTGAAAACATTGTACGATATATTCCTTCCGGAAACCCGTCAGGGCAATCACATAGTCTGGGCGCTCTGTCTGAATTCGCTCTCAAGCGGGGGCGAGCCGAACATAACACTGCTGAGGCGCATGAGCGACTGAGTCGACTGCACTGTAAGAGGAAAGCTCTGCAGGCACTGGCAAGAATTTGAAGTTCCAAACAATGATGGCCAAGACGGTGCGCATTTCCAGATATGCAAATTTCTTGCCTGGGAGAATGCATTAGCCAGTGATTCATTTGGTAGGATCTCATAAGTAGAAAAGGTATCAAGGATCCATTTTTAACGTACCAAAACAGCCGCGAGCACCGCCACCAAATTGCGTATTGGGACCTGCTTGCATGTTGATCTCAATCCGACCATCGCTATCGGTCTTCAACCAGCGATCGGGGTTGAATTGGGCCATGTCTGGGGGGTCCCACTCCCCAATCCTGTCCTTTGCCTCCTGGCAGCTCTGGCTCCTCGACTTCTCGTCGATGGGCATAGGCGGAGAAATAAAAGATGGGCCATTGGTCATGAACAAGACATTTGTGCCCTTGGGGAGATGAACGCCAAGCAAGTGCGTTGCAACTAAGCTCTTTCGGGCGTGCGTTGCAGCAGTGCCGCCACAGCGTAGTATCTCTTCGACCACAGCGTCGAAGTATGGCATCTTGGAGCCAGTGATCTCGCTATAAGTAGGTTGTCTCCCCTCAGCGGCGGCATCAGGCATAGCGTCTCGTATGGCTTCACGGAGTGTGTTTTGAACATCTTGGTGATCTGTCAAGAACTTCAGCCCCCACATCAAAGTCGTAGAAGTCGTCTCGTGTCCAGCTAACAAAAAACCGAAAAGTTCATCCTTAAGCACTGTGGCGTCTAGTCGAGGTGGTCTGCCTTCTTTCCTCGCTTGGTGAATCTCCCGACGCAGGACGTAGTCCATGGCGGACTTGACTGGAAAGTTGCCACTTTCGCTATTTCCAAGTCGGTCTCGAGAATCTTTGAGAGCATTGCTAAGCATCAAGTCTTTTCTATTAAATGCTCTCCTGATGCGAGGGATCTCTAGGTAAAAGAAATAACTGAGTCCGGGGAGTGGAGAAGCTAATCCGATTTCCATACTGTCAATCACGGTCCTAATGGACACAACGTCGTCTGACGTGGGCGCCTGGGGGAAGGCAACTGGGAGATCAGGATTTTCGGCAAGATCGACCGTGGAACACTGGATAAGAAGATCCAATTGAGACCTGGTAGTGCCCGCTTCGGAGCCAATGGCAGCAGCCCAGATCGTATCCAGAGCTGCATTGGCAACGTCTTCTTCCGCCGGGAATGGGTGGTTGTTAGCAAGAACCATTTTCCTGTGCCAGAGCTGCAACAGTTCCAAAGTTGCACTGTAAAGCTGAGGCGCCGCCACCTGTGGGAATGTGAGCTTTCGACCAGGGCCTTGGTAGACGAAAGTATACACACCTCATTAAGAAATGCCGGGGTCATCAAGTCTGAGAGCAGAGCGCGGTGGGCTCTCTGCTTTGGACCTGAGGGAAATGGGAAGTGGTGTTCCCTTAGTATGGGCTGAACAACATCTGTAGTGAACGAAGATCTGTCAAACTCCTTTGAGCGATGCGTCAAAACGTCTTGGCATTCCCTCGCATCGACAACTATAACCCAAGGGGTAGAGAACGGTTTGACAAAGATTTGAACCATTGGGGCATTCAGTTTATTGCATTGTTCCGTCATCCATGTAAATGTCTCCCGCGTGTCTCTTTTCCATTTTATCATGCTTGGTATGTCACCAAATATGCTTCTGGCGGATGCATAGTTGTAGGGAATCCCAGGTATTGGTTTGGGTAGCGCGGCGCGATACAGAATGGCAAGAAAAGCAACAACTATACTGACAACAATGGTTGTCGAGGAAGAGAAGATAGATAAATCCATGTTGAAATTCCTCAAATCGACGTGAAAACTTAGCAAAAGATTCAAAGAAGAACGATCAAGAGAGGATTCAAAGCGCACAACATCTGATCGGCCGTATCCATCACAATCACATCTTAGCTGGTTCGTTTTGCCCACAAGGTAGCTTCGCATGGGGAAGTAGAAACGCCGTGAGCAAGATGAAGTTCATAATGCCGGCCGCGCAGAAACGCGGCAATTTCAAGACATCGGATTGCGGAGACAGCTATATTATATAATAATCCCGCCTTACAGCGCCACGAACATTCATTCAAAACTCTATAATCCCGGTCCGGCCTATCATAATTGTCCTATCCCCTACTGCCAGAGTGGGGACCCCGCGACCCAGCGCCGTGGCATCAGAAGATGCGGAGAGCGGGGAAACCGTGAAAGGCAAATGAAACCTCCTTCTCCACGTCCACGCCCTTAATGGCTGTTGCACACATTCTCAAGTGGGGTCCACCTCCCAGTCTCGGTCCCAAATCACCCCCATAACAACTTTGGATTGGATTACCGTTGCCATCTAATTTTCCTACGCCGGTTGGCGATCTTCAGAGAGAAATCCCGTTCGTGAGGGACTCGCTGATAATTCTCGTCAAAAGAAAAGGGACGATAAGCGAGCCCCGGAGCCCACCTTGACTTCTGACTACTTTTCTACAACGACATGTAGAACTCAATGAGGGGTTCGAGCGCATTTGGTGGGTGGCGGATGGCTATTCTACAAAAGACCAGCGAAAGTTAAGTTGATGTAAAGCCTCAAGCAATCCACCAACTCGGTGTTGGTTTGGCAAGCATTTGACATGAAATGAGAGAAAATACACATAATATTATTATTCTACTACTTTACTGCGACGCTCGGCGCACTACACGGCAGGGGAAATTCTTCTGCTTTACGAACCAGTCGTTCGTAGTCTCGATATCGCGCTCTGGGAAGACTGGTTCGATATCGTACCATCGAAGAATCTCCAGGACGACTTTTGAGATTTCCAGAAGGCTGATGTTCTTCCCGAGACATGTGCGCGTACCACTACCAAACTAGGAGGCATCAGGATGGTGACGACTGGGGTGGCAGGAATGCGGGGCTTACTGTCATGAAATATGCTTCTCGCTGCTTCACAAGCTCCGGCGCTTCAAGCCATCGCTCAGGCCTGAACATATCTGCGTCGGCCCCAAAGACGTCTTGGTTGGCATGTGCGACCCACGCGTTCACACCAACGGTAGCCTAGTAGTATATCTTCAGTATCAATATACGTGTATGTACGTGTCGTCAAGCTTACACCGGCGGGGAAAAAATGACCCGCGAGAGCATAACCACCTTTGGGCACTACCCGACCCAAGATCAAACCCGTTGCTGGATGGCAACGCAAAGCCTCCTTGAGCACGGCTTGAAGATATTTCAGCTGTTGCGCCTCTTTGAATTTGATCGGAGTGCTGATTTCCCCACGGTTGGATGCCTCTTCCAGCTCGTGCCGAACCTTGTCGAGAACTTTTGGGTTTTTCGAAATGTAGTAAAATACAGCGGTGAGTGAGATCCCTGTTGTGTCAGAGCCGGCTAAGATATTGGCTAGCGCTGATGACATAATATCTTTGTCTCTGACCTTCTCGGGGTTCTCACTTTGCAGGCGGCGAAAGCGGGTGATGAAGTCTGAAGGCCCGGTGTTGCTCTTCTCAAAAAGCGGCCCCTTGAGACGCGGAGCAACGATCTTGTCCACGAGGTCTAAAAGGAACTGCAGTCCCCTCATGCTTGGGAACAACAGCACATTGGCGAAGAAGAGCACGGGGTGGAGCTCCGGGATTATGCCAACACGGGCTGCGTAGTACAGAATCATCTCGAGCGAGCCCATTATGCCATTGATGTCTTCGCCCTTGTCGAGGGAACCGAATCGTTTGCCAAGCTCAAACACCTGTCAGTGGCTAGTGAGAAGGAAATAGTCACCAATTACATACAGTCATATTGCCAATGACGTCGAACGCATAACATTGCAGCCAGCTGGGAAGGTCGATCGCTTCGCCGGCCTTTGCGAACTCGTCCAACCTTGTCTTCAAGATATCCGTACATTCGTTGATGAAAGGCTCGAGTTGTACTAAGGTTGTCATAGAGTAGGCTCCCGAGATTTTCCTACGGTTAACTGCATGCGTCTCTATATTTGGATCCGCAAAGATGTTTTCATGTATCCGACCAGGAACAGCACTGGACCGGTACCATGTTGACTGAAAATATCAGAACCAAATGTAATAATTTCGGGAAACCACCGCACCTTGGTAAAGCCACCTTTGCTTCCGTAAATCGTTTGCACAGAATTTGGGTCATCGATACTATATTGCCCAGGAGCTATGCGAATAACAGGTCCTTTGAAAAAGGTTAGTTAAATGTAGAATATGATCGAAGGGAGAGTACCCACCGTGCTTTCGATGGAGCTCGACATCTTTTAGATGAAACCGTCCATAGTACGTCTCACGGAGAAGCCAAAAACGACTAAACCGTGCCAGAAAAGGGCCAGGTATAGATGTTAGCTCGGATGAATAATGACGAAACAATCTGTAAATGACGTTGATAACTACAAGCAGGAGAAGACTTGAGGTAAGCATAGAGATATTTAAATGAAGAATCATCATGGAAAGTAGGCGATACTGTTGTTCCCCGGCAGTCTAAACACAAAAGCAGATAAATAGAGCTCAGAAGTGGAGGAATGGGGAATGCGGGGCAAGCAGTTGCGCCAATGGCAGCTGTAATGATTAATTGAGGCGGCAAAACGCCCAATGGACAAGGCGTGTTTGAACCAAATAGTTTCGCAACATGTCAAGGCCTGAACAGGCTGTCCGGATGGAAATGGGTATATTGTGAAGGAAAATGGTGGTGCCTTAAAGGCGGTGAAGAAGCTATAGGTACGCTGTGCGCAGTACGTGACACAACACTTTATTATTGGAGCGGCCCTTTCGCGGTCATATGAGCTCGGGGCCGTTTTTTTGCCCCACAATACGCGCTAAAATTTTCCCAAAATAGAAAAAAGGGCAGCTGGGTCTCGACCAGTTAAGAATTAGTTAAGAACCTGTTACACTCCTTAGCTTCTTACTTATATTTCTATATAATTAACTATAAACCAGTTCTCGACTAGTCAGGAACTAGTTAAGAACTTATTATACTCCTTAGCTTCTTACTTATATTTCTATATAATTAACTATAAACTAGTTCTCGACTAGTTAAGAACTTGTTATGCTCCTTAGCTTCTTACTTTTATTTTATATAAACTAGTTCTTAAGTAGTTAAAGATCGGCTCTCACCCGGTTAAAACCCGGTTACTATTTCCTTTCCTAATTATATAAGACCTATTTAACTTTTCTAGCTTTATTATTATTTAACTTTTAAAATTAAAGTATATTACTCCTTATTAATTATTAACTAATACTACTCTTATTAATATCTTACCTTAAAAGTAAGATTAGTTTTATATAATAATAAAAGGAAAAATAAAGTTCTTAACCGGCGATTAACCGGTAACTAACTGGGCTACCAGCTGGCAACCGGTTGAGACCCACCTGCTTTTTTTTTTTCATTTTCGGAAAATTTTAGCGCGCATCGTAGGGCAAAAAACCGAATACTCCCGTCCTTTCGAGGGGTTCTGGTGGGTAGAAGATCAAGATACCGGTGTTAACAACCGTCGGGAATTTGCCGCGCCGTGAAGGGCCAGATTGACCGGGCTTTGGGAGGTGAAGAACTTGCGCCGTTACCCCGCACGAGAGATAGCCCAAGCTAAAGGTTCCATCCATGAATGAAATAATCGTACGTCAAGTTTGTCTTGTGAGACACGCCACGGGATTCAGTGCACATTCCGGTGGGCTCCTTCTGGCGAAACCGTAATCCGACTATTAGTCCCGTGGTAAGTGATCTCATATTCAGACATCTCGAGTCTTCCGCTCTCCCAATTATGCTACATAAGAATGTTTTGCGAAATCTAGCTAGGGATATAGTGAATTAACCAGAAGCGTCAATAAAGTCAAGAATAAATCATCGTGATCCATTATTGAATCCTCTCATTTTCAGCACGTTATAACAGTTCAATTAGCTATTGTATTAATTCTGGGAGTTCTAAAGCTTATCCCTACTAAATACTAGGACCTTAACAGGCTAGGGGCATATCTGCGTACGCGGCACATTTACGTGCAAAGCACATTTATATGCGCACGCTACGGGCTAAAGAATAGCCGAAAAGAAAGACTTACTTCACGATAAAATCGCAAAAATTACTACTACTTAATAGCTATACTTCTACTATATTACTAACTAATAAGTATTACTTTATACGTGTAGGGTTCTGAGACAGACTCCGTTCGTTATATATCCTTTTTAAGGACCTAAATAAGACAGTGAGTTATAATAAGGGTAACTGCTATTTAGGCAAATCGCGTAGACTTGTAGTTATCTACTATAAATTGAACTCCTAACCCTAAGGAGGAAAAGGGAAAACCAGATCGTAGAACGCCTAATTCAAGCCCACTTCACCTTCTCCCGGAATGAACTCTTGCCAGCCACTGTCGTTGCAATCGAGGTGATGGTAGCCGCGCCTCGCAGATCAAACACCGGGATATTAGCCTTCATAACCTTTGCCAGCCAATTACGGAGCTCGACGGAGACTAGAGAATCAACGCCATACATCTCTATTGCCGTGTTAACTTCGATCTCGGATTCGGCCACGTTGAGCATGGTAGAGAGCTTCTTCAGCAAGGCATCGGAGACAAATATGACGACCTCGTCGGCGGACGTGCTGCTGGAAAAAAGTGCTTCGAAGTCGATGGTCTGACTTGCAGCAACATCGCGTCCCTGTCCTGAAGACTCAATCTGGTGAAGATTCCGGAATAGGGGAGAGCTCAGTAGTGGAGAGACCTCAAAACCCTGTGAGCGGGTCCGTGCCGGCAGCTCGACGCCGAGAACGACCTGGGTGTTCTTTGGATCATCATTCAGGGCCTTAGGATCACAGCAGAAATCAAATAACGCATGAAGCTCCTCGAGTGAGACACTTCGGAGTATATGCAAGCTTAAGAGATGCTGCAGAATCTCTGGGTTCTGGGCAACGTATCCTGCATCAAGAACACCGGGAAGGTCCAACGCAGTGGCCTTTTCGCCGCATGCACGGCGGTAATGAGCTAATGCGTCTTGGTACGTGTTGCCTGCACCATAATTGCTCTGTCCTGGATTTCCAACCACGCCTGTGATTGAGGAGAGGAGGACGAAGAAGTCCATGCCGGAAGGAAGTAAGTCGTGAAGATTCCACGACCCTTGAACCTTTGGATTTATCACTGATTGCCAGGAGTCAAAGCTCATCTCAGCAAATACTGAATCCTAGAGGCTACTCAGTCGATGCCTTCGAGGGCATAGAGGTGGACTTACTCGGAGGACCATTGCACACTGGAAGCATCCTTTGATTGGTGGCATCACGGCGTCGTACTTACGTATGATGGACTCAAGAGCTGAATGGTCGGCGACATCGCACCGAGGTGCTTCGATACGAACCCCTCTCTCTTGCATTTCAGATAATAACGATTGAGCCTCCTTGTTGGTCTCAACACCTGACCGAGAGATAAGAAGGATGTGCATTGCGCCACGATCAACCAGCCATCGAGCAATAACCATTCCAAGACCGCCGAGACCACCGGCAACCAAGTAAGAGGCATTTGGGTCGAGCTGGAAATTGGATTTAATCTTCAAAGAAGTCTATAAAGAAGTCAGTAGCTGATGTTTCATTGTGAAGATCTACTCACAGGAACAACATCGTCACTCGCGATCTCGAGGACATGCTTTCCAGAGCTTTGCCCAGTCTGAAGAGCGCGGAAAGCCTGCTCGATACCAGATAGAGGATGGACATGTAGCGGATACGCTGGTCGGATTATCTTGGCTTCCATGAGGGAGAAAACCTTCCGTAGCCAATTGTGTACCCTTTTCGGGTACAATTCTGTGATAGCTCCGAGGTCGACACCTGTGAAAGTCAAGTTGTTGATGAAAGGGCCCATAGGAAGAGATGCGCGGGAAAGAAAATCCTTTTTACCCAGCTCGAAGAAACGGCCGAACGGTGCAACGCACTCCCAAGAGGCAACGAGGAGGTTACCAGCAAGGGAATTCAAAACCATGTCAACTCCTCGGCCGTTTGTCATGCGTTTGATACCTGCGGCGAATGTAGCATCACGACTGTAGAAAATGTGATCCTCTGGTACATTGTATTGCTCCATCAATAGTTTTTTCTTCCACTCAAAACCAACAGTGGCAAAAACTTCAGCCCCTGCATGCTGTGCGAATTGGATTGCTGCCTGGCCTGTCCCTCCAGCAGCGGCATGAATCAGGATTGTATCACCCTTCTTTAGATTTCCTGCCTCGTGAATACAATAGTACGCCGTCAGGAAACAGATGGGAAGTGATGCAGCTTCTGTGAAGGAGATATTGCTGGGGATCTCGATGACCTCCTCAAATGGGACGCGCATATACTTTCGATAAGAGAAGCCTTCTCCTGCGCAGACAGCGACACGGTCTCCTGGGCGGAAATTCTTGACGTTCTCCCCAACTTGGTGGACAATCCCAGCGCATTCAAAACCAAGACCTTGTTCGTTGATTCGGCCTAAAATGGAAAGAAGGTCCTTGAAGTTGATACCGATCGCCTTGACTTCCACCTGCACCTCTTCAGGTCCTAGGGGGTTCTCAACAAGGCAGTCCTCCACAAAAACCAAGGAGTTCAACATCCCGGGGACTTCGACATGAACTTTAAGCGGGGGACCTGCACCAAACTCTGCCGGACGTGTTGCACGTTTTGTACGAGATTGCACGTACTCGTCTGTTGCTACATCATCTACAGCCCGACAAATTTGGAGAATTCCGTTCCTCTCGCGATATTCCGGCTCGACTGGCGACTCTCCAATACTCGAGACGGTGTTTTGGAAGACAATGGCAATGTTCCTAGCCTGACTTTGGTAATTGGCACCAGCGGCTGTGTCCAAGGCCACTGACACCAAAGCCGTGCTAGGGCTCTCTTGCGAGACAACTCTGCACATTCCTTGGAACATCGCATAATCTGGTGACTGTGGAGACTCTCCTCCACCCTTGGTGACCCAAAGAAAACTACCAGCGGAGGTAAGAAGCAGCTGGAGGGCGGAAAATTGAGCAGGCTGGATATATCGGAGTACTGGGTTCTCGAGCTCGCTCAGGAAGATGAAATGTGTATTTTGGAGATTTTTCATCTTGCTAGCTCCTTCGAGGGTTACTGTATCGAGTAGGGAAGACCCCAGAAGCTCGAGCTGGCTGTTGAGCTCTTCGGCAAGCTTCTGTTGAAAACCAGACGTCTTTTCCCTAATGACAACCGGTTTTGGCAGCGGGCTGGAGCTGCCAATCGACGTGGAGACCATGAGACTCCAGTCGTGAGCTTCGCCATTGTCGTAGTCTTGTATCACAAGATCAGTCCCAGAGAATCCATTGCTCTCCAGAAGGCTATTCCACTGAGATTCTGTGGCCAGTGGGCCTAGGGATCGATATTTTTCGGAGCTTAACCACCAACCCGGGAGCAGACCAAAGATAAACCCAACTCTGAGACTTTGAGGAACTGTCGACTCCATGAAGACAAGCTTGCCGCCAGGCTTGAGAAGCTTACGAACATTTTGAAGAGTCTTTTCCAAGTTTGTTGTAGCATGGAGAACGTGCGATGCGATGATCAAATCAAAGCCCTCGGCTTTGAAGCCTTGTTCTAGGGGATCCTTCTCGATATCCAACACCTGGAAGGACATCTGGTCACAATCTTTGAAACTCTCCTTGGCGTCCTCCAAGAACGCCGGACCGATATCGGTGAAGCTGTAATTCTCGTAACGAGTAGCCCCACCCTCTGGCGTCATGGTCTTGTGCAAGGTTTTCGTTGCAGATCCTGTGCCTGCTCCAATCTCCAAGATGTTCATAGAAGGGTTCTTGTGAAGAAGAGCATCTAGATAAGAAGCGAATAGATCAAAGACCTGACCCCTGTCGTTAGCCTCCTCGTAAAACTTCTTTGCCAGCTGCTCGCCCTCGAATAGGATCATCAATGGATCCACTTCCCCAACGAGGATTCTGTAAAGATCGCGGCCAAGCCCAGTGAGCAATTTCCCTCTTTCGCCCTCCATTTCGTCGCATACTCGTTCGAGATAACATGAATCTGCGAGCTCGGCTTCCCGTCTCTTACGATCGGCAGGCGGCAGCCTATCCAGATCTGCGGCTATTTTCTCCTGAGTCCACGCAATGTACTTTGCCATGGATGACAAAGGGGCCCTTCCATATCGCTTCAACTTCTCGAATGCTTGCGTAGCAAATGCAAGAATGATGAAGTCGTACGTTTGGAGCTCTCTGGCCCAGGATAGCGGGTCTTCCCGCTGGACGTAGCCATCCCGACAATATTCGATTATGTTTTGTGCATCCATGGTCTCAAGGGCCGCTTTCCATTCAAGTTTGAGGCACAAATGGTTCTTCCCGTCAGGCAGTTGTGAAGCGACCTCTTCGCCTGATGTTGCATATGAAACTTTGAACCCCTCTATCTCAACTTGAAATGGCTGATCCTCCTCACTGAGTGCTGAGAGGTTAAAAGTGAAGTTGCGGCCAGAAGAACCTTGATAATGAGAGACCACTTTGAATGGCCCATGATCTGTGGCAGCGACGTCAGCATAAGAGATGCGAAGTCTCTCGATGCCCGTGGGTAGAATTGTTCGCGATTTCCCCCCCTCTTCCTTACCGAATGCGACGAATGCCAACTGGAAAAAGCTGTCCAGAACTGTCGGATGAATGACATGATTGAAGGAATTCCGCAGAGCAAAATCTCCGCCGGCAACAGACTTGGCTATGGCCTTACCGTCATCGCTCCATCGAATTTCGTCCACAATCTTGAAGGTTGGGCCGAAGTCCAAGCCTGACGATTTCAGCAATCGATAAAATTTATTAGTTTCCAGCTCGTGGGTGCAGGTGTTTGCTACCATAGACTGAAAATCCCTAAGGGCGTTAAGCCGTTGTTGAGATTCTTTTCCCCCATCTACCTCTTTTGCTGTGGAAGCAAATTCAACACTGATAGATCCTCGACATGTCTCCTCCCATTCATCATCAGCCTTATTCACGAACACCCCGAACTCAAACCATGCATTTTCATCTTGTATACCCGTTGATGGGCGGAGGGAGATCTGGACTTCTTTCGACTTGACATCGGTGGGGATAACAAGTTGTGTATGAAAATTTGCATTTCGAATTTCGTAACCTGTCACAGGTCTATCACCTACCATTTCCTTAGCGGCCTCGATCGCCATCGTGAGCATGCCTGCAGCAGGGCACAAGATCACTCCGTTGACCTTGTGATCTTCAAGCCAGGGCATCTCTTCTAATCGAATGAGGAGTCTCCATCGTGGGTCGAAAGGTGTCCAGTCCAGTACTTGGGCTCCTAGAAGTCTGTTGGCAGGCTTTCGAAGACGATACCTCTTGCTGATGCGAGTTTCGTGGTATAGTTGTGTAGAATGGTCGAACGGATATTCTGGGAGGTTGGTCAACGTTAAGCATTGTCGAGGAGCCTTGGATGGCAGCGAATTGAGTTTGGTTAGATCGACTGTGAAGCCATTGCAGAAGAGACGTCCGGCAGCTGTCAGAAGTGTTTCTATAGCAGAGTGCTTGCGGGCTACCACTGAACTGTAACCCACAGGTCCTTCATTAAAAGACGACCAAATCTCGCGGATTGGTCCTTGAAAGCTCGAATGAGGTCCAACCTCTAGCCAAAAGTCCACGAACGTATCCTTCACATCGCCGTTATTGAGCTTGTTAGAAGTCGTGCTCGTGTGTCGTTGGCAACACTTGCTCAGAGCGCTAATGAAGTCGACCGTCGAAACCATATTCTGGACCCAGTATTTACTGGTGCGAAGTGTATCCGCTGATACCACAGTCCCCGTTAGAGAAGAGACCATTGTAGCGGCATTTATCGATACGACACCAGGCTCGAGTCCCTGGATTTTATCCTGATATTCCGAGGCAATTTCTTGCATTTGAGGTGAATGGTAGCCCAAATCGACCAACAGCTTTCGAGCGAAGATCCCCATTTCCGTGCAAGACTGGATTACAGAGTCGATTTGAACTTTGGGCCCCGAAATAGTGGTGTTGTTGAAACTGTTGAGGCAGCTGATTGTCATCGACTTCGCATCAAAAGACTCCTCTACTTGCGCTATCTTTGCAAATAGATCTCGCGCATCTGCTTCCGACAGTCCAATCGAAGCCATACAATATTGCAACGATGTCGTCTTTGATAATCGACTTGCTAAGATCCCTCGATAATAAGCCAGCTTCATCGCAGACTCCGCAGATATTGAACCCGTGGAATAGCTATAACCAGATATTAGATGAGTACCATAACAATTATTACTTCAAGTCCGACAGGGAATCTTCATCAGTGCTTACGCTGCTGCAATCTCTCCCGATGAATGTCCGACGACTGTGGAAGGGAAAATACTCAATGATCGCAACAAGTCCACCAACGCAAGTTGCAACGCTGTTGAGAGCGGCTGGCTGTACTCGGCTTCGTTGATTCGAGATGTCTTAGAGTCTTTTTCGAGCTCGTCTACCCTAAAGTCAGCTTTGCCCGAGGCTGACGTGGAAGCTCTCGTTGAGTGTACCTATTAAGAGCCATTTGCAACCCAGTTTCTGCAAATAAGTCTGTGACATCAACAGACTTTCCTCAAATTCGCGATACACGCGTAGCCCCACCCCCATAGTTGCCCATTGTGCTCCTTGGCCTGTGAAGAAAAACCCCAGTTTGGATGAAGACGACACCTTGACAGGTTTTGAGATGTTTTTTTCGAGTGTGACCAGACCCGAGATGGAATTTGCCACCACGAACGACCTCCACGGAAACGTTGTACGCCGTGCGTTCAGTGTATGCGCCAGGTCCCGCAAAAACGCGGCGTCAGCCCCTTCCTCCAAAGTAGAGAAGAACTGACTGTATGACTTTGACATTCGACCTAGAGCGTTTCCGTCCTTCGCCGAAAAGATCATTAGTTGTGGAATTATCTTATGTTGTCCATTTCGTGGTTCGGAGGCACTTAGAACCTGATTGATTTTCGGCATTTGGACGCCAAGTTTTGGCGAGCGCGTAGTAACATGATTTGCGGTGATACCTCTCGAAGCAAGATAATGACCAGCGTCATCAAGAACTGCATGTGCATTTGTTCCGCCGATACCAAAGGAGTTGATTGATGCTCTGCGTAATCCCTCATTGGGCCACAGGGTGGGCTCAATTGGGAACTGTTCTTGAATGAGCAACGAAGCAAAGGAGAAACGAGTCAGGATAGTACAACCTTAAGATTGAAAAATTCAGCATCGATTAGAGGGTTGACATTCTCAAAATTGGCGTTCGGGGGAATGGTGCCTTTCTCCAACACCAGGACGGCCTTGATCAACCCAGCAATTCCACTTGATCCCTCCAGATGCCCGATATTTGATTTAAGAGCACCACTGCCATTTGAATTAATATCGTAGTAATCTACCAAACTCCTCAGGATCAAACCATGGTAGCTTACATGTACAGCGGCGTCGCGTTGTGACGCCTCCCAATAAAGCTTTCGCCAATAGCCCTGGCTTCGATGGGGTCACCGACTGGAGTTCCGGTTCCTGAGAAGGTAAGAAAATGTTAAAGCACGGCCTCGGAACTGTGGGCTCTTACCGTGAGCCTCAAAGTAGCCCGTCAGTTGACTTTCTAGTCCAGCCTTGATGTAGGTTTCCTTGATCAATGTTGCTTGCGCGTCTTTACTCGGTTGCGAGACACCGCCGCTTGTAAATCCATCTTGGTTTACGCCAGTGGACCGAATCAGAGCTCGGATTGTGTCGCCATCTCGGACGGCGGTAGAAAGTCGTTTGAGAATCAGAACACCGAATCCTTCTCCTCGGGCATATCCATTTGCTCTTTCATCAAAACTATAACATATACCATCTGGAGACATCATTGTTAGGTTTGAGAAAGCGATAGATAGTTCTGGAGATTCAATAATGTTTGCGCCAGCCGTGATAGCCTGTTCAGGTGAGAATTTGTCGACGCAGTTTTGTTAAAGCCAAAAGATCTTACTATTTCAGATTCTCCAGCCCATAAGTTGTTACAAGACAAGGACAATGCAACCAACGAACTTGAGCATGCGGTATCAACCGTCATGCAAGGACCTTTGAGATCAAAGAACCAGCTTATTCTCCCTGCTAGTACAGACGAAGCAATCCCTGTAGCACTATACTTTGGAATCTGGTCAGGATCTCTCCAACTGATAACCCTGTGATCGCCGCCAAGTGATCCAACATGAACAGACGTCTTTGTCCCTTTCAGCTGATCCAGAGGCAGGCCAGCTGGTTTATTTTATTAGTAAGCCAAAAGCTAGCCATTAATGAGACTGACTCACCATTCTCTAGCGCATGGTAAGTTGTCTCCAGAAGCCCACGTTGCTGAGCATCCATTGCCAAGGCATCAGCAGGTGAGATGGAAAAGAAAGAAGAGTCAAAGGCCCGGAAGTTATCCTTTAGGAAATGGCATTTTTCCGACGAAATCTAAGTAAGAGTATTAGCTAATAGCTATCTTAAATAGATGAGGAGGAACTACTGTGCTGGTGTATTTGGGATCGGCGCTGTAAAATCCACCAATGTTGAATCGATCGGTTGGAACCTTCATAGTAGTACACTGTTTCTCCATCAGTATGTTCCAGAAGGAGTCCTGAGAAGTAGCCTCTTGAGGAAATTTCAGGGACATCCCAATGACAGCGATGGGCTCGAGGATGTCCTTCTCCATTCCAGTGGGGGACAATGTAGAGGTTATTCCATTGGTTAGAAGCTTGCACGAGCCCGTGAAGTCTTGAGTTATCGTCATCGTGTCTTTGAATGAGTTGGTCACACCTGTAGATAGCGGTTATGCCAGGAAGAAATAAAGATGATGACTTGAAGATGGTCGAGTAGTTTGGGGTTTGCAGGAAGTTCTTTCGAGGCCTGCTTTATATCTCTGCTTGTGCCACGCCGCTCAAGAGTTAAAATGAGTATTAACCGGAAACTCAACGTCTCGACTAGTAACCACTGCGAGCTCGAGTACTAACATGCCTCAGGCTTCACATCTGCTTATCTCTCTTGGCTTGGGCAAGGTTAACATTAACGGAAAGCAAAAGTGAAAGCGAAAGCGAAACTGGAACCCTAGTCCCTGGATACGCTTCAGAGTTCTCACTTGGTACGGAAGACGCTTTCAAAATTCCTTGCTAGCGCCAATCCACAGCTGCGCACCACTTCCCTGGATAACCTCTAACCCCTGCTTAGCGCGAACAAGGACTTTTGAAAGCGTCTTCCCTATATTCTGCCCAATCGCGTATGCTATTAGCTGGGCCGATTATTATACCGTACGATATACGGGAAGAAGTTAATAATAGCGAACGATAAATAATAGTACTCTAGCAGAAGGCTCGGCCTTTTATAGTCTATTATACAGAGTTTGAGCGGAGTCTTATAGCTATGGACAGAGTTTTGTAGCCTAATCGGGTTAAACGATTATTTTTAGAGTCCGGTTTCTTAAAGAAGATTCGTGTAGCTCTAATACCGGTGGAAACCCCAGAGAATTTTGGAGACTGTATCGCTATTATTTGGCGAGTAGTATTAGACTTAGAACGGGGCTATAGTAAAGGCTATTAGTTAATAGATATAGGCTTATATAAGACGACTATGAATTGAGAGACTATATTAGAAGTTTATATAGCCTCGACTAGAGTATCTAGGACGTATACTAAACAGGTCTCACGAGACGTAATTAAGGCTCGCAAAGAGAAGGAGCTATACTTACGCTATAGTAATACCGGCTATTATATATACTTAGTACTAATTAGATTAGGGGCCGACTCTAGGAGTTATATAGTAAAGATTAGTACTACAAGAGTATGTTAAATTAATGAGGCGCTAAGGGAGCTCGATTCTAGCGACTTTAAAGACTAGTAAGCCTTTGGCCTTATAAGGAGGGGGGTAATATAATAGGTTAGACCCGTGGTTTAGACTCGGTTATATAACTTTTATTACTATAGCTATAGAGCACGTAGTCTATATGTATTTAGCTTACACGAGAGTAGGACTCTCTCTTTCTCTCCTTAGTTATTCCTTCTTATATCAAACCTACTAGTTTCCTTTATATAAAGGCCTAGCTCGTAATAGTATTTAAATAGTCTTCTTATATATATTACTCTACTTTTATATATATAATAGAGCTAGGTTTATAATATAAGAGCTAAGATACTAAAATAGGGAATTATAATTTAAATTATAATAATTTTTATAACTAAATAGAGTATTGCGATTACTAAGAGAATAGCTATTATAGGGTATTCTAGCTAAATTTTCTAGTAAGAGCAAGGCTCTATTCGCACTTATTTATTAATACGAGCGGTTTATTAATCGAGTACTATAATTAATTAATTAGTCTTCTAATTAATTAATAGAAAAGGGAATATAATTCGCAGGCTATAGTGAGTCCTAATTAATTAATCGGCCTTCCGATTGCCTAATCGGGTAATATTAAGGTCTCGGGAATAGTATAATAGTATATTAGAAGACCTTATCTAAATTAAGCTTTATTATATATATCTCTTACTATATCTAGGTACTCCTATAGCTACTCTAGCCCTTTTTAGTGCCCTCTCCTTTACTTAATTACTTAATTCTCTTTCTCTAGCCCTATTCTCACGTGCTTGCTCCTTAGCTACTCTCTTCTTTATTTTCTTAAATACTCTTCTAACCTTCTAAACTAATATAATTAAACTATAATTATTCTCTTTACTACTACTTTAGGGAAAGTAATTCTATCTCTCCTATAAGTTATACTAATAGTAAGTAACTTAGAATAAGTCGATGAGGAAGTGATTTTATTAAGGGTATTATATAGCTAGAGAATAATAAGCTCGTTATACTTAGTAACTAAATAGTAGCCCTATTTTTAATTAGCTTTTATTAAAAGTAAAGCTTATAAATTATATACCTTTAGAGTTTTTTCTAGAACTCTTACTAGAATCCTAGTTATTTCTATACTAAATCTATATTACTTTAAGATCTAGAGAGTTATAATCTCTTAAATATTATATTTAAGAGCTTTAAAATTAGCTCTCTTTACTATATTCTCTTTCTATTTCTTATATCCTCTATAACTCTCTTAATTAATTTAGATAAAATTATCTCCTTAGCTTCTTTCTCTTATTCTACTTTCTTATTAATAAATAAGCTATCTTCTCTATTCTTAGAACTACTATTCTCATTACTCTTAACTTCCTTATTCCCTATACCTCTTAGGGCTATATATATATAGCGAGCGCTCTCTTTATAGTTTAGGAAATTAGTAAGTAGCTTTCGTCTAAACTAGACCTTATATAGTATATTTCACTTAAGAAGGGCTCTTATAGCTATAGTATTAATTACTTATATAATTAAAGGAAGTAACTATATCTATAATTAGATACTAGTATTTACTTATATAACTCGTAATTATTTCTTAAAGATTTAATTAACTACTTTAATAAAGCCCTAAGATTAAGGGTAATAAGCTTATTTATAAATAATCTTTATTTCTCTCTTTTAGTAAATTTTAATTACTTTCCCCTTAAACTCGCTCTTATTATTATAAGCTAAAATGGAAATATACTTATTATTATTTGGCTATCTAGTAAGCTCGTCTATAGCTTCGTCTATAGTCTTAGCCTTAAGCTTATATATATAGATAAACTTAGAAAAGTAGTATTTCAATTACTAGATCCACGTGTATTCTCTGTCTTGATTATATTATAATAGTATTAATAAGTATAGTATTAATAAAGTATAGTATTAATAAAGTATAGTATTAATAAAGTATAGTATTAATAAAGTATAGTATTAATAAAGTATAGTATTAATAAAGTATAGTATTAATAAAGTATAGTATATAAGTATAGTATAAAGTATAGTATTAATAAAGTATAGTATTAATAAAGTAGAGTATTAATAAAGCATAGTATTAATAAAGTATAGATAAAAAGGTTCGGAATTTATAATAATTACAGGAATTACGAAAATTATAAGAAAAGCTTAAAAACATATAAAATACAGGAAATATAGGAATATAAGAGTAAATCACATAACTTAGGGGACACTTATATGAAAATCTATTAAATCCAGAACTATATACTTACTAAAATAATAAGATTAGATAATAAGATTAGATAAGTGTAATTACCCTCTTACTATTCTTCTAAGTCTTTTCCTTTTTATAGTAAATATAATAAGTACTTATTTAAGTATAGAAATTAGTAAATTTAAGGGGTACTTATTTATATATATTAATTTCTTATAAATAGTAGTTAAGATCTTAAAAGTATTATTAAGCTAAAAGGATCTTATTATAGCGAGTATTATAGTATTCCTTATAATATATCTAATTATCCTAAAGCTCGTATAATTAGGATTTATACTTAATATTAGCCTAGTAGTATTTCTCTTCTTTTATTTTACTAAGAAATAGAGTATTAGGATTCTATAACTATTATCTAATATTTATATATTTCTTAGTAATAAGAATTTTCTTACTACTGCCCTTAGTAAGCCTTTAATCCCACGTAGCTTCGTCTTTAGTAGACTAATTATTAGTAGGTTCTTTAGTAATAAGAGAGGGTAAAAACTAAGTACTAGAAGAACGAGCCTCTAGAGTAGTAATATTAAAATATTACTCTACTCACTTATATATATATATATATATATATTAACGAGGTGTACGAGGGATTAAAGATAAGCGAAGGATTAAAAGAGATATATTAGAAGTAAGGTAATTATTTAAGAGGAATATAGAATTAGTAATTATACTTAGAAAGTTAGTACTTATATTATGAACTATATACTATGAACTATATCTAGGTAATAAAAAGAGAGAAGAGGCCCTATATATATCTAGAAGCTCTAGAGAAGTGTCTTTACCCCTATTATTACTTCTATTAATGCTATAAAGTATAGTATAAATAAGTGAGGTGTAGTGAAGTAAGGAAATTAGACTTGAGGATACACTTAATATATACTAAGGAGTTTGAGATTTTAGCCTATAGAATTGAGGATATATTTAATACATACTAAGGAGTTTAAGGTTTCAGCCTCCTTAGGCCCGAAACCCTAATATTATGCGATTGATTAATCGGGACCCACTATAACTTGCGAATTGTATTCCCTTCCCTATTAATTAATTAGAAGGCCGATTAATTAATGAGAAGGCTGATTAATTAATCACAGCGCCCTATTCTTAAACCGCTCGTATTGACTAACTCGTAACGGGCGCGATCAGCCCTTCTTCGGACCTATTTAAAAGCTAAACCTCTAACCTTAGGAAAAGAATAGAGTTTAGTTCTGTAATTTACCCAGTCTTAGTACTATAGAGAATGAAACAGATTTAAAACTATTCTATTTAATCTTATTACCTATCTAATCGTACTTTTATTATAATAAGACTTTAATAATTACAATTATTATATACGTATATAATTACAAGGGTGCCTGCTATAATCCTCTTAAGTGACGTGCAGAACTCAGTAAGCAGCCGCTCCTAGATTGATTGGAAATTACGATCTTCCTGTTGTTAGTACTCTTTAGTTAGGCATTTCAGTAGCCTGAGGCCCTGTTGCGGTTCTCCCAAGAGTGCTGCAAGTCTGATCATTTGCCAGAAACATTTCGACGCACTTTTCTTTTTTGCCGTCAACGCTGCTCGTTCCACATTTCTCGTCCTCTGTTCTTCGTCTACACGCCTCCCCCCTTTACTTGGTACCATTATCATCATTATTATCATGGCCGCGAACCTTTCCGACTGTCACATCCCACTAACGTTGTGGACCAACGCCGAAATACCAAAGCCGTACTTCACAGCTTCTGTTCACACCGTGAAGGAGGGGGAGCCTGATGCTTCGCCCTTTCCCATGGGGCCAGTGGTGGCTGAGCAAGACAGTCCAGCAGCAGCAGCCACGCAACTACAACGGAAGATCGTCTACCTTCGAGGACCACGGCTCTATGTCCTCTTCCTAGCGTAGGTCGATCACAATCCGTCCACACCAGGCTACTCCAGCAACCCCTCACTCACAGAACTGTGTCTCCAGAATTTTGGGCTGTGTGTTCCTGGTCAACGTCGAGGTTTCAATTGTGAGCACCGCCTTGGTGACGATCGGGACCGATTTCCACAGCTTTGATAAGACGACTTGGGTCGTCACAGCTTTCCAGGTGCCCTATGCATGTGAGTGATGCACTCTTGGTGATGGTAGAGCCCGGCAGGCTGATTTTTCGTGGGCCTCTTCATGATATGGGCCAAGATCGGCGACATTTTTGGGCGTAAAGGGCCCATGGCCGTTGCCCTATTCTTCTTCACCCTATTCTCAGGGGCGTGTGGACTATCCCACGAACTGAATCAGCTGTGAGTGTTGCTTTCTGTTCTCCTCCTCCTCTTCCTCCTCCTGCTCCTCTTCCTCCTCCTGCTCCTCCTCCTCCTCGTACTCGTCATCCCGAGCTGAACCTCTATCAGCATCGTATTTCGCGCGTTACAGGGTGTGGGAGCGTCGGGAGTGCTGTTGATGTGTACTATCATCGTCTATGAGATTGCGCCCAAGGAAGCGCTGCCGATATATGGCGGCCTGTCATTTTCCAGCGTGGCGCTGGCAACGGTGATCGGCCCAGTCATGGGGGGTGCCATCGAAACTTACTCCAGCTGGAGGTGGATCTTCTTCTTCAAGTAGGTAAGATCTGTTGGAATGCGAGCTCCATTTGCTAAAATCATTCCCAAGTGTCCCCATCGGCGCCTGTGCCTTCGCAGTGATCCTAATTGGCATGCCCGCAAACTTTCCGTATGCCACCCCGACATTACCCACACCACCTGCTGCGTCGCGAGGTCGATATGCGCTTACGATGAGAGCGAGTCCTCTCTCTTGCTCGCTGCAGCGGCTCGATATCTTTGGAGCGGCACTGCTCCTGGCCGCGTCCTTCCTCCTGGTTACGCCTCTACTACAAGTATCAGCGGCTCTCAATTGGCATTCGCCAACGACCATTGCTCTACTGGCCCTCTCAGTAGCCTTTTGGATAGCTTTTCTCGGGTGGGAGTGGTATCTAAGTCGGAGCAACTGGGTACAAGAACCGATCTTCCCATGGCGTTTCGTCCATAATCGTGTTTGGATGGGGGTCCTCTTGTATGTAGCTACTCCTCTCTCAACGTTTCACGCCCACGGCTACTGATCAGTCGATACAGATCCTCATTCTTGGTGGGAATTCCCATGACGGTGTTGGTGATCCAGCTCCCACAGAGATTCGAGGCTGTTGACGGAGATTCCCCACTCGAGGCAGGGGTTCATTTGCTTGCCTTTAGCCTTGCTGTTCCCATCGGCTCCTTGTGTAGTAATTTGTTGGCTGCCAGCACCAAGCAGCCTGCTATCATCCCCATCTCGGTGGCCTCGGCCGTTGAGATCATCGGGTCCGCACTAATGACGACCATTCCGAATTCTGGGGATATTCCAAAGCTTTTCTACCTCTATGAAGGCATCACGGGCTTCAGTGTAGGATTCATCTTCAGTCTGCTACTTCTTGTAACGCCTAACTCTGTTGAAGAGCGAGACCTGGGTGAGTACCTGCCTTTCGCTCGGTCGTTTGGGGAGAATACATCTGGGTTTGTTCAGTTCTGACGTGTTCAAAGCCGTTGCCTCCGGATCTACGATCCAATTACGCATGCTTGGGGCCATGTTGGGTGTGGCCGTGGCTGGGAGTCTCGTGAATGAGCGCCTAGCCGATTCGTTGCAGGAATTGGTATCGCCTTCCCAGCTTAACATACTGCTGGGAGACATCGCTGCCCTTACGACCCTTCCTCCCGACCAGCAGACCGTGATTAGGCATATATTTGGGGGGGCTTACAGTATTATTCTCAAGATCGTTGTTGGTGTGGCCTCCGTACAACTCTGTTCGGTGGCATTGTTGTGGCGACAACCGCAACTGAAACTGCTCTAAGAGGCAAAATCGTACAAGTACTTTGTATGGAGGGCTCTGCTCCTAGTTCAGATGTAACCAATCAAGAACACGAATATAAAAAATAATATCTCAATTCAAGGCAATCCAACACTTCGGATGTTTTTATAACGACGACTGTTTTGAACACCAATACCGTTGCATCTCGCACAGCATACAACAAACTTAACTAGATAAATTGGTTCGAGTACGTAATCGTTTACTCTAACCGTTGCCGTATACTCTTAACTTTCAGAAGATCAGAAACGGAAGCATCTTGCTGCACAAGGATGCAAGAGATAGCCGCACCCCTTTCATCTCCAAAGGTACTACCAATCGCATCTTCGGGCACCGAGGATGAAGGCGTCAGGAATCCCAGTCATGCTTCCCCGGACCCTACGGCTCGGATCAAGAGAAGAGCACCTCGTCCACCGTTCGCCTGATCGCCTTAACCGTCCCCGCCAGCGCCTTCTTATCTCTGCTCTGCGCGATCGGAGTATCAGCATCGTGGATGAAGTTCACATTGATCTTCGTACAGCAGACCAAGGCCAGTTCGGCCGCCGTCTTGCGGTGTATCTCATCGCTGGCGCCCCAAATGTTGGCGGTGGGGATGGGGATCTTGGCATACGCCGACGCATCCTCCAGTGGCTTAAAGGTTCTCGCCATAGGGTCCATCACGCCGCCACCCGACAAAAATATAGCGCCTTTGAAGACCTGGTGGTGGCGACCCAGGTGAGCCTTGTACATTAGAAGCGCCGCGACCAGGCTACCCGAGAAACACATAGCCATGACGAGATCGAAGGGGCCGTGGGAGGTTGCGTAGCTCTCGATCTCTGTAAAGTACTTGGCCGGGCCATGGCTGGACGTCGCATCGAAGAAGGAGAAGAAATTCTCTTCCCCCATGCAGTACTCCTGGAGTTCTAGTACTGCGTTAGCCCTCACTGGTCTGAACTGCTCTGCGCGACTCCAGAGAACGGTGGCTCACCAGGGTCCATAGGGACTGATATGCCCCCTTCAACAAAATGCCATTCGAACTCCGGTCCAAGCTCTCGCCGAAATGCCGCTGCAAAGAAGAAGGTAACAGCTTAGTTAAGAATGTTATGAAGTTGCTGTCTTATGCCGACTTACCGGTTTGAGCCTCAAAAATCTGGAGCACCAGGAGTATGTAAGCCGAAGATAGAAGGATTAAAGATTGTAAGCTGGTAAAAGAGAGTAACGAACCTTGGTATTGGATCCATAACCATGGAGGCAAAGAACCCGCGTCATCATCGATGGCTCTCGCTCAGATCTTATCCGGCGTGTTTGAAGGCGGGGGAAGAACAGGTCGAAACGCTAGTCCCTCTACAACGAAGCAAGCTCAAGAAACTCACAGTAGGTGTACAATTCTACTTACAAAATTCCGCGTTGGTAATTGTAAGAAATAGATGCACAAGATATATTAATGAAATCGTGTTTTATACAGTTCTAAAAACAAAATTAAGTGGATAGCTTACAGTAGACCTTTAATATCTGTAGAGTAAACTATACAGAGTCCCCAGCAGGCACCACGGGGAGGTGTGAGTTCGACTTTGCCCGCCCATCAATTATAGGC
The DNA here is from genome assembly GCA_021399465.1 of Hyaloscypha sp. PMI_1271. Classification (NCBI taxonomy): domain Eukaryota; kingdom Fungi; phylum Ascomycota; class Leotiomycetes; order Helotiales; family Hyaloscyphaceae; genus Hyaloscypha; species Hyaloscypha sp. PMI_1271. Next base: position 349,526 of record JAJTUS010000012.1, read on the forward strand.
GGAATTACAGAAGACGCTTTCAAAAGTCCTTGCTCGCGCTAAACAGGGGTTAGAGGTTATAGTAATTAGCCAGATATACTACCGCATAACAAGGCCCGATACTATTAGCGTGGGAAACATCCGAGAAGGCAAAAACTCCTCATACTACGTACCCAGGGTAAGAAATCTGCTTGCTATACCTCCCCAAAGAACGCCTCACCCAGGCTCACCAAGCCCAACCAGAACCATGTGCCTATCTGCGGCCATGCCACTCAAAGCCAGAAAGGTTTGAAGGCAGCGCGAGATTGCTAGCAATGCTGGAGTGTTTCGTGGTCTTTATCCTTGAAATTTCCCATCTGAATATCGTAATATCATCCTCCATCTTGAATAACTCTTTCGATTCCGAGAATAAGATTCTTGGATCTCGTCATGATTGCCCATGGGTTGGCAGCGCGGTCGCTTGGTCATTCATCCTGTGCTCCAATCTTCGAAGTTCTGAGCCCGGCATCACCTTGTCGTGCAAGGTAGTTATTAAGTTTCTCGGCCTCACGGCCCTCAAGTTGGGCCATCGGTACGGCCACCTGGTCATACATCCTCTGCTCCAAATCCCCGGAAGCAGAATTCACGAGTTGGCTCTCCCTACATCTCACGGCGGTTCACGGACAGCATAAAAACTACAAAATTAAAAGCAGAAAATCACTCTTGTTAGTCCTATCACATGACTAGTTACATGCGCACCCTAAACCCTGTTCAACTACTATAGTTCTCGAAACTATCGCCAAGGGAAGAGAAAAGGTAAGGCCCCTTGCTAGCCCGACTGGCGGCAGTCGGCGAGAGAAAAGGAAACCCAAACCCGAGAAACCGAGAAAAGCGACAAAACAGAATAGGAAAAGATTAAAAGTAAAGAAATAATAACGACGGGAAGCTACAGGCAAAAATCCGACAACACCTTTTCAACACTCCTACTCCACTACCATTTCTCCTTGGTACCGTACGACCCTCCCCAAACGATTCGATCACAGCCTGCGGCAGTCCCAGGTGGTCCAGGGGCTGCTGCCAACCTTGTAGCGGTAGCAGTCAGGGTTCTTGTCGTGCTCAATCTGCATCTTGCCTCTCTGGAAGTTGAGCTCGCGGACGTCGGGCCTGACGTCGCGGTAAGAAGTCTCGACGGGGTAGCCGAGCTTGCTGTACAAGGCCTTTACCCTCCAATAGTGGAAGAATCCTCTGCCAGTGCTCAGAAGTTTGGAGATCTTCTTTGCAGCCTCTTTGGCTTCAACTTCCATCGCGTTCTTGGAGTATTTGAATCCGGCGCGGCAGTAGCTGTACAAGTAGTGGTAGGCGAAGTCCCAGATGCTCCAGTGCCTGTTGTAGTACTGCTGGGTGTGCTGAAGCTCATGAGCGAGCAGGGACACCTGGGTGTAGAATTGACTGCTCGTGCTGGACCAGGCCTGGTAGCTCTTGCGGACGTAGATCTTCTTACCGAATGCGACGCCAGCAGAGCCCCAGAACTTCTTAACAACCCAATTGGCCTTGTAGTAGACTCGAACGTTGATCCTGTTGTCGAAGAGGGTTCTGTGGAGAGGGTACAAAAAGAACTTCTGATAATGAAAGATACCGCTTCCAGAACCCGAGTTCTTTAGGTTGAACAAGCCGGCGGCGGCCATGAAGGCCGGACGTGTGATTCGGGCAAAGGCTCTACAAATGCGTCTTTTGATCCAATCGGCAACTCCTCGTTCTGCCAGCCAGTCCCGCTTCGCAACCGCGTCATCATCCGAGTCGTCGTGGCCCTCGCCGTTCTCGAAGAACTCGTTGAGGGCGGCCAGGATCTCGGCGATCTCTGCATCTGTCAGGCCTGCGATTTCGGCATCGGTTAGACCCTCATCACGCAGTACCTGAGGAAGCGACTTCTTGACGTCGTCGACAATGTTCTGGGGCACAGTGGATCCTTCGAGGGATGCCAGGGGGACGCTGATTACAGCCGGTGCGCTGACAGTGCCATTGGTGCTGCCGTCATCCTCAATGATGGTGGTGGGGCCGCTGGTGGAGAGGTCGATGCCAGGATCTTCAGTAGGGAGGTCGACTTCATTCTCAGTATCTAGAGGGTCCGGAGGAAGGGCGACAGCCTGAGCTAGGAAGCTGGTCAAGGCAAGAGCTAGGAAGGCGAAGACGAAGAGGCTTCGGCCTAGAGAGACACCGAAGGTGGCTCGCATAATGAAGTCGGACAAGTGTCGTTGGGACCCAATTTAAAAAGTAGTGAGTTGCTCTCCCTGAGGTGTCTGAAGCTGTTGGGGACTGATGATGATTCTAGGAGGAATGATAGTTCAAGCAGCCCCCTTTTATATCTTTGGGCGACGAGGTCTCGAAGGGATTCCGCATGAAAAGACGGAGCAAAGCCACCCCATTCTACACATGACGGATTTCAGCTCATGTCATGACTGGGTCGCCGAGACATTGGCATCCACGAGCTCAGCTTCATGTTGAATGAGAATGGCGTTCCAAAGTATAGCACAGAAATGTCCACGAGGTGTAGGAGGGAAGCTATTGGTGTTGTTCGCTAATTAACCTTATTAAACTGATTACTGTTTTAGATATATGGGATCCTGAAGCTGAGCTGCGCCCAGGGAGCTGAAGAAGTTACTGGTGTTGTTTGCAATTGACGTTGTTAAATTTAAGTATCTGTTGTTCTCGGCATGTGCCCCTGTTCGTCAATACGAAATACGAGGATTTTTTGGGCATAAGCGAGGAGCCCAATTGCTAATACGAGCCGGTTTCTAAACGGCACACGTCGTTCCTGAATGGCATATGCCGTCAAGAGGCCAAGGAAAGGCGTACGCCATTTATTTTATAGGGGAGTATAGATTGGATGTTCGTGCTGTGGGAATCTTAGCAACCCCTGAGCTGAAATATTCTGAGTTATTCTTATTTCTGTCCGACGTAAAGTGTACTACCACTCCAAGCAAACTAAATGATTGAAAACCGTTTGCACGAGTGACTCTTCTATCGAAGGGTCGCAAAGTTGAACGATTGTCTCGAAACGAGTAAAGATGCTACTTGGGTAATAACCAGAGAGATATAAACAGCGCGAACTCAAGACCAAAGGGTTCTTTGTGCTGCACAAAGTCGCTACGCTGAGGTTGAGTATTTGGAGGTACCAGAACCGCGCATAAAACTACCACGTGGTTTCCCCAGAGTTGGATCGATTGGATATTCTAAGATTGAAGCCTTCTGCAACGTGAAGGACATTTAGGTACGAAAGCTTGGAACATTGGACGGATTTGTCCTGACTCACAACGCTGATTGGTACCGCAGGGGCAGATATATCGGAACTTTCCACAGTGCCGAATGTCTTGGTTAACATGAACAGTCTCATAGGTTAGAAGCATATGACGCCAAGCAACAACACCTTAGGCGAGAACACAGCAGTCTTGGATGCCAAGAGTAATGGACAACCACAGAACTCTGCGAGAAACTCCTGTATTCCCCTTTTCAGGAGCAACAGGACGATCATCTTGTCTACTCATCACGAGTCCACGGCACCGTGGCTTGTAATGAGATGTTTGCACCAATAGAGACTACCGAACTCCTCCAAGCCACAAACTTGGGAATCGCAAAGGTATTGACGTATCAATTTCAGCGTCCGTCATCCGTTCAGTTTGAAAGTGCTAAAAACGGCTTTCAACTCCAGCCACCACATCAAATCGGTTTCCCGCTGCTGGAGGCGGTGGCCCCCTCAGAGCAGTGATTGAGCGCAAGGTTACGGAGGTAATTATAAAATGAAGGTGCCAAGTTGTCAGCCCCAGGCCAAGATTCTGAAGGCTTTCGTGACTAAGGCTAAGCCTTCACTCTATTCAACCTTCGCTCGTCGCGTGACTGAGTATTAATCGTCAGCAACGCTTCCTACCCTAACACTGCCCTGGTGATAGTTAATGGAAGTGAATAGTCGTTTGGAATGAGTAGTCGTTAGCCAGCGTCTATCAGACCCGAGAGCATTGCAGCATCAGGCAATCAAAGCCATATCTCATGAGTGATGGAACAATGGTGGAGGATAGGTGTTGAATTGGTTCTATTTTACATGAAGTCTCTTCCTCACCCATTCCTCTCATCTAGCAAAATTCAGCAACTCCTTGACATTTCCAGATCCCATGCCAATCCTTTCCTTCGAAGTGCCCGCCAAATACCGTGACTATGACTTGACATAATAGTCTCCACTCGTTGGAGTTGCACCCGGAGATCTCTCGGAAACAGGCAAGGGGACGACTACAGGACCATTTCCTCCTACAAGGACACAGATAATTCTGTTTGACACACAGTTTGCGCATGCCTCGTTGGGGTTTTCCAACGCTGGGGGGTTCTTCGTCTTCCTGGACTGCTGCACTCTGGTCTCAGAGCATCTTTTGTGACTGGAGGCAGAGAATCCGGCCCAGTTAACGTGGGAGTTGCCCTCCCATCGGGTGATTTGTGAGTTGACCATTTGAATGACCGAGGGATCAACAGACAATGTCTGGCGTCCACTGGCAAGCTGTCCGCTCACGAGGAAGCTGCATCGTTGAGAAGCTGGTGGTTGCTATTGAAGAGGAGGACCGAATGTACCAGCAGCCCAGGTGGTTTGCTGTGGCAAAATGACTAGTGCTGGTACCCTAGTCTTTATGAAGAAATTTCTTTGCATTGCAATTATACCTGGGGACCTGTCTGCCACCGGCAGAGGAATCACAACGGGTCCATGATTTCCCACCAGGACACAGAGTGTTCCGTGTGACACGCACCTTCTGCACGCAGTGTTTGGATTACTGGATGTTGGTGGATCCTATTATTGTTCAATTTCTGTACGACCCTGGTCTCCTAGCATCTCATGTGACTGACTTTTATTTTAGCATATCAGCGTCGATGTTCGGAGTTGGCCTCCCATCCCCCAACTTGAGTCGAAATTATCTGCATTATGCGAAAATTGACAGCCAAAGTTCGCTGTCAATTTTCCAGAGAACCGCTGATCAGAAATTTCCATGTGGCGGATGTCGCTGGTGGTGTACGCAAAGTCCTTGACCCGGCATCGTCTTGTGCAAGATAGTTATCCAGCTTCTCGGTCTCAATGCCCTCGAGTGACATGTCCGAATCGCTGCAGGTAATCGCGTGTAATATCCTCTAGGATCCAGCCGTTAACCGGTAACCTCTTCTGCTTCGGCAGTCGTAGGGAAACACTCGTTCACCCTTCAATGTAGGTCTTAATTCACTCCGCGCCAGGCAATTTGAATTTGCCATCTTCTCCAACTTTCTCTGTAGATCTTGACTGTTTCTACAGATCACAATGGCCTCCCAGCGCAAGCAGGATACGGCCTTGACTAGGGCCTTGGTCGAATATCGGACCTTCACCACCGATGCGACCTCGAAGCCACGAGGCAAGGACTTCCCTCGCGGTACCGTGATAAAGAGGTATAATACTCACAACGCGCACCCGTTCGTGATTTTCCCTCAGAAGGTAGTAGAGGGTATCGCGCACGTGGCTAGCCTCTTTACGGATTGGAAGACCTGGTTCAACTTCGATAGCTAGAACCTGTCTCTCGTCTTATCCCGTGGTAACTATCAGATCCATATCCGTGGAGCTCTCAACTTCCAGGACCTCAAGAACGACGATGGAGAGGGAGACTTCATCTTTTATAAGGACGAAATCGCCCATAAGGATTTGTCTAGTATGAACATTATTACCAGGCTTAGCCTAGGAGGTCACTATTTGGGGCTAGACGATACTTAGAAGATTCTCGACTTCTCGTAGCTATGTCCGGGGGTCGGTAAGAATATGCCATATATTGAAACTGGGCTATATATATTAGGCTTCGTCGTAAGGAAGAATAAGAAGGTCTAGGTCGCATATAGCGGCCCACGACCATAACCAGATCTAATCACGGCTACCGAAGTTTATAACCTGGTAGGGTTACTTAATAAGGTAACTCTAATCTTTATACTACTACGCTAGACTCGATTTATCCTAAGTAATATTAACGCAAACTAGTGTAACCGAATCCGCTATATTATACGTAATAGCCTCCTTCCTTTCTATAATAACATCGTCCGTAAGGTTATTAACTTCTAATTTAATGATTAGATCAAGAACCCGGAGAAGCCTCTCGCCCACTAACCTTAGATACGGTTAAGGACGCAGAAACTAGGTGGCCCCTTCGTAGAGTACGCCTCTCATCCTAGTAAGAGCTTCTTTAGTGATATGAAGGAGTGGGAGACGATCCTTAGTATAGCTCTTATTCATGAGATCGAGTACGAGAATAAGTGTAACCAGGCGACCTTTAACTACACGATAGAGCACGGGCCGAGGTGATCCACAAGTCTGGAACATATATCTAGATAGGCGTCTCCGTTAACTATAACCCAAAGGTAAGATTACCGACTCCGACCTTCCCCCCAGGTTCGCGATTCAACATCTCTAAAGGTACTACCTGGGTCGAGAAGCCTGTAGCTGGCGATGATGAGGAGATGGTAGACGTTACCCCCGAGTCACTACTAGTTACCTGCCGATAATGGAAGGCTAAGTTAATTAGTAAGGAGACTAACCGAAGCTTCGTTATTTCATTAGTAGTAGATAAGCATGAGCTAGCCAAGTTCAAGAAGGGTTAGATCTATAATATTACCCTTAAGATACGGCGAAATATTCTCCCTATGAGATGCTAGCTTAACGCTATTAGCCTCATTTCTAAGGGTAGAACTAATAGGCTAAAGACCGCTAATATCGTGTATAATAACTACCTAAGAGCTTTTATTCTTAGGAAGAAGTTGCCGCCATCTCTTACTAGAGCTCCTATTAAAGATCTAAGGCCCGAGGACCGCGAGCTCTTCGACGCCTATGTTACCACCCTCTGCTTTAATTAGCCTTAGTAGGATTTCTATAATAGGGTGATAAAGTCCCCCGATAATATTAATATCCTTTAAGGGCCGCCTGGCTATAGGAAGACGTTCGAGGACGCTAGTGTTAGTACGTCCTTCTCTATTATTAGTAAGCGAACCGGGTTCTTCTACCTAACTAACCAGGTATATGAGGCTATTATGGATACTCTTATCGCGGAATACATTAAGATCCTTAGCCTAGATACTACGAAGGAGAGTAAGATTAAGTATATCTTCTTCCTAATAACCTTACTCTTTAAGGCGTAACTAACTAGCCGTAATAAAGAGATTAAGGGTATTATTAATAATATTATTAACGACGGCGATACTACCGGTAATAGGGACTATAGACTATACATGCTCTGGACTCGCATTATTAACTATTAAAAGATTAGAGGCACTGATAGTTAGTAGAGTAAGACTAAGCGCTAGTTATTAAAGCTCTAGCTTAAGACCCTCGAGAAGATCTATAATAGCGAGGATATAACTAAGAAGTCGCACTGATACTTTATTAAGGACGCTTGGAAATTAGCCTAGAGTATCGTCTATAATCCCTCGATTAAGGTTATCGTGTTAATATATAGTAACTCCGCTATATTAAAGGAGATAGGATTCTAGCTAGACCTAGTCGTTATTAATAAATCGGCCTTTAGTACCGAAGCAGATAGCGCCGTTCCCCTATTACTATTTCCTGATTATATTATCTTGTCTAGCGATGATAAGTAGCTGCTTCCGACCATTAAGTGTATCTACTATACTGAATACGCTAACTAGTAAGGGCTCTTGATCTTTGAGTGCGCTCTGAGAAATAGGAGTAGTCCGCTCTTCCGCTTAAATACCAACTACCGTATATACGAGGAGATCGTTATTCTTCCGGCTACTCTTAACTATAGATGGTTGGACTATGATATATTGACCGCGGTAGAGGAGGATGTCTTCCGGTACTTCTCGTACTTTTGGTACTTAGAGGACGGAGAGAGGTGGTGTAACGCTCGCCAGAAGTCCCCCTTCCGTAGTATTAAGGAGACTAAGGGTATTACAAAGAAGACTATCCACCGCTTATTCTTTAATACCAAGGGCTCGAGATCCACGTACCCCGATGAGTCGATATCCTTCGTTAACTACGGTAATGCGATAGCTATTATCGAGTATATCTATATATTACTTAGATACTAGGTCAAGGTCGATCCATCTAAGGTTAACTTCAAGTAGCTTAAGCCAAGTAGCGTTATAGTCGTCACTAGCTATACTGAGTAGAAGGAGGTTATCTAGACACTACTAAAGTTGGTATTAATACTCCTAGGCTAGAAGGAGTTCCCCTTAGTAGTAACTATTAACAGCATCTAAGGAGGCTAGAATAATGTCATTGTCCTTAATATTATAGTAGCTAATGAGCACCATGGATCCTTAATCGGCTTTATTAGTAAGTGGAACCGTACTAACGTCGCTCTCACTTATACAAAGAAGGTACTTAGTATTTTCGGTAACCTCGATAGCTAGCGCTCTAAACTCTATAATATCGTGGAGATTAATAAGTATAGGAAGTTTGGCTACCTCTATATGAATGTCCTCGACGGCGATATTATTGACATGACTCCGGTATCTATTAAGAGGATTCTAGCGACTATGGAAGAGCTCGTGATGAATCCTAGTAACTAGTTAATCGAGATGCCTTACGTGGATCCTAAGGAGAGCAGGCTTAAGGTAAAGGGCGGTAAGGTCGCTAAGACCTATAAGATATCTCCGGAGGAGTATGAGAAGTACGAGAAGAAGCTTTGGGAGAACCTCCAGGTTATCCTTAAGTAACGCGACGCTCTCAAGAAGGACTTTAAGGCCAATAAAGAGGTCGCGACCGATCTCTTCCACGAAGCTATAGATATTGTGCTCGAGAAGGTAGGAGACGATAAGGGGAAGCCAAAGCCTGGTCTCGACCTACCTTCTACGTGTAGCGAGGCCATCGAAGGACCCATTGGCCCGGAGCAGGAGAGCGAGGACAGCGAGGACGACGTCGATCTGGATGCTACTATGACCGGTGAAGAGGGCGCCAACCGATTCTACGATATCGAGGACGACCGCAACATCCAGGCCCAGGCAGATATCGCAGACCAAATCGCCAAGGAAGCTGAGCTGGCCCACCAGGCATACTTATAGAAGGTCTCAGAAGCCGACGCCATGTCCGACGACGAGCCCCCGAAGGATCCTGAGAAGGAGGCACTAAGAAAATTGGATAACCGTCCGGGTAATCAGCGATTAGGTGCAGCCCGCCCTCAAGAGACAGAGCCTTCACCGTTTATCGACGTGGGAAAATACCGACATCCTCACCAAGGCGAAGGCGATCTCCAGAATCGGCCTCTCGAGCAATCCGACAACCCTCGACAAGGCACCTCGACAAACGCTGAGAGAAAGGGAAAGCGTCATGGAGGGAACAGCCGTGGGGATAGCCGTGGTCGAGTTCTTTTCTAGCTAGCTTTTTAAATATAAAAAAACTCTACTTTTATGAGAAATGCAACTCCCTACTCTGCGATCTTTACGTGCATTAGTTTTGTAGCAGAGGAGTGGTAGTGTCGGGCAATACAGCTGCTTGTCACTTATACGCCAGATTCGTCTGCAAACCCCAGACCAAGACTTGGGAAGATGGTGTCAAAAGCATTCCGTGATATCGTCCCGGCCATAGTCTCTCGGGAAGCACCCCTTAGAAGATGCCTTCAGTCTCCGTGCCATTACTGATTCTCTCTAGACCTCGTTGAGGTGCGGATAGGAGGAAGACTGGCTTGAATCTGCAGCGCCATCAGAATTGTGCTTCGGGATTTGCAGACCAGGGACAATTTACCTGACGTTCCAGACGTATCTGCAGGCATCGAGAACCATTTTCAGTGAATTCAAGCGTCAAGCAGTCCTGCAAGTGTTGCAATGGGGTCCCAAGCCTCCAAAAAGGCCCCACAATCTTTTGTTGCACATTGCACCTTGTTGACCGACGCTGGAGATGCGAGCGGTCGTCATGTCGACCGTTGACGCGATCACGTGATTATCTCTCCTTTTCTTCCTAGCTCCTTGTGTTGATTTTGTCATGATCGTTTTATTAATGATTAAAGTTGATTCTCCCTATCTCGCGAGAAGTGGGGATGGGATTTATAGCAAATCTTCGAATACTCACAACAGCTGCAAGTCCGATCAATGCAACTTCCTCTTGAAAAGGGGCTGAAGCGAGTTTATCGCAGACTACACCATTGCAACCTCCACGACAAATGCAATTCTCGTCCAAAGATGGCAATCACAGTTGTTCTGAAGATTCCAGTTCTACTCTCATTAGCTTGAGAACTTTGAAGATTTGTACGAAAGTATTGCGCCCGATATCAATCTGCATGAGTTCTTGGGTGTCGGGTGCTGCTCTCGCTTATTATCTTTAGCGCCGCTACTCTAACTAGTATTTCAGCCGACGCCCCAGTATTACCCCGCAGGCGTCTACATCTCCACTTTTTAGCTTGCTTCTCTCTTCCATCGACTCCTTCCAGAGGGTATGATTTTATCCACCAACCTTTTTGTTCATGTCTCTCTGTATCAGACGAATGCCGAATGGAGCGCAGTAACCCAAGGCCGGCAAATACATCGGTCCGGAAGAGAGCACTCGTAGCATGCGAGTTGTGTCGCTCGAAAAAGACCAAGTGCGACAACAGCAGACCCAGTTGTGAATCATGCGCGAGACTCCGGGTGAAATGCCTGTACAAGGCAAGCAATATAGACCAATCGCCATTTGATGTCACGAATCAGGCGGTCCTCGAACGCCTTGACTACCTCGTACAGCTTGTCGAGACACAAAATGAAAGGAACTCCCTCGCCGCTCCGGTCCCATCGCTCTATTCGCCAGGCCAAGCTGCTACCGCCCAAACCCCCAACTCAAACGTCTCACTAGATCTACCCTATACTTCACCTTATGCAGGTGACTCCTGCAGGTCCTCCGCTAAGACTTCGCTCGAAGACACCACCATCCTTTCCGAGTCAGTAGACCTTGCAGGCCAGACCTTCGGAATGTGCGAGACACTGCTCCAGTGGCCTATCTTTGAAAACAAATACCCTGTACCGGGCCCAGAGCTACTTATATTTCAATCTGAAATTACAGAAAAGCTCGAGGAAAAGCCTTGCTTATCGCGGTCGCCGAATGGTAATGCGACTCAATTACTCGGATCTCGACGCTTGATCCATGAAGAGGATGCGTTAAGACTAGCACACAAGTTTCTGTCCCATGTTCACATCAAGAACCCAATTCTCGAAGAACACGATTTGTTTGATATAGCGAGGGAAGTGATGGAGCATGGTTTTGGATGGGAGGAGCGGTCTTGCCTCATGGTTCGTTTGCTCCCTTGATATTTGAAAAAACTAATCTTCCCCATAGCTCATTGTATGTGCTCTCGGCAGCCTCTGCTCAGGGTTCACTGAAGATTTTATCAAGCCGTGCCAACTTGCTGGCCCCACCCCGATAAATAGTGTATCCGACGCTGTGGACTATGCTAGTGCGGAGACCTACTATATTGCTTGTAGGAAAAGGGTCGGTCTTCTTGGAAATTCGATCGTCGCCACAGAATGTCAGTTTTACTCTGGAGTTTACGAAATGTTCTCTCTACGACCCCTCCGAGCTTGGTCGTCCTTCAACAATGCTTCCAAGACTCTGCAGATGTACCTAAAGGCTCAGCCAAGCCAGACTGCGGATGCTGCTTGCAGCCTTGTGCGAAGTCTCTACTGGTCTTGTCTGAAGTCAGAGTGGTCAGTTTCGCATCAAGTCCTGACATGAATATATTTCTTGACATCTTCTAGGGAGTTTCGAATGGAAATTGATTTACCCCCGTCAGGCCTAGCAACGCTCAATTATGGAGAAATCTTCCCTTTGCCACCAGCTAATTCAGTGCAGCCTCATGGCGAACAGGATCGAGCAGCTATAGAGAAAAGCTGGAACTTCTATCTTTCAGAGCTCGCAGTCCGCCGAATAGGGAACCGCCTAATGGGTTGCTTCTATCAACATGATGAAACGTGGTGGTTGTCAGTTCCACTCGAGCGGTTGATCAGGATTGCCACGGAGATTGAATTACAACTTACACAATGGTATATCTTCTTTCTTGGGCTGGTCAAAGTGGAGCTGCCGAACTAATCACTCCTTAGGGTCAACCACCTGCCACAAGTTGGGCACTCGGCTGGCGATTTTGCTGATCGTGCCCGCTCAGACGAGCTGACTTTCTACCTCCATGGCCGCTTGCTAGGCTTTACAGAGAGAGTATACCGCCCATTCCTATATCTTGCACTATATCACCCTCCGGACAGCCCAATCCAAGAGAGTCTGAGACCATATGTTCAAAAACATATCGAAACGTGTCTCAAGCACACCCTCCGGGGAATCCGACGGCACAGGCACCACGGAACCTGGTATCAGATTCGGGAATGCGTCTCAATGTGCTTCCTGCTGCTGGCTGCAGTTAAGAGTGGCAAAGTTCGCGTTTCTGACTCATGGAGGGAGGCGGTCGAGACGACTATTGCAGGATGCATGTTCTGGGAGATGGAAGCTACGGACGTGCGGGCACTTCGATGCATCTTGATGGATATTTTTGAGCAGCTCAGTAGCGATAAGTCTGTGCAAATTTCCTAGATATTAGACTTCCATCACAATACGCATGCGATGTTAAGTTGGCTATATTTTTACTAGGAAGGATACCGTAGTGGTCTGATCGCCGAGAATTGTCATTTTCGCGCGGTGAGGATATTGGAAGTCACAGAATGCCTATGCGGGATCCGGGAAAGTCCAGTGACGAATTGGGTAAAGTATTATCCGTCTCAAACTCACGTTGAATGTCCCTTAATTAAATCACTCATGTATGATGTGCAAGTTGCGGAGGCGTATTGTCTTTCGTTAAATAGAAGATACTCAAGATCTGCAAAAGATTCCAAAATCCGTCCCTTGGAAACCAGGAAAGGGCCTCCCGATGTACTCAAAATACCCACATGCATAGGTCTCATTTCACACTTTCTCGACTTGTTGTTCCTCCTCTGCCCCGGTCTTGTCGATATTGACGCTGAAGCTAGTATCCGCAGCCTTTCCATCAAAGACTGCAACCATCTCCTCCAAGCTATGCCCATTTGTCTCGGGATACAGGAAGTAGATGGTTAAAGTGATAAGAACAAGAATTACCACATAGACCAGGTAGTACTTCCACGCAATTGCCTCAAGCGCAATAGGGTTGACGAAAATATTGAAGAAAACGGCCAGCTGGGTAACAACCTGCGTCACTGCCACACCTCTTGCTCTCAGGGTGTACGGCCATATCTCACAGACATAGCCGAAGAGGAGGGGCGTGAATGCGATGTCGTAGAAGCCAAAGTAGATATACAAGAACGGGATCACTGCTACCCCAATTGAAGACACATGGGTCTTGGCAAAGCTTGCCGCAAGCCCGGTGATCACAACGTAGCAAGTAAGCATACCAAGGCAAGACACAAGGAACAGCGACCGCCGGCCCAATCGATCGACGCTGATTGCCCCAACTACAGCGAGTATGAGGTTCCAGATCTGAAGGAGTCCGGAGATGAGAGTTTGATTCGTCACACTGGTTACGCCAATCGTGGTGAGAACAGGAGCGAGATAGTATGAGACGATACCGTTGCCGCTCCATTGAGAGAATATCCCCATTGTGACCGAGATAAATGTGCGATGGCGGTTGCCTTTGGTCCGGATCATGTCCATGTAACTAGTCTCCACGCTCAACTCACGCTCAAGTCGGAGAGTCCCATCGATCTCCTCGAGTTCAAACTGGACGAGTGGCAAAGTTTCGTCATTGCCTGCGTGATAGCGTACGAGGAAAGCGCGCGCTTCTGTGGAACGGTCCATTGCGCAAAGCCAGCGAGGCGACTCCGGTGCCAAGAGGAAACCTGGAAGGGCCAGGACTGGAATCAACAATTGGAGGATAGAAGGGACGCGCCAGGCCCAAGAGTTGTCGTAATTGCGAGTACCGTACGTTGCCCACGCGGCAATTGAGGACCCTACGGTTGTAAATTGTCAGCCTCTTCTACCTAGCTTTCAGAGTTGAAATCCTGTGCACTTACCAACATACCAGCCCGTGTTGTACAATGCAGTCAAAATACCACGATGGGTTGGGTAAGCGGTCTCGGTGATGAGCAGTGGCGCTGAAGCAGAATAGAATGCTGTTGCGCCACCCAGGAAGAGACGACCAAGAACAAAGGCGACGTGATTTGTAGCCCCAGTCTGTAGACCAACGCCGAGACACATCCAGAAATAACCTATGGCGATTGTCTTCTTCCTGCCGATTGTGTTATTGCACCAAGCCACCACTGGGAGGAGAACCAAGGCACCGAGTGATTGAACCGCGTTGATGAATCCCAACCAAGCACCCGTGGGATGATTCATAAACTCTTGCCATTGAGGGAGAGCCTGGAGACCATTCATCATTGATCCATCGTAGCCGTTGGCTGAGGAGAATGCGACGAGACAGAGGATAGAGAAGTTGAGGCGAAGAAGGTGAGGTTTTTTATACCATGGGATATCATCTTTTGGTAAGACACCGGCAAGGTCATGGCCCACACCTTTGATATGGTCAAGCACCATTGTAACGCTCAGAGAACCGAATTGGAGTGGAGGGCAATTTCAACAAACCGATAAGCAGAAATAGGTTCAATTTGAAGACATGTAATAATGACAATTTTCTGAGGTCTTCAAATGCGCCTGGGATGAAGACTTTATAGCAATTGTGTGAGGATTGTGGGTCTTGACCCATTGTTGCTTGACAGACATCTACGTGTACGTCGGACCGAAGTATGAAAAAACGGACGGGGTTAGAATCCGGGGTTTGCCCATATGCCATGCACTTCGCAGTGGACTGCAATCGAACAGGCTGTTATTGCGGAGAGGCCGTGGAGAGTTGTTCGATATGGGGTAAAAAAGGGCCATAGACCCCGCGATATCATTCAGGGAGGTAGGGAAGATTTTCGGGGAGATCCCGGAGATCCAAAAGAGGGGGGTCGGGTGGCATAAGAATCGATTTCTGTGTGGTGGTGTCGGACCACCAAACCGGGGAGCAGCCGGAGATGGCTGTCTGTAACGAGCCAGCAAGCGAAATCTGGCCACCAACCATTGTCACGGCGGGTCCATCCCGGGGGTGGGATTGGCCAGCGCTTCCGGAGTGGGGGATGAAATCTTCTTCGGGATCATTCCCAAACGCTCCACTGGCCGTTTGATGCAGAACGGCCTGTCTTTCCATGTTATCCTAGTCAACAGCAATGGTGAAATCATATCGCTGGGGTTCAGGAGGCGGAACAGTATCAAACTTTCTCTCAATACCCGACGATTCATCACCACTTCGTCGGGTCCAAAAACAAGGGGACGGGGCCGTGCCCCTTTTTCTCGGCAGCGGGGACGGCAACCCCAACTAGCGGGATAATGCGGAGAGTTACGCACCATTGCAGGGATCCCCAAAGCGGCCTGCTTGCTTGCTAACCCTTATGCTATCGTTTGTCATACTTCTACACTTCGCCCTTCACATGGCTACAGTTGGATGACATGCGTTCTTCAGTCGTTATTGGCCTACCAATACGCGAAGGAGCGGCAGAGAATGATCTCTGCAACGGATGAGGGCCTTCCTATTTGATTCCCGCCAGTCATTCCCATGGTGTCTTCCGCATTCTCACCATTCTTAAAGGATAGCTACTTGTTAGAAAGAGATGACAAAACACCACGGAATCCAAAAACCTCGTCGCACGAGCCAAACACGTCCAGATTCGCCCCACACCCATCTATCGGGTACCAACCTACTCCAGACCCCAGACGAGCCAGACCCCGCCTCAAAAGATTTCATGACCAACATGTCACATCAAGTGCCAATCAACAATAGAACGGGATCGAGAACAAGCCACTCAACCAGCATACTAGTTCCCAAGCCTCCGACAGACTTAAAGACCCCGCGTCCGCCATGCTCAAAACATATCAGCAAACCCGTTTGGTTATACCCAGTCTTTAGTACACTCCTCTCTGTTTCTCCAGCCTTCCATTAGTATCTCATTGTATGATGTCTTCGACAAAGCACTCGTCCGAGATTGCAACGAATTCCGTGGATTCGACGGCGGGAAGCGACCTCGAGAAGGCACCTCCAACCGGCATTGAACAGAACGACACCGACCTCGACCACATTGGTGAGCTCGAAGGATACGTTTTAGATGCGCAAGCAGGCGATGCTTCGTTGCGGCATCTGAAGACCACGAAGGATGGCTCTACAATTTTGATTCCCCAGCCAAGCTCAGATCCCAATGACCCGTTGAACTGGAGTCAAACTAGGAAAAATGTGATTCTCGCAGTCATATCATTTACTGGTTTGTTTCCTCTTATATATGGTTTGAGATAAATCGCAATTAATTTCATCGCGAAGCCTTCCTCCCTGACTACGGATCAGCTACTGGCGCAGTGACGCTATTACCACAAGCGGCGTGAGCATATCCTTTCTGCACTATTTATTCCTTCGTGTATCTCTACTAACAGAATTGGATCATTTAGTATCTGGGGAATGACAGAAGATGAAGTAAATCATTCCCAGGTTGGCAATGTCTTTATGCTGGGCGCAGGCGGTGTTGTTGCCGTAGCCCTGTCTGCCTATTTTGGGAGATACCCAGTTCTGTTCTGGTTCACTGTCCTCGCACTCGCAACTTCAACTTGGTGCGCTGCCGCTACCACTTTCGAATCTTTTATGGCAGCACGAATCCTAAATGGATTTTTCAGCACCGTGGCACAAGGGGTAAGTAATCGGCACTTTCTCTCGGACTCAATATCGTAAGGCTGACTGTTTGTCTAGGGTGGTTTGATGTTCATTAAAGGTAATCAAAGCTTTCTCGATTCTCGTCTTTACGAACTCCTTGCTGATTCTATCCAGACATGTTTTACTTCCACGAGCATGCGTAAGACTCTTCTCTGATACGATTCTCTTCCTCTATTAACAGCAGTTCAGCCGCAAAATCAACGTTTGGGCAGCATTCATCATCCTATCGCCGTACTTTGGACCCTTATTTGCTGCCTTCATTATTTCGACTCAAAAGTGGCAGTGGGCTTTTGGTGTGTATACCATTGAGACAAGTCTATGCCTCATAGCCATCATTTTGTTTGTGGATGAGACCTACTACGACCGCCACATCCCTCTAGAGTCCCAACCGCCGCGCGGTTCAAGGATGATGCGTATGCTCGGCGTGTCCCAGTGGAAAAGCAGGAATCTCCGCAATACTTTTGGCCAAGCCATGTCGCGGCCTTTTATTGTGCTTTCAAAGCTCCCTGTCGCCATTGCTTCCTTCTACTACTTGATCACATTCGCATGGGTTGTCGGAATCAATACAACACTTGCTATCTTCCTGACCCCTCTCTACAATTTCGGGCCAAGACAGATTGGTAAGTCTCCAGCACACCTCATCCTGACTCCAAGAATATTTTATAGTACTAAGTCTGGGTGGCATATCAGGCTTCTTCTATTTTACACCAATCGTTGCTGCCACGTTAGGAGAGTTGGTTGGCCATTGGCTTCACGACCTGGTCGCGCGTTGGTATATGCTCCGTCACAAAGGCCGTCTGGAATCGGAGTCACGTCTCGCAGTCATCTGGCTCAGCACGCCGTTTATGCTGGCTGGCCTCGTGCTACTTGGATTCGCTCTTCAAAGAGGATACCACTACATGATCGCCTCGCTTGGTTGGGGATTGTACGTCTTTGGTATTATGATTACGACCGTGGGCTTGAATGCGTATGTGCTTGATAGTTATCCGGAGGTAAGAAGAGTCCAACCGCACATCGCGGACACAGCTGGCCTCGCAGCCTTATGGGTATGCTGATACTTCTATGTTACAGGCCTCTGGGGAAGTGGCGTCGTGGTTGAATTTTGCACGAACAGCTGGCGGCTTTATTATATCGTATTTCCAGGTAAATCCTCACTTGTCTGCATTTAAAAGTACAAGTCTTTATCAGAATGCTAATGGATGCATGCCGTCAGGTTACCTGGGCAAATACGAAAGGCACGGAGCAGTCTATGGGAGTGCAGGCGGCGATTTGTGCCGCTGGACTTGGGCTTATTATAGTGCTGCAGATTTTCGGAAAGAGATTAAGGATTTGGAGTGGACCGTCTCATTTCAAGACAAACTAGAAAGGTCTCACTTCCGGGCATGTTTTGACGCAAGTTATGCAAGCGATAGTCATTACAATTGAGTCCGACGGTGGCAGGGCGGGCGATGGTGATATATAAAGAATCGCAAATGGCCTCGAGAGCTGAGGTCGAACTCCAAGTACCTAACTCAAACATGCTTGCTTCAAACTGCAAGAACTTCATATTTCAACCCCTACATCATCACCAAGTCTCGCATCAGTCTGCAATATCCCATTCAGCTCATCCCTCAAAACACAATTCTCAAACTTGAAACTGCCCGCCAACTCATCAAGCTCCTCCTCCGTCTTGCCTTTGAAAAGTTCCGCCATTTCCCATCCCATGTACTCACTCAGCAAACACTCTCTCACTCTCCTTTCCACCTGCCGCTCAAAGGTCCACACATTCGGATATTTCTTGTCCCGCAAGTGCTTAGGAACCATTTCTTTCAGAGCCGCGAGAAATGGCTCGTATATGTGTGTAACCTTGCTGTCTGAACAGCCCCAGAAGTCGAGGTCAAGCGCTTTCTTCTTTTCGAGAAAGGGGACGATGAGTTGCATATAGGGCGAAGAGGGGGAAACGTGGACCATGCCTTGATAGCCGATATCTTTGTATAGCCAGATGGACCAGGAAATGTCGGATTCTTTGTAAATGGAGAGTTGTTCTTGGAGAAGTGCGAAGCGCTGGGAGTTTGTTTGCTGAAAGTTGGCGTCATCCGCGGCAGATGCATAAACGGGACCGAATTCGCCGTTCCAGATAGGTACTTTTTGCTTTCTCATGAAAGCAACCTTTCGTTCGAAGCTCTCCCGAAGTTTCTTCTTCTGCGCAGATGTACCCAGATATGGATCTCCGATCGGAAAGCCCATCATCGAGTAATCATGACATGCGTAGACGGTATTAGGAAAAGGTTCGGCAGGGAACTGCGAGAAATCCATTGCATATGTGTTCCCATCAATGAAAAGAACGTGATCCGGGTCAACCTCTCGTATGGCCTTCTCAACACGGTAGTAAAAGTTGATAAGATTCACGTGGTCAGGATCGGCTGGCTCGTTGAGCGGGTTATAGCCGGCAATGAAAGCATTGCCCTTATAATGCTTTGCCAACGCAACCCAGAGATTGACCATTCGGTCTTGGAACTCCTTGAAGTTCCAGAACATGGCCTTGCTACTGCCTGAGTCGGAATGCCAATCCTGGTTTTGGCCGCCTGGAACGGCGTGGAGATCAAGAATAACATATAGATTTTGCTCGGAGCAGATACTGACGATACGATCGAGCAGCTGAAAGCCTTCTTTTTTGTAAACGCCTGGGTTCATGTCGTCCTCAAAGTGGCGGTAGTTGAAAGGCACGCGTATGCAGTTCACCCCCAGAGATGCAAAGAATTTGGCATCTGAGGAAGTAAAGAAGTATTCCAGAAACTTGTCAAAGAAGAATCTGTACTTTTGTGGCCCAAGAACGGAGAGAAGCGCTGCTCGGTGTTCGTGTTCATGACCAGAGAAACCTGTGATGAAATTCTCCATATTGAGATGGCCGCCAAGTCCAGCCCCCTTGAGGACCACCTTGTGGCCATTACCGTCAACAATATCCGTGCCACTGACTTTCAGGATCGAGTCGATCTTTCGGTTTGTGGGCTTTGCGTTCTGCATAACGGGAGAGTGATGTTTCGTCATCGAGCCATTGCACAACGGCAAGGAGAGGTTCTGGGCTGCAGTCAAAGGACTAGCAGTGACGATAGACATCCCGAAAATTCAAGTGGAATGAAACTTGCGGTGTGAATGTTAAGGTTTGACAAAATGCCCGGCAGGGTGACTTGCTCAGCTTTATAGCTAAGTGAAAGATAGTAGCCGTCTATTGGAAGTGGTGGTCTAGTCACCTCCTAGTTTTTGATAGCCGAGAATTTCCCGACGCCAAAAGCGACATTCCGCGATCCTGGCAACCCCGCAGCCTCATGACGCAGGGTATGCGCGTTGAATTCCTCCGGCCTTAAACACAGACTTGAGAAAGATGCCCTAATCCTGGGAACGGTATTT
The DNA here is from genome assembly GCA_021399465.1 of Hyaloscypha sp. PMI_1271. Taxonomy (NCBI): domain Eukaryota; kingdom Fungi; phylum Ascomycota; class Leotiomycetes; order Helotiales; family Hyaloscyphaceae; genus Hyaloscypha; species Hyaloscypha sp. PMI_1271. The sequence goes on from JAJTUS010000012.1 coordinate 369,580, forward strand.
CAACTTGAGAGCTAAATATTGACACGTGCGAAACTAGACAGACTCTAGAAGTTCTTCCAAAATCCGGAGGCGATCCCCAGCATCGCCTACTTCATGCTCCCAAAATCTCAGCATTTCCATCACGTCAATCACAGCACCCCTCCACCCACCTGGCATCAACTCGGTGGCGTATGGGGTGCGAGTGGCTGCCAGAAGAATGAGAGCGCTTCGAGTACATGACTGAAGCATGAACCACGTTCCGTGATGGCGATGCTTAAATCCAGGCTTGTTGAGGCGAATTCTTTCCAAACAGCAATTCAAACCTTTGCGGCCATACTCCTCAACAGCTAGAAAACCTTGCTGCTGATTGATGGTTGCGTCCAGAAAAGGCCAATAAATCAGCTCATAAGTGTTCATCATATGTCCTCTGAGAATGAATTTGAGAACATCATCATCTGACTCTGGTGTTTGCAAACTCATACTTTTGGGCAGTGAACGCATCCAACTCTCAATTTGGTCTTCGTAGGATGGAATTGTGTCAGATAACTCCACAAAAGCCAAGTCGCCAGTTGGTCGTGGGACGTGACACATTTCGTAACGGATTCTTGTATCCAGCCTTCGCAGCGCAATTTCTGCGAGGTAAAAATACCATGCTCGGTGTTCTTCGTTACCGTTGCCTATTGGTGGCGTGGGAAAAAGACGTGGGTAAACATGATCCTTTGCTGTGAAATCAGGCAGTTGGAGAAGCACCCTCAACTCCAGCTCCGACTTCCAACACGTCCAATACACGCTCTCCTCAGCAGTGGTACCTCCAAGGCTTCCGAGGATCCGATTTGAGTCTGGCAATAGAGACTGCTTGGCAAACTCAAACTCTTGGCAAGCTGCTAGTGCTTGGACAAAATTTCTCCAGGCTTGAATGGGCTGGAAAACTGTCATCAAGAATACCCCGGAAAAGAAGAAGCATTGAGCCTCAAGAGTACCGCCCCTGCCAAGCAATGTCCCAATTCGCTTTTGAGATGCGTTGAAGTAGGAGGTGGCCCGGCCAAGATTAGCCGGGGAAGGAGACGAGCTGCCAAAAGACGAGGCAATAGTGCCCAGCGCATAGATGATGAGGACCAAGCAAGATTCGGCATCCCAACCGAGACCATCGAAATTGGTACGATGCACCATTTGGCGAACGCTGGCCTCGTCTAGGATTGGGTTTTTGATATGTACATGCTGCAAAAAGGCATCCAGAAGTTTCAGCCCATTATTGGAATCCAATTCTCCAACAGAGGTGTAGGAATCAGACGAGGGGGAAGCAACGGCATCCAGTGGAATCCTGCGTAAGAGCGATTTGGTATCCAAATGTGCGTCGAATCGGCTTTCAAAAATAGGCCACGCGAGGACGTCGACGAGGCTAATGCAAAGAACATGGAACTGTGAGCCGGTCTGGATTGGAGTGGTGCCGTCCGGGAGTAAGGATGCTTGACGGGGTTGGTGGGATTGCGATGACTGTTGTGATAATAGTCTGTCTTCGAGCTCATCTAGTCGTTCAAGAATCTTCAGACTTGCGGGGTCAAAGGCGGAAAGGTCCGTCGGAGAAGAGATGCACTTCGCTCCAACCCTCTCACAGAACGAACAAGAAGGCTTCTTGTTGTCACACTTGGTCCTTCGAGCTCTACACACTTGGCAAGCTGTGTTTGCGCGCTTCCGTGGATAAGCAGCTGTACCTCGAGGGGCTGGCCGACGTTTCGCCTGAGATCCAGGGGTATTCAATGGTGGCGCTCCCGAGAAGGCAGAGCCGAAAGAGTCTGCGTGTTCCATTACTAGACTCGGGACATTCGATTTCGGGGACAAATCCGTTCCGGTGAACTGACAGCCGGGTGTACTCAAGGCAGCTCGGGGTTGGGAGCGCGGAGTGTCGCCATTAAATAAAGTCTGGGGGTTGCGGGGGAGAGAAGTGGAACCATGGGAGGAAAAGGAAAAAGCCGTCTCCAGCTGGGATTCAGCCGAGACCTTAACCGGGATCCAGACCATTTTCTCAACTATGACTTTGAGGGATATTATTAGGGTTACATTGGTGTTTGAAAACACTCAGGTGGCGTTAGAACAACGCCGGTATGACGCAGATTCAGGATAGAAGAGCAATATTTAGAATATCGCGGGCAATTACTGATTTTGGTCACGTTTGAATCACGTGATGCATGAGAAGTGGGAAGGAGAGACAACACGGTCCTTTGTTTACCGGAATTATAACACATTGAGGCAGTAACCAGGGAGATCAAGCGCAGGCTAGGAACTCGTTTACTGGCTGATGAAATCTGCGCTGGAACACTCATCGCGGAATATCGCTTTGAAATTCGAACCCCGCATTGCGGGGGCGGGAGCTAAGATCAGCAGGGGTTCCAAAAACCGGAGTATCGCACAGAAAATTGGGTCGGAAACTCCAACTCATGGATACTCCCATCAGCGGAGTATCGCTCGTACCAAACTCAAACGACACCCCAGATTCCAAGCTGTCAAAATCACGAACCATAAATTCTATAAAGATGGACAGATTCGCTCGAAGTTCTGTCGATCATCTCCACATCGTTCATAACTTCTCTGGACAATCTATCTGCACTCTACCATTTATTAAAGATAAACGAGTTGAACTGAGTCATGGAGAAAACTTCCATGTCTCCCTCCCCGAGCACAGACTTGGTTGAACATGTCGACCCAGTTGCTCATAGCGACGTCAAGCCTACCCTCCCGAACGCAGACATCGATCAAGAGCACCAGCTCACATTCCGAGATGCTTGGAAGCATCACAAGGCTATAATTGGATGGTCTTTCTTCTGGGCTATGTGTGCTATTGGATGGTTTGCGCTGCTTTCTGGTACAGTGGTGTTCAAGGCTAATCAGTCGAAGGGGGTTCGATGCTCAAGTCAATGGAGCGATGATCAGCGTACCATCCTTCAGGCGAGATTTTGGGTAAGCCGGATACATCTTCCCAGGAAAGAAAACCTGGCATTCGTTGACGACTGCCATAGGTACATATTCGAAGGCGAAGCAGTCCTTCCCGCAAGTTGGCAAGCAGCATTCAACATCATCAGCGCCGTGGGACAATTCCTCGGCGGCTTCTGCTGCAGCTGGGTCGCCGACAAGACAGGCCGAAAGCCCAGCTTAGCCGTTGGCATCTTGCTTTGCACCGGTGCCATCATTGGACAAATCGTCACAACATCGAAAGTCGGGTTTCTGATCAGCAAGTTAATCCTTGGTATCGGCCTCGGGTTCTACCTCACACTCGGTCCTCTCATGTGTTCCGAGATCACTCCGGTTGTTCTGCGTGGCATCTCGACTGCAGGAGTCAACCTGGGCATCGCTGTAGGACAGCTCATTTCCAATTCGGTCATCAAGGGCTTCGGTGAGAGGACGGACAGGTGGTCATACAGAGGTCCCTTTGCCATCCAGCTCTTTTTCGCCGCCTTCCTCGCTGCTGGCCTCGCATTCTCCCCGGAATCGCCCTGGTATCTCGTCCGTGTCGGAAAGATCGAAAAGGCACGCAAGTCACTTCAAAGACTATACGGCAACAACACAGACATATCAGTCAAGCTCGCCGGCATGGAAACCACGGTTCATGAAGAATCGATGCAGAAGGCTCCCTCATTTATCGATTGCTTCCGTGGGACGGATCTCCTACGAACGGGAATCTCGACTGGGGTTTTTGCTTGCCAGCACTTCGTCGGCATCATCTTTGTCCTTGGGTACTCTACTTATTTCTTCCAACTCGCCGGTCTAGACACCGCTCATTCATTCGACCTCGGCGTTGGCGTTACAGCCTGTGGGGTCCTTGGAAATTTCTGCTCGTGGTTCATTGTTAACTCCTACGGTCGCCGAAAGATCTTCGTCTTCGGTATGGTTGCTCTCACCGTTCTCTTGTTTCTGATTGGAATCATGGACGTCATCCCCTCCTCCGCAGCGAAGTGGGTTCAGGCTTCGGCCACGGTGATCTATGCTTTTGTTTACTTCATGACAGTTGGGGCCATGGCGTTTGTTATCCTCGGTGAGGCATCATCTGCGCAGCTACGAGCTAGGACAACCGCATTGGCTACAGCAACACAGGCACTCTTTGGCATTGCGATGAATTTTGCTATTCCTTATATGGCAAATCCGGATAAAGGGAACATGAAGGGAAAGGTAGGCTTTGTTTTCGGTGGATTGGCTGCGATTGCTACTCTTGGCTCTTTCTTCTACGTTCCGGAGTTGAAGGGGAGGACCTTTGGGGAGATTGATCATATGTTCTATAATAGGGTACCGCCGAGAAAGATGGGAGGTTATCAGATTGAGGAGGAGCTTTGATGTGTCGTGCGCTTACAGTTTAACGTTGGATTGTTCTCTCAACGGCTTTTTACTTTTTACAATTTCAAATATTTGTAGTATTCACCTCCAATTCTAGCTAGATAATTTGGGGCACCGGCTACGGGCAGTGGCTCGTGGGGAATAAGTTAATGTATGCTGATACTGCATGGGCTCCTTGACAAATTGGATTTACGAAGTCTTTCAAAAGGAGGAGGGTATGATGCGGATGACTATCCGCTTCTGAAAGAATGGCTTGATAAAATATCGGCGAGAGAGAGGTGGAAGGCTGTGCTTAAGAAGCTGAAGTTGGAATGAAGTAAAAGCAATATTGGTCTTGATGGTCACTTTCCTCAAAATCAACAAATCAAAGAATTCTCAGGACTGGGGCAATGGCTGAAACACTATACATTGAACGTGAGCTCGAGTTAAACATTACCAATATTAACTAATGCACAAACGCCGCATCATTAGCAGCATAATAATCACAGACCGGTCTGTCATCGAAATCATGCTCCACATGTAACCCTTGACCCACCGGTGTCCCAGGTGCACCATTCCCCTGCTCTCCGCTCCCATCCGGTTTCTGGAACACCATGACGCTCTGTGAATTCCCTTGGTAGGGCGGCCATCCTACACCTGGACTCAGATCTCCCAGTGTGTTGGGATCGAGGAATGATGCAAATGAGATCCAGCCTTTTTGGACTTGCCGGGAGAGCGCAAGATCGAGAGGTGCGTTGATGCTGGGTTTGGTTGAGGCTCCCCAGACGTATGGGATCTCGGAGGCGTGGACGACTGTTTGTCAGCCAGAAAATGAGTGGACAAAGGAGAACTTACTTTTTTCCCATGGTGCATGGGCAAGATCGGATGGAATAATGGCATTAAATCTGTCTGTTCGAGCATGAGCATCGAAATTACTCTAAGAGATACCTTGGCTTACACTTCCAGGTAGGGGAATACCGAGTAACGTTGCGGATCCATTCACGGCCTGGACAACGCTCAAAGAGATCGGAAGCAATCTCAGTTGTGCGCTTCCATTCAGTTCCTCCAACTCCCTGGTCTGGAAATTCAGAGAGGGGATCAAGGAATGCAATCTCTTCGATTACGGAGAGGGGGATAAACGGTAAGACGACTGAAGTTGTTTAGCATGGAAGCTCCAGTCAAAAGGTGGGAAACCATTCACCTTGTGCAAGTCCAACGATAAGAGCATCAGTCGAAATGTTTAAAACTGTAGGTATGACATCTACAAATATGTTAGTCGCTGCGATCTCCAGAGTTGGGTCTCTTACATGTAACTTCATCGGTCGTAAATCCCATGATCATAGGGACTTTTGTGAATTTCCCTGCAGCAGTGAGTTTCGAGGGGAAATCTGCAACAAACTTTCCATCTACGACCGGTTGCCACGGCCAAATGCTCGAAGGAAGAGGCGCCTCCGCTGCAACCGCATTTATAGCAGCCCAAAGCAGAGCCGTTTCCGCACCCTGTACGCACTTAAACACATTTGAAGTTCCATTACATCTGTAACCTGTCAGCTGCAGTTCTCTCCCACATCCAGAACGTACCCAATTCCCTCAACAACTAGATCCCAAGCTTGCTGATACGTCGGCCAAGTAGGAGGAGGTGTAGGCAGAGTATCAGCTGGACTTCCGCTCTCCAGAATTGCGGCGCGGAAAAGGTCTTGATGCGCCCCGTTGTAAGCCGTCATCTGCAACCCCACAGACGTAGCACCAGCCGATTGTCCGAAGATTGTGACTTTCTCTGGATCACCGCCAAACGCAGCAATATTATCATGCACCCATTGCATTGCAAATCTCTGATCAAGAAGACCAAGATTAAGAGCATTGTTGGCAATGGCATCAGTCCCAGCTTATCAAGTCAGCTCCACGCCAAGTACAGTTGAGGAGAGGTCTCACCGGAAAATCCAAAGAAGCTGAGTCTGTAATTAATCGTCACCACCACAATCGGGCTGTTGAGCTCAACACTATGATTCACCATCGATTGCGCCATATAATCATTCCCACTCCCTTGATTAAAGCCGCCTCCGTGGGCGTAAAACATTACCGGCCACGGCGGACTGGGGTGAAGCGATCTCTTTCCACCCTCGGTCTTTCCCGGAGTGTAGATGTTCAACACCAGACAATCCTCTGAGTTGCTTCCCACTGGGCCACCAGGAGCAACCCCTGTCCCAATCTCGAAGCAGCGATTGCCATACGTTCGGGCCGCGATGGTACCTTTTGCTGGGTACTTTTCGGGTGGTTGGAGACGGAGGGAACCGAGGGGTGGTTTTGCATATGGAATGCCGGCCCAGATATCCACGTTGTAGGTGGTGTCTGTGAAGCCTACGTAAGTAGCATCATGTGTCTTTGCAGTTGGTGCTTCGTTGCGAGGAATCGAGACAGTGAGTCCGAGACCTGCAAAAAGCAAGAAGTTCCACGATCTTGGAAACATTCTGAGGAGAGATGGAGCGTTTTGAAGAGATTAGATGCCTTGCATCTTCGCAAGAGACTTCGCAAGATTTAAATAAGAAATTGGGACAGCTGGCGAGAGCTATGTAGGTCACACCAAGTGGGATGCTGGCTGAATGCGGCAGGTGTTCCTTATTAGTTCAAATAATGAGGGGTAGAAAGGTGGCTTGCAGGGAGGCGCGGGGTTCCCGATCTGCGCGCTCCACGTGTATCAATATGGGACGGGTAGCCTTTTCGTTGGATGCGCAGAAATTGGGACCTGAGAATCTCCATCCTCGGTGTGCACGTTTCGAGTTATTCGTAAGCCAAGGGTACACCGTGACATCGCGTCAGGAACCAGCCGCCTGATCCGGCTGCGTGGGACGAACAGTCGAACCACGTGCATTTCGGCCGCTGTCACTTCATTGAGTTTCGGGTGACGCATGGAGAAATCGAGCTAATGTGCGAGTGAAATCGGTGGCTAGCTAGAATTTTCAATGTCCTCTTCCTGCTCTGAGGTAGAGTTGTCTCCCTCATTCCTTAATCGGACCGGAGTACCCCCGAGTAATGTGAATACATGGCAGAAAGCCCGTTGATTCCAAACCATCTCGGCCGCCATAAAGAATTGCTGAAAGCCAAACATGGTGCAAGAAGGAGACCGAATTATACTCGGAGAAAACAATTGAGGTGAGAGCTAACTCTAATGAGACAACGCTGGCTTGAAAAGAAGAAGCAATGAACCATTGCGTCGAAGTTGATCCGGTCACAGTGCCTTGCATGAATTATTGAATCAAGGTCGGCGAGGAAAAGAATCTGATCTACCAACTCTACTTAGAGATGTCGAGATTGGAAGGAGCCCCGAAAGCTTAAATGACAAAACATACGGAGTAAGCTGACTGCATGCTCAAGTACGGCACAACCGTCTTCCATCCGGCCAATGAAAAGGCTTCTCGAGAAAAGGCCATGCTTACATATCCACGCGGAAAAGACCCAACCTCCACTAAGGGAGAAAGCCAACTTGTGATTGAAAAGGCAAGAGATGGCGAAAACCACGAAATACTGCACGCACACTTTTTCTCCTCCTACCCAACGTAAAACCATGCTGTAATTGTATCCAGAAAACATACCCCAACACTCACCTCTCAAGTATAAACCTCATCCGTCAACGCATTCAGCTTCAGCCCACTCTTCGCAAAATCCACGCCATCCATAAACCGCAACGGCATCTCCACCAAATTCCCCCTGACCCTGCCCAACCACTCCTTCAACTCCACCACACCCCCCGGAAACTCCTCCTTAACAACATGTCCATACGCGTACTTCGGCTCCACTTTCTCCTCCCCCTCCTTCCCATTCCCCACAAAGTACTTGGAAAAGAAGTCCTCATAATCCTTCCAATTCCTCACATTATTAGCCGGCACACAATGGAACGCCTTTGCAAAGACCTCCGTGTTAGCCTGCGCCGTGACATTCCACAGATTCCCAAACTCGCGGGACATCGGGTCACGGACGAGGAAATCGGCGGCGCTGCCCCAATCGTAGATATTTGGGTCCTTGTTAATCGGCATAAAGTTCGCATCCGGTTTGGTGTAATCTTGATGTGGGAGCAGGCCCAAGTGTTTGCGGAAGATTTGGCGACGGAGGGAGGCTGCGTAGCGAGAGGCTTGGAATGGCTGTCCGTCCATGATGGAGTCGATGGTTGAGGGGTCCTCGATCACGACTGCGATTTCGGAGTCGTGGTAGCCAAGTTGGCTGCGGTCGTTGAGATTTGCGGAGCCGCAGATTACAATGCGGTCATCTGCGATCAGGAGCTTGGTGTGGATGTAGAGTTCTGGCATATTAGCAGCGTTGTAAATAAACGAACGAGATAGCTCACCTTCGCTAACAAAGGCTTCCATTTCTTCTTCCTCAGTCCCGGACCAGGGGATATCTTTGATAGAAGGAACGCCGTCCGTGTAACACGGAGCAACACTGTCGTACTTGCTCTCATCAAGTACCTGAGACCCAGCTTGCTGGTACGCATCATATTCCGGATTCGCCTGGCCGGGAGCAGCGCCAGTCCCGTATCCTTGTCCATCATATCCCGCACCAACGAGATCATCGTGCTCCATTCTAGCATCTTTATACTGCACACCGCTCTCCTCCTCAACTTTCTTGATCGCTTGGCCGACGTTAATCCTATCATAGCTCCGCAGGTTGTAGAAACGAATGTATTGCTTCGCATCCGGGACGCCCGCTTGTTCAATCGCTTCCATGATGCTGTGGCCGCCACGATAGATGCTGAAGTACTGATATTCCATGATTGCTCGCGTACCGAGACTGTCATCTGCGTGGAGATCTCCTGCGAAGGCGGGTACGGAGGGCATGCAGACGATGACCTTGTACTTCTCGCCGTTCTGATACGCTCGAACGCAACGCTCGACGATGGCGGCTCCAATCTTATTCCTGACGGGGTGTTGTGCATCACTTGTTGCTGTGATGAAGAACTGGTTTTCGATGTAGATGAAGTGCCGGCTGTTGCGGATGACTCCGATGTATGCGTTTGCGATGGAGTGCTAGAAGATTAGCTAGAAGGTAATGGGTTGAGGAGTGCCTTCCCACCTCAGTCGAAACACCATGGCTCCACCGAGTGCAACTTCTCACCAGCTGGATGCCCATGCCTGAAGTTGGCTCGTGGAACCCTGCATCCCTGCCTAGGTTTCTGTGTCTTGAGATATGACCGATTCCATCATGAACTCCGTCCCGAAGCCTGTCGTAATACCCCCCAGCCCGACTACCCATACCACCGAGGCCACGATGCTCACTGGAAGCCAACTCGGGATCCTCGGGATCAAGGTCTCTCTCTACGGGTGCCAGCCTGACATTCTTTCCATCAGGGTGGTAATACCCATCCGGGATATCCGTACAAGCCAAGGTCAAGGCATGATACCGCTGATCATTCTGAACATCATACTTTTCGTTGTAGATGAAGTTCCAACGTTGCACGAAATGAGCTCGCAGATCCTCGACAACTGGGCCCTGCAAGCACATCGAAAGATCAGACCATCCCATTCTCGCATTCTTCGTACGATCCAATTTGTTGTCCATATACTTGGTGACATCCTCAAAGTCGTAAATCCGAGCATTGTTATAGTCCTGGCCTGGGAAAACAGTCAAGTTGACGTCAGTAGGGTGCACGTCAACGGAAGGATGCGAGTTCGTGTCCCAGCGGCCAAAACACATATCCAGACCGCCCATGAACGCGATCTTTCCATCAATGAGACACAGCTTTTCGTGGTGAGCCCAGTAGAGGATGATATCGTTGTTCACGCCGTACAGTGCATGCAATGCATCATCCCCGACATTCGCCAGCTTGAGAGACTTCAAGGAGAAGTTCTTGATGCCGGACAAGATCTCAGACTCGACAACTTGTCCGCTGAGACTATGATCCGGATGGCGGAAGACGGCGATGTTGGGATGCAGTGCCTCGAGAGCTTTTTTGGTGTGTTCGGAACATACTGCAACGGTTAGCTCTGAATCCCCCTCATCCGGCTGAAAACCCACGTGTCAGGATGGCGGACACCTCTTTGTAGACGATGATATTGACTTTGACCCCTCTTTCGGCTGCTGCTTGAAGCATTCGATCAAGCCGATACTGCTCGTTTTGCGACGGGGGTCTTCTCAAATAGAGCTCTGCTTCAAGTCAGCTGATTTGCTTCTGGATTGAACTCTCGAACACACCTGGACTCAACCACCAGTCCAAGATCCAGATACTCTCCTGTGCCTCCTCGAGAGCAACAGAAACAGCCCAGAAGTAGCCACAGCCATCAACAAACCACTTTGCATCGTTGCCTCTCCTCGCCGGTGCGAAGCTGTGGAATCGGTTGTCGCGGGTGTGCATATGCAGGTTGTGGCATGCCTTGTTCAGGTGAGTGTGTGAATGAATCTCATTTTCAATAGCACCTTCGATGATGTTAAGCTCCTGCTTGATATCCGCGGTGAAGCTGTGAAGCGCCGCCTTTGCATCGTGGAAGAAAGACATTTTGGCGGAGTGGTGAGGGGTACTCGACTTCCCGCTTAAATGCACGCCCCACTTAAATGCACGCTCTATCCCTAAGACTAAATATTTAATTATTAAATAACCACGAATTATTTTAATAAAAGGTAAGCTATATTTTAATTACTAGATAATTTATTATTAATATTATATAAGGTTATAATATATTAGGGGTATAATAATTAAAATTTATTAAAATTTAAGAGTATTAGTAAATATTATAAATTCTTTAATAACTTTTAGTATAATAATTATATTTTATATTTTATGTTATTCTAATATTAACTTTTATATAAATATTAATTTAAAAGTCGAAAACCTTACAAAAATAGCTCTTAAAATGAATTAAATATTTTAAAAGTTTTAAAATTTAAAATTTTATTCTCAAAAAGTTTAAATTTATATTAAGTTAATAATATATTATTTAAAGAGAAATACTTTAAATATAATAAATAAATATAATAACAAATAGTATATAAAGACTTAAAACTTAAGTATATATTCTTTATATATAAGAATTTAATTTTTTTAATTGAAATATTATAAATTTATTCTTTTATTATAAATATAATATAATATTATATAAATTATTAAATATTAAGTATAATTCCTCTTTTTATAATAATAGAAGGCTTATATTTATAATTAGTTTTATTATATATTTATTATATATTATTATTTTAAAAGTTATTTATGACGGGTTGAGACCCGTAGAGAGACTAGGTACCTAAGAGCCCTAGGTACCTACGTTATCCTACTAATAGCTCTATATAGAACACAAATTATTACACAGAGCCTAGACTCAGTTTCTCTCCTTAGATTATTCTTCTTATATTTAGGGAAACTATTTAATTAAGTATACCACTACTAACCCGTAATATTAGAATAATCTCTCCCTATTACTTATCGAGATAAGCTATTAACTTAGCCTTACCGTATAACTCCTATCCATATACGATAAGCTCCCCCGCGAGCCTAGGATCAATAACCCTAGTAATAGAGATACTAGCGTAGGCTGAGTATCTCGTGAACCGACTCGAAGCTATCGAGCTTCGTACGAGAGAGCTTACGCGCGGCGTAGCTTAATAGATAGCCTCGTCCTTACTAGTACAGAATCCGGTGAACTAGCGAATAGACAATAACTAGAGAGAGCTAGTACAGAGCCCGGACGGTTAGTAGTCAAAGAACTAGAACCACAGAGGTAGAGCCTAGTTTACCGCTAATAACTTACTTAGTATACTACGAATAAACTAGTAATATAAGCGATTACCTGACCCTCTAGTATATGAAGGTAAGCGGTTAGAATTTAAACCATGGCTAGCTCAGGTATAGGCGAAGCTTTTAGTCGATATAGGCGATGAACGGGGCGACGTACGATTCTGGTACATTTATAGTAGACTTAGTAGTATTACCCTTAGTCAGGTAATACCGTAGGTCTCTACTCTAGTTAAGAAGAAGTCTACCTTAGACGGAGACGCCCTGGATAGGCTTATCTAGTAACTCCGGAATATATACGATAACCCAGAGTTAGTGGGATGAGCTATATAGAAGCTCAATACCCTCTAGTAAGGTACGAGCTCCTTTGTAAGATACCTGACGCGCTTTGAACGCACGCTTCTCGAAGCGGGAGGTCTCTCCTAGGACAATACTATAAAGAAGGCCTTTCTATTACATAGCCTTTCTATCGACATTCAAAGGACCCTCCTTATAGTCCCAATACTAGCGTCGTACACTAACTACTGCTCATAGCTCCATATAGTGAGCCAGAACTTAGAAGTAATACGTACGAGAGAGAGGAGGGAGTAGAGACTAGCTTCCCCGCTAAGACATAGCGCCCAAGCGGCTAATAGTATAGAATAGGAACCCATAAGGATAATACAAGGGGCGTCCATATAATAAGAGAAGCCGAAAGGGGCTCAAGTCTAATAAAAGAAGAAGCCAAAGAAGGAAACTTACTCTTACTTCAAGTATAGAAAGGTAGGGCATATTATACGGGATTATAAGGAGTTATACGAAGAAGAGTTAACCTAGAAGGTATCCTTATTAACTACTCGGGTTATTAAGGAGTTATCTAAGAGTAATGACTTAGGAAAAGAATAGCTCCGTATAAAAAGCGCTATATGGAGTAGAAGGAGGATATAGTATAGGATTAGAAAATATTTAAGCCTTTAATGAATAAGCTACCCTTTTTAATATTAACTCTAATAAATAAGGAAGCCTTTATAGAAACCTTAGTTAATTCAAGATACCTATCATATAAAGTAATTAATTCTCGTTTTACCCGGAAATATAACCTCTAGTATATTAAAATTACTCCTCGTGAACTCGTTGGAATAAGAGAATAAGTTATAGGAAGGATTAATGAGGTTATTACTATTTGAACTAATATTAACGGCTATATAGATAATAAGGTATTCTTTTATATGGCTCTAAAGCTTATATTATATGATTTAATACTTAGCTTAGCTTAGATATAGAAGAACTAGGTACTCTTAAGTATAGATTATTTATCGTTAATAATAAGGAGCTAAAGGACCTATATCCGGAACCAAAATAGGAGGGGCCCTTTTCGAGCGAATATAGTACTTGTCTCGGCTATAGCCTTTATATGGAACATGAAAAGGAAGTATAAGGAGTAGTAAGTAGAAGTATTTTCTATAAGTATAGCTAATATTAAGAAGGTACTTATAGTCCGGAAAGAAACTAACCCTTATATAAAGCTCCTAGAGTACTACTCTAAGTTCCTAAGTATATTCGACTATTTAGAAGCCGAGAAGTTACTACCGCTTTATAGTCCCGGGACTAATTATACTATTGAGCTAGAGAAGGTTAATAGGAAAGAACCTATAGTGCCTTGGGGTCCCCTATATAATATATCACGAGATGAGCTTATAGTACTCCGGAAGACCTTAATAGGCTTGCTTAATAAGTAGTTTATTCGAGTAAGTATATAAGGGTTTACCCCTAGAATTAGAGCTTAGCCTATAGCTATCGCTACACGTGACTAGTTACTATACTAACTAGACTAGTAGAGGGACCTAATATCGTCTATATAAGGCTGACGCCTCTTCTCTTCCTCTCTTTAAGTTATCCTCTTTATATATAGAGTAGTTAGTTATTTAATTAATAACATTATAGCTAGCTTATCATATTAGGATAACTTCTTCTCCTATCTCTCACGAGACTAGAGAATATCACCGACGCTATTCCGTTGAACTAAAATAATAGAGGAATAGTGATAGTAATCCTCTTAGGTAGGGCCTAAGAACTAGCTATAGATACTAATAGATATCCCGCCATAGTTAGCTAGCTTTATAGAAGCCTAGAATAATCTCTCTGCCTAACTAGTAGAAAACTAATATATATTACTCGAAAGACTCACGACTCTCGAGATACGGAGCTAGAACTCCCTAAACTAATAGCCCTAGTTCCTAAGCCCAGCTTAAGAAGCCCCCTTCGCCTCGACTAGTACTATAGGTATATATACACTAGCTACCTAATACTAAAGCCTTGCCCCTAAATAGAATAAACCGTCCAAAGCTAAATGACCGAAATAACGCCTCGGGGACATCGCTAAGTATAATAGAAAGGATAAGGCAAAATATAGAGAGTTCTCTATTAAGATAATAGTAAAGTTAGAAATTAATAGGAACGCTATCGGAGATAAGAAGATATAAGTCTAGTATATATATAGCGGGTTAGTAGGAGAGGCTAAGTCTAGAATCTTCCCTTAGGTAGAGATTATAAGAGATACTAGCTAGTTTATACTATAAGGACTACGTGAATAGATAAACCTCATATTCCTAGACCCACGAGTGAAATAGAAAGTAATTAATAAGCTAAACTATATTAAGTAAAGGTTAATACTATTTACTAACTTCCTAAATATATTTAATATACTAATCCTTAAAGCTAAAGGATAGTTATAGACTAATGACGTTAAGAAGGTATTTCTCAAGGCTATTATATCGGAGAAACTTATAGATAGTATAGTTAGGGTAGAATTATACCTAACCTATATAGGTTACTATACTCAACTATATAGAACTAGTAACTAGATTAATGAATAAGACAAATACGCTCGGAGGAGAAGGAACTAGACTAAGGTAATTAGGACTCATATAAACTAAGAACCTATATAAGTAGAATAAATAAAATAGGAACCTATAATAACGAGAATAGTAGCTATAAAAGGTACTAGAATAAGAGTAGTATAGTTAACTAAGGAAGAGTTTATCTATCGATAAAATACTAAGTTATATACGAGGTATAAGAGTAAAGACTATAGAAGTAGATAATACTACTTACTCCTACTAAAATACCTAGAAGGGAAACCACTAATAATCCATACTACTACTATAATAACCCCTATAGAGGAGGAATACGATATAGATATAAGCTCGGGAAACGAGTAGCTTCTTCCCAAAGACACGGGAAGAAGCGCTAAGTAGGGAAAGCCTCTATAGGCGAGGCTTAGAGAAATTTCAGATATAAAATAGAAGGAATACCTTTTCTTATATTAGCTTTAATTAATAATTAATCCTTTATAAAAGCTTTAATTAATATAGGGTACTTATCCTATAGAATATATAACTCTAAGTTCGTAACGAGAAATAACCTCTAGTACTTAAAGATATCTCTAAGAGAGATCTAAGGATTTAATAAGTCTATAGGGTAGATAGACGAAGTAGTATATATCTTAATAGATATTAAAGGTTACTATAAAGACTATATTTTCTTTTATATTATCCTATACTTAGTAGGGTATAACCTAATCTTAGGGATATTATAGTATATAGGGTAAGATACTCGTATTAATACCCCTAGAAGGAAAATAACTATTAACTCTACCGGAGTAGTAGTTTAGAACATAGTACGACCTACGACGAAAAAGATAATAGAGTATATATAAGTCTTAGCTATATCCTTCTAGGTATAGGTAAAGAAGTCCAAGAAAGACACTAGTATCCAAGTCTTCTTAGCTAGTATAGCTAATATTAATAAAGTATTAGTAGTTAAGTTAAAACGAGACCTAAAAGCTATACTCCTAAAATAATACTATAAATTCATAGACCTTTTCGACTCTTCTAAAGCTAATAAGCTTCCCCCCCTAAGAGGTAATAGGGTTAACTATAAGATTAAGCTAAAGAAGAAGAATAGAAAAATACTAGAAGTACTATAGGGCCCCCTCTATAATATATTAAGGAAAGAGCTCCTAGTACTACAGAAAACCCTAATAGAGTTACTAGATAAAGGCTTTATCTATATAAGTAACTCACTAGTAGTAGTACTAGTACTCTTCGTAAAGAAACCAAGTAGTGGGCTACGTTTTTATATTAATTACCGGAATCTTAATAGACTTACTAAGAAAGACTAATACCCTCTCCCCTTAATCTATGAAACTTTGAGGAATATTAGGAAAGTAAAATAGTTCACGAAGCTTAATATAATAGTAGTATTTCACAAAATCCGTATTAATTAGGGAGATAAATAGATAACTATATTCTAAACCTACTATAGCTTCTTCGAATAGATAGTTATACTATTTAGCCTTACTAATATACTAAGTATATTCCAGAAATATATTAATTAGGTATTAAGGGACTACCTTAATAAGTTCTACTTAGCCTATATAGACGATATTCTCATTTACTTATCGGGTTCTAGGAAGGAATATTATAAGTATATATAAAAGGTACTATTATATATATGTGAAGTAGGACTCTAGCTTAATATCTCAAAATACGAGTTTAAGGTCTAGGAGACGAAGTACCTAGGGTTTATTATTAAAGTAGGAAAAGGAGTCTATATAGACTTAGCTAAGGTAAAGGCTATACTTAAGTAGGAAGCCCTAAAGTTAATAAAGGCTATTTAAAGCTTCCTTAGTTTTATAAACTTCTACTAATGATTTATTAATAGGTTCTTAAAGATTATCCTACTAATACTAGATATGATATATAAGGACTATATTAAGTTCACTTGGACTAAAGAGGTTAATAAGTTATTTGAAAAGCTTAAAGTAATATTTACCTCGGTAATAATCCTCCTCTCATTTAACTATAAGAAAGAAACTATTATCGAGACTAACTCTTTAGGGTAGAGTATTAGAGGTACTCTAATATAAGTTAATAATACGGGAATTATAAAGCTATATGTATTCTTTTTAAAGAAAAACTCACCTACTAAATATAACTATAAGATCTATAATAAAGAGATACTCATAATTATATATTATCTATAGGAATAGGACATGGAACTTAGGAGTGTAAAGAAATTTGAAGTTAGGATAGACTATAAGAATTTGGAATACTTTATAATAGTGAAGTAACTTATAGAATACTAAATAAGATAGTTACTAATCCTCTTATGCTATAACTTTAAGATCTCCTATATCCTAGGGAAGATAAATAAATATACTAATACCTTATTAAGAAGAGAGTAAGATATACTAATAGGAGTAGATGACGAGCGTATATAAGTGTAGTTATTATAACTCCTAAGACCTAAAGTAATTAAAGACTTACTAAAAGGAGTAATTAAAGTAGCCCCTATAAGGACCCGAGGATAGATAAAACCCCGCTCAATAAGTAGCACGTAACTACTAAAATCCTTCTTAAGTCCGGCTTAAGAAGACCTAAAGCCTACTAAAGGTAGGAATATTTAAAACTAAGATAAAATAGTTACTCCTAGAATAATACCCTCTACTAATAACTCTATAGTACTAGATATATTATAGATATATGCGAAGAGCTAAGATGAAGTCTACTAAGCCGCCCTATAAGCTATCTAATAAGGAGCCTAGATATTTCCTTTAAAACTCAAGCTCCTTATATTAATAGGGGAATACTTAGTATTACTATTAGGAGGTCTATAGTTTCGAGACTAGTTATGGGTACCTAATAACGAACTACTATACATGTCTATAATCTAGACTATTCATGACTTAACCTAGACTAGCTACCCTAGTAGGGAATAAACTAATATCCTTATATCTAGGTAATTCTTTTAGCTTAGCTTATTAAGCGATATCTAGAGGTTTTCACGGAATTATAATAGGTACTATAGGAATATAGTATAGAGAAATAGGAGGTAAGGGTTCCTAAAGCCCCTTCCTATCCCTAACTAAATATAGTAAGAATTATTAATAGACTTTATCGTAGACCTACTAAAAAGTAATAGATATACGAACCTTATAGTCTTAATAGACTAACTAGGAAAGGGAGTAATACTAGAAGCCCTACTAAATATCGAGGTAGGAATAATAGCGAAGTAGTTCACTATTACCTATTACTAATAATACGGGTTCCTAAAGGTAATCATATTAGATTAAGGAGTATAGTTTATAAGTACCCTATAGAAACGAATATATCAACTACTCGGGATCTAACAGAGACTCTCTATAGTATTTAGCCCTAAAACTAACGGATTAACGGAACGGATAAATTAGATAGTCGAAATATACCTTTAGAACTTCATAGACTACGCCTAAGATAACTAGGTAATAATACTACTATTAGCGGAGCTAGCTATTAATAATAGAGAGGTAACCTCTATACGAGTTAGCCTATTCTTTTTAACCCATAGCTACTATATAGATGTCCTAGACTTAAAAGCCAAACTTAGGGAAGACGCATACTATAAGAGGCTCTCCCTTATTTAGAAAGCTAATAACATAATCCGGAAGCTAAAACAAGTATCGGAATAAGCTTAGATAGCTATAGCCACGGCTTAATAAGGTTAAGAGGCTATAGCTAATCTCCAGAGAGAGTAAGTACTATAATATAAGGTCAGAAACAAGGTCTAGCTTAGCCTAGAGAATATTAAAACCGACTAACTAATAAAAAAGCTTAATACTAAGTACTAAAAGTATACGATTATCGAGGTAGTCGGATTACATAGTTTCCGCCTAGACACGCTACTAGGAATCTATAACGTCTTCTATAGTAGATAACTTAAACTTACTACTATGGATCTATTCACGTCCTAAAAGTAGGATAATACTTAGAACGGCCTAATACTTATCGGCGACTAGGAAGAGTACGAAATCGAAGTAATCCTCAACGAAAAGAAAGCCCCGGGACATAGAAATAACTTACGTTACCTAGTAAAGTAGGTATCACATAATAGACTAACTTAGGAGCCCTAATTAGCCCTAGAAGAGATATAAGCCTTAGATAACTAGGAAGCACGGAAAGCAGCTGGGTATGTCCCCCTAGGTAGAAAGAGACGAGTACTAATAGCTTATAAAGGACATAACCTATATTAAAGAAGTACCCCTTCCCTAGTTTAAAGGACTAAGAACGTGATTTCCTAGAAGGAGGGGTATTATAAGGGTTTACCCCTAGAATTAGAGCTTGGCCTATAGCTATCGCTACACGTGACTAGTTACTATACTAACTAGACTAGTAGAGGGACCTAATATCATCTATATAAGGCTAATGCCTCTTCTCTTCCTCTCTTTAAGTTATCCTCTTTATATATAGAGTAGTTAGTTATTTAATTAATGACATTATAGCTAGCCCGTTACAAAGTAACTCTCTAGTAGCGGCTCCGGTTCTCTTTATACGGAAGCTAGGTAATAGTCTACGGTTTTATATAGACTATTAGGCTCTAAACTAGATCTTAAGGAAAGACTAGTACCCGCTACCCTTAATCCACGAGACGCTTCATATAATTAGTAAAGCAAAGTAGTTTACGAAGCTTAACGTAATTATAGCCTTCTATAAGATCCGGATTATAGAAGGAGATAAGTAGAAGACAGCTTTCTATATAAGGTATAGACTCTATAAGTAGCTTATAACGCTATTTAGGCTAGCTAATACCCCGAGTACTTTCCAGAAGTATATTAACTAGATATTAAGAGACTACCTTAATAAGTTCTACTTAGTATACGTTAATAATGTCTTAGTATACTCTAAGGGAACCCTTACTAAGTATAGGGAGCATATATAGAAGGTACTACGCCGGCTATAAGAAGTAGGACTATAGTTAGATATTAATAAGTACAAGTTTAAGGTCTAGTCTATAAAGTACCTTGGATTTATAATTGAGGCAGGGGTAGGTATATAGATAGATCCCGAGAAGGTAAAGGCTATCCTTAGCTAGGAAGCCCCGAGGTCTATAAAAGGAGTATAGAGCTTTATTAGCTTCGTAAACTTCTACCGGAAGTTTATCTAAGGGTTCTCAGACATTATATAGCTAATAATAAGCTTAGTAAAGAAGAATACTATATTCATATAGATAACTAAGGTAGATTAAGTATTTAAATAGCTTAAAGGACTCTTTATAGAAGCGCTAATACTAGTATCGTTTAACGCTAATTATACGATAATTATTAAGACTAACTCATCTAGGTAGTATATTAGGGGCACTCTTATATAGTATAGAGATAATAGGGTACTCTAACTATATAGCTACTTCTTAAAGAAGAACTCCCCTACTAAATATAATTACGAGATCTATAATAAGGAGATATTAGTAATCGTGCGGTGTCTTAATAAGTGGGATATAGAGCTAAGAAGTATAAAGGACTTCTAGATCCATATAGATTACAAGAGCCTAGAATACTTTATAATAGTCCAGAAGCTTATAGAGCGCTAGATACATTAGTCCCTTACTCTTTCACGGTATAACTTCATGATCTAGTATATACTAGGTCATATAAATAAGAGAGCGGATATACTCTCGCGAAGAGAGTAAGACCTCCCGGTATCCCTATTAGACGAGAGACTTAAGTATTAGCATGTTTAGTTACTATAGCTAGAGATATTTACTCCCCTAAAGGCTATATAAAGGGTATAGGTTATACTAGTAGTAGTAGTAATATAGGGAGGCTTCTAGAGCCTCTAGAGAGACGTAGAAGGGATAGATGCTTTATATAGAGTAATAGTAAGAGCTATATAAGAAGGGAAGCGCGTGTTCCCCTTAGAGCTCTAGGTTAAGGTATTAATCTCAGAGTGTGAGTTGGACGGCTAAGGGTAACTCTTATTCCGGGGACGTTATTAGGTCCCTGAGTTAGAACCACTCTATATAGGGCTTATCTAAGAGACTCACGACTCTATAATAGCTAGGTACCTAGGCCGAGAAGTAATAGCTACCTTAATAATAAGATAGTTCTTCTAGCCAGGTATACTTAGAGAGGTTAGGCGGTTTATATAGAACTATAACGGTTATCGGAAGAAGTAGGCTTAGAGGGACTATTACTATAGGTTCTTGAAACCTTTACCTATCCCTAAGAGAGTCTAGAGTAAGATCTCTATAGACTTTATTACTGGGCTACTATTAAGCTAGGGTTATATGGACCTATTAGTAATCACAGATAAGCTTAGTAAAGGTATTATCCTAGAACTATACTTAAGTCTTACTATAGAGGTAATAGCTAAGACCTTTATACGAGTCTTCTACTAATATTATAGTCTTCTAAAAGCAATTATCTCGGACTATGGACTATAGTTTACTGGAATACTTTAGGCACAAGTCTACTAACTCCTAAAGATTATATAAAGGTTATCTATAGTATTTAGTCCAGAGATAAATAGGTCCACGGAATAGATAAACTAGAATATCGAAGTATTCATATGTATATATATTAACTATATATAAGAGAATTAGGCGTCCCTAATACCTTTAGCTAAGCTAGTAATTAATAACTATAATACTACTAGTACTAGTATTAGCTCATTCTTCTTAACCTATAGCTACTACATATACCTAGTAGAGTTAGATGATATCGAAGTCCTTATATAAGAGAGGATTAGCCTAATCTAGCGGGGTAAAGCTATTATACGGAAGCTAAGAGATACTTATAAGTGGGCTCAAGCGTCTATAGTAGTAGTATAATAGGTTTAAGAGGACATGACTAACTAGATAAGATAGTAAGTACCTAGCTTTAAAGTAAGGGATAAGGTCTAGCTAAACCTTAAGAACGTCTATATAAAGCAGCTATTAAAGAAGTTTAACTCTAAGAATACTAAGTATGAAGTAATTAAGGTAATTAGCTCTTATAACTATAGGCTTAATATACCGCCGGGAATCCGTAATGTATTCTATTCCCAATTATTATGTCCGGTAGTAATAGACCCGCTACTATCCTAGTATACGACTAACTCTTAACTAGAGCCAGAGCTAGTTAATAGAAGTGAGGAATATAGAGTAGAGAAGATCTTAGGAAAGAGAGTTATATGACGAGGTCAAGGTCACTAATATCAGGTTTTGGTAAAATAGATAGGGTATATAGACCCTACTTAGGAGCCTAAGTCGGCCTTCCAAGATATCACTATACTAGACGCGTATGAGTCCCTCTCTAGAGAAGGGGAGGGGGAGGAGGGGGGTAATATGATGGGTTAAGACCTATAGAGAGACTAGGTACCTGAGAGCCCTAGGTACCTACGTTATCCTACTAATAGCTCTATACGGAACACAAATTATTACATAGAGCCTAGACTTAGTTTCTCTCCTTAGATTATTCTTCTTATATTTAGGGAAACTATTTAATTAAGTATACTACTACTGACCTATAATATATTAAATATATATTTATAAAAATACTTTTTTATTTAAAATAATTAAAGAAGAATATTTTTAGATATCTTTATTTATAAATATATATATTATATATTAGAAATATTAAATAATTAAATAATCTTATAATAGAGCCTTTTATTTATTTTCTATTTATAATCTTTTATTTTATATATAAAATTAAAAAAGACTAAAGAAACTATATAAATAACTTAAATTATATAATTTCTTTATATAAAGATAAACTAATCTTTATAATAAAACTAATATACTCTTAAGTTTCTTATTAAATACTTTATTTATATATAAATTAGTTTTTAGACTATTTTAAAATAATATATTTCTATTCTTTTATTAAAAGAACTTATAATATAGAAACTTTTATTTTTAAGATTAAATTATAAACTATAAGTATTTTCTTATATTATATATTAAAAAAGTTAAAAAAGATAAGATATAATCTTTTTTATTTATATTTATTTATAATTTAATACTCTATTTAACGAGTAGACGGCAAACTAGCTACTGTTTTCGGGGGGGTTGGACGCTGCTTTCTGTAGCCGACTTACCAAAATCTCGCGCCGCTCTACCGCTCGCGTACCTGGTAGCCAAGGCGGCGCGACCGTACGGAACCGTACAGACCCTTGCCGACTGACCGCTACAGGAATACCAAAAATAAGCGAGTAGTCAAGTCATTATTCAGAGAACCGTTTCTCTGATTCTCGTTCAGTACTTTAGGATAGAGGGGAGCAGAAAACAGCTCCCCTCCATCACTATCCCCTCGTGACTCAAGATAGGAGCCCTCATATTTATTCGTCTATCCTACCTCCCTCCCTCCCTTCTCTATCCTCTTTCTACTAAACCTCTCATACTCAACTATCACTTTCCCTCGCTCTACCTCTCTCCTCCCCCTCCGCTGCCATTGCTTAGGCAGGCTCCTCCTTGACGTCTTCGGCCTCACGTTTCTACTTTTAATCGCCATCGCCGTCGTCCGCTTCGGTTAATCCAGTCGATATGCGTCGTCGCCAATAACCAACACCAAGCCCTTCCTCCTCCTCCGACAGCGATAGATCAGACATCGAGAGCTACTTCGATACAGAGGATGAGCGGGAGGGGACCGACGCTGAGACCGAGCCGACGGACGTTGATACCGATATCGACGGAGACGGCGAGGCAGATCTGCCAGATCTGGAGTAGGTCACTAGAGGGGATAATACTAATACCGTACTAATAGATATTAATACTAATGTCGACGGAGACGACGAGGTAGACCTACTAGATCTGAAGTAGATCGCTAGAGAAGAGAATACCCACCCGCTAGAGTATTACCTCGATTAGGAGGATAACTCCGATGAATCCGAGGATAAAGATAAGGACTATAGCGATAGTAGTCTCCTCCTCCTAGATATGATTAATGACTAGTTCGATCGGTATATACCCTATTCTTATTTAGCCTACCGTCTTCTACTATCGAATCGCTAAGCTAACTTCTTTAAAGGTACTACAAATATATACGAAAGGATCCTACCCGGATAATACAAGCCCCCTCTCGCCGTACCCTTAAGGCCTTCTTCGAATAGATATTAAATCAATGTCAGGGGAAGGGTAGGAGGAGGCTTACCGGTATTAAGTCGGCTAGTACGCTCGGGATATACTAGAAGGTTTTCTGGCTCGTATATAAACGAGCGGCTAGGGAGAAGATCGAGGGGAAGCTGAACCGTCAAATATATTAGGTAAGTACCGCGTCTTTGTCTAGCTACTTAATCTA
This sequence comes from Hyaloscypha sp. PMI_1271, assembly GCA_021399465.1. Classification (NCBI taxonomy): domain Eukaryota; kingdom Fungi; phylum Ascomycota; class Leotiomycetes; order Helotiales; family Hyaloscyphaceae; genus Hyaloscypha; species Hyaloscypha sp. PMI_1271. Next base: position 393,648 of record JAJTUS010000012.1, read on the forward strand.
GTCCGAATTACTGTAGATGAGAGGCTAATAAAATATCCCTGTCGTAGGTCCTTAGGAAGCTAGCGAAGAAGTATCGCCTATTGACGAAGAAGCGCGAGAAGGCGGTAATATACGTCGAGGATCTCACAGAATACCTCTAGACTAACTTAACTACGACGAAGAAGCGGTTCACACACGGCCGGTAACGTATCTAGCTTACTCTATTCTGTCAGCTCGCTAGGTTCTCCGGAAACCGCCCTTTAGTGCTCCTTAAGCTCTACTACCGTGATATCGTCGTGACCCTACTTCGGGACCCCAATAGTGGCCCTTATTGGATCTTGATAGAATTTACCTACGAGTTCACAAAGTAATTTCTTAGTATAAAGGATACGTAAGTTTTCGGCCTATCCTCTTCCTATATCCCCTTCCTGTTCGTATCCTACTCAAAACACTACTCACACGTACTTTAGGATCAAATTCGTCCTTCCTGAAATTATCTTCGACCCCTCCCTTATCCTTAGCCCGTACGTCTTTCTCTTAGGCCTTATCTTTACTGACGGAGTATTTGCGGCTCCGAATCTCAGGTCTGCTACGTAATTGAGCGGACTAGATATCCGACCTAGCTATTAATAACTGGAATTACTCTTTAAGCCGAGTATACTCGATGTCCCTATCTTTAGGAAGTCGGTTAAGACAGGGTACGGCTACGAGATCTCGCTATACGAGCCTCTAATATACCCTACCCTCTTATTACTAATAAAGGTTATTGGCCTCATCCTTGGGCTCCTAGAGCCCATATGCCTGTACTATCTCCGTTATAACGCCGCTAATGAATTTAATAAGAGTAGTGAGTACTATATATTCCTATACCTCCGTCTATAGCTAATAGCTAATAACCCACATATAGGTGACGTGACCGACGCCCTCTAGAATATAATACTATAGTATACGAGTATTGATACTTTTATTAAGTACTACCTCCCGCGGCGGTCGGGTGATATCCGGGCCATCGTGTCTAGCTACGAGCCCTAGAAGGACCTGATACGGGCTGCCTCTCGGATGACGTGATAGATCGATCCCGGCCGCCCGCACACCCTCACGGTTGAGTAGTCCTAGTCCGTAGATAACGACCGCCGACTCCGCTAGCTTCTCGCGCTACGCGTGAAGTAGAACTACTACTATAAGGGTGCCGTAACGAAATAGCCCGGGTACTAAAGCCTAGGTAGCGCGATTATTAATCTAAGGTAGTGATTAAGGGCTATACTACTCAAGTAGCTCCGAGATAAGTGGGACACCGAGTACCCTGTAGATGAGGTCGAGCTATAGCTCGCTAGGCTTAAGTTCTGCGATGACCTAGGCACTAGCGTACCTATTATCGATGAGATACCCCTAATATAGAAGCGCTTAGCGGAGACGGTGATGACCTTGCTAGGTACGACTATAGTAGAGGAGTTCTACCGGCGCAATACTACGATCGACGCCATCGCTACCTACTACTACTTCTAAGAAGGCGGTGCTATTACTATGCTACGTGGGAGGCCGTCTATACGGAAGGCGAGTCCGATGCCGTCGAAGGAGGCCAACCCGTAGCTAGTAGCCGCCGAGGCCGAGAAGTAAGCGTTGAGTGACGCTATATTATTAGTGTTTACAGAGAAAAGAACTACTACCTGCTTCCTCTACCTCGGGGAGTAGAACTTACTATTCGAGAAGCGCACCTATAAGTTTACTAGTCCGGGAGACTTGACGAAGTACTTTAAGCAGAAGTATCTAGCCCATATCAAAGAAGGAGATCGGCTCTGGTATAAGGTCTATTGAATAGGGCTGTAGTATAAGTAGTATCTCCTTAATCACGTAGAGAGTATCTACGGGATTGTCCTAAGAGCGCGTGAACCCGTGGCTTGAGTTTACCTCTCTTCCTTTTCCTCCCTCTATTTTGGTATATTTAGGTATATTAGTGGTGGCGCTGTGTCCCTTCTATTAAGTATACTTTTCAGTTGTCTTTATATTCAAGGAGGTCTAATATACGACCTTAGCTTCTATGATTCTCTCTTCTTATCTTCATGTGCTTATATATTTACTAATCATAAAAGTCACGTGAATGAGAGATTTGGTAAGTCAAGTGATCTGTGACTAACGAGTTCGTCGAGGATCATGAGGGTATACTAACGCGATAGGGGGAGCACGCTTAGATGCGTGTACTGACTTGTGGTAAGTTGAGTGATCTCTGCCCGAGATATGGTAGTATGAGGGCGAGCCCGAGGAAGAATTCTCAATACCTGCTTGAGCTAGGTAATCTCATCTGTAATGTCGGAGCGATATTAGGTTATATCGGATGTATCTTACTTTTGGGGTACTTTGAAGTTATCTCGTCTCTATAGTGTCTTGTGTTTATATGACACTATTTTACAATAATTAATGTAATATATTTTGAGGTATTTATTTAATTATTACACTTGATTCCGTCCTTTAATTATCTGACTATAATTTACAAATATTAGCTCCGTTATCACAATCTCTATCTACTACCCCTCTTCTGCCCTGACCTTTTGCTCTACCCGTTCTAGTCTAGTACAATACTTGAGATTTCTACGCCCCGCTTCTATATCGTACGGAAGTAGGTTCACTAGTACCGGGTATAATAGTTACTAACTCCCCGTTAGTTGCGCCCTTTTAACCTTCAAAACTAGGGCTAGTGACTTACGATTTGCTCTTTGGACGGCGGCTAGGACTTGAGATCGATAGAATTATACGTAAAGTAACGACTAGTCCGACGGTTACGGATAATGAGGGCTATATTAATATCGCAGAACTCTGCCAGGTCGTGGGCCTTATTAATCAAGGTAGACTTCCGCCTACTTAACCTTTCGCTTCTTCTTTTAGGTAGCTTAATAGCTATAATATAGGAGATTATTCTTTGAATATTAAGAGGGTGAGGCACATAGTCCTTTAAATAGTCTAAGCTCACATATCTAATACCAGAGAATCTGTAATAGAATACTTAGAACAAATATGTCCAAAATACTAAAAGTTAGGATTCGGTAGCTAGGAGAAGTTAAAAATGGAAAGTGTGTTCTCGATACGGATTTGCGACCTACGCATTTTCGAAAGGTAAGGGAACAGTCCGCTTATTACTTTCGAGGAAAGGAAAATAGATGAGCGGTTCTACCTTTCAATTCCTAGGTGAGGTCTCTTCTTTAGCTAGCGTTATAGGCGCGCGCTTAATATAGTAGTAATAGGAATCGAATAGTAAATGCTTATTAGTCGAAAATAGTATTCTGCCGGGCGTATATATAGCTAATCACGTTTCAAATAAAATAATATAATGTTTTTTTCTATATATCTTAATTAGCTCTTCTAAGGTTAGGTACAAGTTTTCCTCTATAGTTAGGGGTTAGCTCCCAAGTCTGGAACGGAAATATAGTAATTACGGGGGTCGCTTGCCCTACCTCAGTATTTAGGAAACTAGACAACATTTTCCTTTTCCCCTAGGGCTGGTAGATTTCTACTAGTCTTATAAAAGCCGGCGTTAATTCCTCAGATATTTCTAAGACTAGTAGAAATCTACTAGTCACACCGATCCCGCTTTCTTTTTTCCTAGACATTTCTAAGGCTAGTAGAATTCTACTAGTCTCACCGAAACCGCCTTTCCTTCTTCCTAGATATTTCCAAGGCTAGTAGAATTCTACTAGTCACACTGATCCCGCTTTCCTTCTTCCTAGATATTTCTAACACTAGTAGAATTCTACTAGTCACACCGACCCGCTTTCCTCCTCCCTAGACATTTCCAAGGCTGGTAGAATTCTACTAGTCATACCGATCCCGCTTTCCTTCTTCCTAGATATTTCTAAGGCTAGTAGAATTCTACTAGTCATATGGCTATAGAAGAAGACGACGGATGCTGGCCTAAAGAATCGACCTCCGTAGGACAGGATTGAAGTTTGCACGTGATATCATAAAGCTAATAATTTTGATTTTAGAGGGCTATAAGATGAGGTTTGTTTAGCACTAATTGTTTCTTTGTACCAATTACGCATTTGTACTAACTATTCCCTGGTACAAATGTTTCTGTGGTACTAGCAAGTGGTTTGTGTCACGGGATTACGCGCTTTGACGTCATGTGATCTCGGTTAAGTTCGTCAAAACGCGAGGAATCGTTTATTCTTCTTTTTAATTCCTCGCGTTATGTCTTGTATCTAGAATCAACCCTTACACTAATAGTCTTTTAGTGCCAACCTAACTTTTGTGCCAGCCATTTCCTGGTACTAAGAGTTGATATATTCACGTGATCTCAATCTGTCTCGTGACTCTGTATACCTCGCTTAATGTGGATATTGGGTGGTTATCGCCATCAGAATAATGCTCCTGACCGCAATAATTGTGGGTAGTGGGCTAGGAGCTAGTATTCGGATAGCACTATCTAAAGATGAACGATCCACACTTACGATTATTTGGACAATATTAATAATGCTATTAACTTTGAGAGGATGATCTTGTTTGATTATATATACTAGACTACGCGGTGAGGCTTTCGTTTTGCATATAGAATAGCGTCTATTCATTTCCACGATGGTTTCTGCAAATAACACACCAAGTGATAGGGGGGTAAGGAGAAAGAAAACATTAATTAGGAAAGCCCATCAATTAGGGAAGTGTTCTGGGTTTGAGGTAGCTCTATTCATTCGCTAGTGAGATAAAATTACCACGTACTAGTCAATAGACCACGAGTCTTGGTAGCCAGTAATAGCAGAAATAGTATGTGTAACTCGTATAGATCAAATCTGTAACTAATAGATAATATCTAGGAATTTGCGTATCCGGTCCCAAAGAGGTTATTACCACGCCATCTTGAGAAGTAGATTTATTAGGGGTACTTAGGATAGAGGGTTTAGCAGTGGTTGTCTTGTAGGGGTATTATAATAATGCGGGGTAAAAATGAGGCGGGACACCTATAGTTGCGGGGTAGAATGGATATAGGTGGATATACGCTGAAATCCAACACACGTACACTTTCGCCGTATCACAATATTCAACCCTATTTCGAATGCCGTGCAAAAACCAAGTAGTGTGCAAAAACCAAGAAGTGTGTAAACACCAAGTAATGTATAGAAACCAAGTGGTGCGCAGAAACCAAGTAGTGCGCAGAAACCGCAAGAACCAAGAAGTGTGTAAACACCAATTGGTGTGTACACACCAAGTGTTCTCAGCGGGCCGGCCCTTCGTGGGAGATGGCGGGAGTCCAGGACTGGCTGGATAGGTCAAGGCTTAAGCGAGTCCAGGTCGTGACGTGATGTCATTTCTCGGACAGGGCCCGACGTGGTTACAGCAAGACGAAACGGAGCTTTGGCGTGCGAGGAAGAGGGGCATTCGTTGGTTATCCACGCCAATACCATAATTGCGACCCAGCTCTCGATCTGCGAGAACTGATAAAGATTTATCAATGGTATACAGGCTAGTGCGAGCTCACATGCTAGCACGAGAGTCATGGGTAGCACGAGAATCAAGGCTGGTGGAAGCATACAAGCTGGTGGGAGCACACAGGCTCGTGCGAGACTTTGAGCTCCTACGAGCTCACGTGCTGGCACAAGAATCATGGGTAGCACGAGAATCCAGGCTGGCACGAGAATCAAGGCTAGTGGGAGCATACGGGCTGGTGGGAGCACACAGGCTCGTACGAGACTTTGAGCTCCTACGAGCTCACGTGCTGGCACAAGAATCATGGGTAGCACGAGAATCAGTGCTGGTACGATTTTGTATTCCAATCTCCCAGGACCCGGAGCGGTCCCAGGAACCAGCGAGGAACCAACGGCACTTCTGTTGGAATCAATGTCAGACTAAATAGAGAGGTCATTAAAGGTACTAGAGTCTATATGATACTATTCTAAAGAATTTCTAAGAAACCTCTTCCCATAGCGTGTCTCGGGTGCGCACGGCGGAAGTCCATGTGCGTTGCATTCGTGGACCTTGCGCTCCAGCTCGGCGATATACTCGCGTCTACGCGCCTACTGATTGTCGCGCACTCTGATCAAGTTAGAAGACTGTGAATTGAATCCGGTCAGCATGATCTCGAGAGGAGTGGGATGCACTGCTGACCTCTCCTTTCGTTTTTGGCGGCATGGTTGTGCGAATGCGGTTTGAATTGGTGTGGTGGAGTGGCGGGGCAGGAGAATTGTGTCGAAGGGTGGCGAGAATATTAGAACTCGTCGGTGGAGGGAATGTTCGTCGATGTAGGTTTAGATGAGTGATCGCGTCTCTGGGAAGGACACGGATAGCGGTTAATATTTGAATGTGGACAAGGATAGGCAGGGAGGCTTAGAGTTTAGTGTTGAGGCGCTACCTGTACCTGGCTAGTGCAGGAACGGGAGGCCGAAAAGTGCAAATCGCTTAATTCGATTCGCACTTTTATCGCACCTCCCGAAATTCACATACAAGCTATTGACTGTCCGTCATCCGCCGCACCGGCTATGAACAGATGATGATTCAACAGAAGATAAGGTCAAGTAACGAGATACTACCTATTGATTTAGAGCTCGAATTAGACTTGCACTCAGACGTGGACAAGGTTAAGAATCGTCCTTTCACTGATCTACCCTCCTGCATAGTTCTTCTAATGCCCTATTAGGTAGTCAACTATCTGCACCGTTTTATCGACGTGGATCAAAAAGACGAGATGCACTAGAGTAGACGCTAGAAGCCAATCACGGGCAGCTCTCTTCAATTGATCCAAAGTTTGCGTGACGCCTACCTCAACAATAACACGTGGGAATTTTTGATCTCCCACCTGAATGAAACAATCGGGGCGCTTTGTGTACTTTTCCCCAGAGACCGGATCTCGAAGCTTAAACTCTGCAACCCTATGTCAGTAGTCGAACTAACAATGCCTTTGTAGGAATGCATTAACTTACCTTCGCCCAAGCTCGTGTCAAGACTCCCATTACCTTCTGTCAAATTACCAAACCACCAAGACATTAACTGAACAGTTTTCTCGTGGACGGCGCCGCCATCGGCCTTGATTATAAGTTCTTCGCGTGAGTAATTGTATTCGTAGCCTCCAACCTCCTCTTTATCTGCTTTCCATTTCTCGAACTCTTCGGGGGAAACGTTGAAGTCAAGCTGAATCTGGCCAGCCTCCGTTGCGAGCAGCTGCTCAAGCTGAACTTTGCCAAGCGCCTTTAAATCCGGAATACCCTCTAGAATCCTGTCCACACGGATATTGTCCCTGTCCAATGCCGTCTCAGGCCTCTTTGCTTTCGCTGTCGCAGATTGAGGCGTAGGCATCCCCGAGGGAGTAGCATCAAAAGTCGCATTCGCTGGAGTAATTGGTAGGATCTCGTTTCGCGGAGAAACCACCACGGACTGAGGTGGACCCGTGGAGGATTGATTCGACGCATCAGAGGCTTCTGGGGTGAGCATTGTAGGAGCTTCGATCGCATGCCTTCGGTTCCGTCGCGGTTTCTTTGGCTCTGATAATAACGCCACTGGCATAGTGCCTTGAACTTGTTTTGAGGACGTGTCGGCTTGAAGAGGTGATTGAATTGTTGGAGAAGACATGGTGAAGATGGGTCGCGAGTATCGGCAGCAACTATCATCCCCCATCATGTCAGTCATCGTGGCAAAACTAAGCGTGTCAGGGGGCGTATGAAACAGCGGCTGAGCTTAAAATCGTTCGGATACGCCGTCAAGAAACATGGAACACATTTAACAGCTCGGAGTCGCTTCTAATCAAAGGAAAGGAGGGCTTCGCACTTCGTGAGCTGCGTATCCTTCTTACATTAATCATCACAGCCAGCCCCCAATTAACTGCCATTGTATGATTACTATTCCAGAACAGCCGGACCCCAGCAGCAAGTAAAAAACGCCACCTCGTGTTTGCATGTCGCCTCATGCTTCTCGAACCAATAGCTATTGCTCTTAGTGGCCAGACGGAGTCATGCCGTACAAATATGTTTGGGTTTGGAGCCTGATTTCGTCTCCGGATATGGATTACCATGTATGCGAGGAGGTGATTGGCGAGCGCGTTAGGCCTGGGGAAGGCGACGCAAATCGTTACAACACGGCCCGTGCATGGAGTAGTTTGACCGACTGACGCACCTACGCAACCGCACTCCATGCCACGAAGCGCCAGCATCTCCCGGCGGAAATGGATGTGGTGGTAGCCTCATTCTGGCTAGCTGCCTTCACCCTTGCATTCAGTGATGGCTCTACCGAGGGGCAACCCACTTTCCCCGTTAGCCTCGTTTGACAGCTTCGTGCATCTTTCCTAGGTTAATACGTTGCAACAACCGCATCAATCTTATTCCCAGACCAAAAGCCTCGACGTTGTGAATGTGTTCGAGAAGTCAAGAGAGGTGGAAAGTTCAATTGGCTTAATTGCGCCCATCCGACGCCGAGTAGCGCCTTCCCGGAGTGTAACCATTGATAGGCAGACAACTCAGCCTCGTGGCGTTTTCGTGTTTATTGGTTTTAGAACCCCTTTTTTTTGCGTCACACGCCACGGGAGATACCTAAAAGACTCTATCCCGCGGTTTATTATAATTTTACACCTTGCTTCCTCAATTGCTCCCAACCCTGTTATCAGAAGCCCCTAAACAAACACCGAATACAGATTCAACTTCTCATGCTCTCTTTCAAACTATGCGCTCTTCACCAGGCCTTATTCTCCTTTCCGTCCTCCTAAACACAAGTCCCTCATCCTCTGAAACCATCACAGCCATCACCCAAATCTCCGCAATATCAGACATCCCCTGCCTCTCCTCTCACGTCAAATACATCGTGTCAACACTATCTCGCTCAAATTGCCCTTTCGATGCACCTAAACTCTTTGTCAGTTGCTTATGCCTACGATCCACATGTACGGAGAGTTTCTCTGCAAAGTTAAAGGCTTCGGCTTCCCTTTATTGCGGAGAGGCCATTGCGAGTGAAGGTTTTTTATCAGGCATGGAAGTTTTCTCGATGTTCTGCAATCTTGGTCTAGCTCTTAGTGAGTTGTGCCTTTCTTACGCACCGTTCCTCGCCTTCTTGAATTCAGGACTGACGAATCACTTCCGTCAAGGCACTGCGAATGCCCTAGTTGAAACCTCGATAAGAACTTCGGCTCCAGTCAACTCAATTAATACGGCGGAGTCAACATCTAGTGAGTTATAATATAGTTTTTCTAGCCGTCTCCTGTACTCATCACTGATGCTTGATGTTTCTTAGGTTCTGCAAGCCCTTCAAGGCCGACCTTGACTGGAAGCCCGACTCAAACCAATCCGACGAATGACGCGAAGTCGATGCCTACCACTTTAAGTACCAGAACAAATACCAGCCCAACCCCGGCCACCTTGACTACCGATTCTCGTTCCTCGGGGACCTCGGTTACTACAGACCCAGCGAATTCCCCAAACCCCCCAATACCAAACAATAACGGAGGCTGGACCAGAGAAGCCATCATCGGTATCTCCGTCGGAATCCCTACCGCTCTCCTTACCGCCGCTACCGTCTGCCTTGAGTGCGCCCGGCGGCGTGGAAGTGAGGCTCGAATTGTCAGGGAGTATGCTCGATTCCGTAGATCGTGGGCTCCCCACAGACCAGCCAGACAGACAATAGGTCCTCCTGTCCGTAATGCCAGCTATTGAAGATTTGGCCCAGGAAATGGCCAACAGCCTCGACGATTCGAAGGAGGCAGTGTAAGCCAAGATATGTTGCAGTGTTTCCAAAAGGGTAAGGGCCGAGGACTCTCTATAGAAAGAACATTACAAAGCTAGGATTAAGTAGATGATCAATCACATTGGATCGCCTGAAGCCTTAGCTTTTTTCTTGCTCGTCCTTGTTAGCAAATTGGCTGTTAGCAAAGGCACAGGAATATTGTCCCAAAAATTGAATATCAATTCAGTCTAAAATCTGAGCACAGAACAATATTGCCTCCCTGCCCCATTGCATCTACTTTGCATGCCCTCATATGATCGTTTATCAGGACCTATGCGACTCGACTTGCGCAACACGTTGGAGGTATCTGCGGAAGGAGGGGTGTGCGGAGGTGTGGTTTGAAGGGATTCGTCATCTTCGTCTCTTTGGAAGAGAAGGGGGCAGGACATAAGGCACGCTTCTCCTTTTATCTCTAGCTGATGTGTTTGAACAACGAAAACCTTAGCTTAAGGATTAGAGTTCAGTAGGCTCTCACAACTTACCTGCGTGACCAATGCGGAGGGTCAAGTCGTGAAGCTCAGTATCATCGACATCGGGCATCTGCAGAGCAGCGAGCATGTTGCGGACCGCCTGTCGGAATAAATCTATCGTTCCCTCGGCCATCACTGCTAGAATGGCCCAAGTCTGGAGTGGCCTAACCTTAGTAAAAGATTGCCTGTGTACGCAGGAACTGATCACCGAGAACGCTGCGTTTCGACGAATCTAAAAGATTATTACTCAGCAATTAGTCAACCTACGAATTCATGTTCAATCATGCATTCGACGCTCGCATCACGTGAGTTTGTCGAGTCGAGTAAATTCGTAGGTTAGGAAGAGTCCTGCGCACCTCCTGAGGATAACCACCTTAACCTTCATTTAGTGGGCCTGTTAGACGTCACCGATCACCTCGCCTTTTGGATGGTCTCTATCCAAGATGAACCCCGGAACTTCTATATAGTGGACAAGAACCAAGAAGTGTGTAAACACCAAGTGTTCTCAGCGGGCCGGCCCGTCGTGGGAGATGACGAGAGTCCAGGACTGGCTGGATAGGTCAAGGCTTAAGCGAGTCCAGGTCGTGACGTGATGTGCCCGACTCCCAGGACCCGGAGCGGTCCCAGGACTTCTTCTCCCAGGAGCTATCCCGGTCCCGGGAGCCACAGTAGTCCCAGGAGCTATGCTCCCAGGACCCGAGGCGGTCCCAGGACTTCTTCTCCCAGGAGCTATCCTGGTCCCAGGAGTATATGGGGTCCCAGGAACCCAGCGAGGAACCAACGGCACTTCTGTTGGAATCAATGTTAGACTAAATAGAGAGGTCATTAAAGGTATTGGAGTCTATATAATACTATTCTAAAGAATTTCTAAGAAACCTCTTCCTATAGCGTGTCTCGGGTACGCACGGCGGAAGTCCATGTGCGTTACATTCGTGGACCTTACGCTCCAGCTCGGCGATATACTCGCGTCTACGCGCCTACTGATTATCGCGCTACTAAATAGTGTATGCCAAATCGTAGGAGGGAGAAGAAAAAGGAGAAGAAAAACCGAAGATTCTCACTACCCTAGTTTAGGTTAGGATAGTAATAGGATAATAAGGACACGGATAGCGGATAATATTTGAATGGGGACAAGGATAGGTAGGGAGGCTGAGTTTAGTGTTAAGGCGCTGCCTGTACCTGGCTAGTGCAGGAACGGGAGGCCGGAAAAGTGTAAATCGCTTAATTCGATTCGTACTTTTATCGCACCTCCCGAAATTCACATATAAGCTATTAACTATCCGTTATCCGCCGTACCGGCTATGAATAGATGATGATTCAATAGAAGATAAGGTCAAGTAACGAGATACTACCTATTGATTTGGAGCTCGAATTAGACTTGTACTTAGACGTGGACAAGGTTAAGAATCGTTCCTTTTACTAATCTACCCTCCTTTATAGTTCTTCTAATACCCTATTAGGTAGTCAACTATCTGTACCGATATGTCGAAACCTACCCTACCACTTATAATAAAGTCGTAGTAGCTATTCAAAACATCCTATAGCCCAACTTACTAACTCCTGCCTCCACACCTCGCCCTGCCTCCACACCTCACTCTTCCTCTACACCTAGCGAATAGGCTCCTACCCCTCTATCCCCTTAGTATATCACACAGGGAGAAGAGCCTGACACTGGCGGTCAGGCTAACTAGCACGAGAACAACTTCGTCGACCCTCACGATCAAAGCCCACTAGACGTTCATGATTAGTACGAGAACCCCGTCGACCCCTATAATCAAAGCCCACTAGTCGCTATACAAGAGCCCAGTTATGGAGGTCGACCTTCAAACCAAGTATATATCGAGGACGCAGATAGCTCCGGAGACGAGTAGACGTGTGACGATTCTCAGCGTTCGGCGAACCTCGACGTTTGGCCTCTATCCGATTACAATAATAACACAGATGGTCAGGATACCCCCGGGGATAGGTAGCCCTCTGGATAGACCATCACCTCTTCGATCCGGTACTAGCTAGATATAACGTAACGTGCCTCTAAACGTAAGCAAAACTTTGAGGATAGTAGAGCTTCGAAACGTGTACATATTGAGCTCGTAGATATGGCCGAAAGCGGTCCCGAAAGTAGTGGTACCGAATACCTGATAAGATGGACGTACGAAGAATTCGCTCAGAGGTATTATATACTTGTCCCTTCATCGTCGTAGATATCAGATATCCGGGATGTGGTAAATAATATCCTCACGAAGTCGCTTGGGGCCGGTAGTAGCCACGATCTGGACAAGGACGGGACGATAATCCTCTTTCGTGCTAGCGCGTTGGTATTCCTAGAGAATCTTAGGACCAGCCGCCTCAACGCTTGTGCGATTATGATCTAGAAGAATCTGAAAGCTAAGTACTACCGCCGAAGGTATTTGGAAGTACGAAACGCGATGCTTCTCGTCTAGTCCATCGCTCGGGGATATCTTACTCGGAAGCGTGTATAAGAGGCCCGTAAGGTCCGAGCTACGACTATAATACAAAGAGGGTAGCGTGGTCATAAGTAGCGCCATAGCTTCAACGCGATTCGTAATAGCGTTATTCTTGTACAAGCTGCGGCGAAGGGCTTCTTGTAAAGAGGGGAGGTCGTGGATACCCTTATTAGAAGCGCTATGGTATTGATTCAAAGGGTGTAGCGCTCAAGGAGACAAATGAAGAGTTAGAGATAGTATCGGCGTAAGGTCGTCATTATCTAGAGCTTATAGCGAGGTAAGCGTACCCGCTGACTTCTCTCTTCCAAACGTAAGCCATCAGTCGCGGTGAGTCTAGTAGATGAGAGGGACGATAGGTGGACGTTATCTCTAGCCTGGCGATCGAGTCTAGAACGGATTGAGAGTATAGAGGGATACGAATATGCCTAGGATTTCTGCTATCGTATACGGTTCCCTAATTTTACTATTCAATTGAGGCCCGAGTAGGACGCCGTGGAATAAAGTGGAGGGCCGTAAACAATCCTAGCCCCGGATCGACTACTGAAGTAGCTCAAATTTCGTATTCAGGACGTGGACGAAAAAGGAAAGTCGATAGACAAGTCTATCAAGCCCGCGAAAGTAGTTCTCTAAGTCTTGAAGAGAGTACACCTAGTCGAACTAATAGCTAAGTTTGAAGCCGAGAAAGCTATGCCCAAAAAGAAGGGACAACGATCCGTTAGAGATAGGTATACTAACCTCCTCTTCCCAGAAACGATTAAGTATAAGCGCAAAAAGGCTAGTAGGGGGAAGAAAGGCGAAGAGGTAAGTGAGGAGCAAAGAAAGCAGGAGAAGGAGAGCGAGAAGGAGAGGAAGAAGAAGCGTAATCAAGCAAAGAGAACGCTCGACTATTGGACGAAGGGGTTGGGGGAGCCGCTATAGAGAATGACCGAGCGGTTCAGCTACGGCATCCTACTCCGGCTCCCTGCCGACGTGACAGAAAGCAGGTAAGTTCTTGCCTCTATTACTGACGGAACTCGTTGTCCTGCTTCGCTGACTATTAGACTTTATAACCTCCGGACGGATTAGTATCGAGAGGTCGTAGACTACATCGACAAGTGTTATCCAGGGTTGAAGGAGCAGATCAGTACGCTGTCCTCCCTCCTTCCGGGGATAGTAGTAGATGGACTCTCTTCAGAATAGCTAGTGATCGAGGCAATTCCTCGTGACGAATTGCTAGATCATTCCTTTGAGGAGCTATTTGCGGCGTCTGGTTATACCGAACCGTCAAAACCCAGTAGTCTCCCCTCGGCGGAGCCATCCCAGTTGCCTCTGGGTACTGCTGATACTCGACTAGCCGGTACGGCAGTCGACCCTTCACTTGATCCAATGTTGACTAACTAGTCGTCATTCCATGGCTAAGATGCTATCGAGTCAGCGCAAGGTACTCTGGGACACCGTGCTTCTGAAGATTTGTGGTTGCCTTCACCTACCGCTGGAATTGGCAATAGAACTCCAAGGCACATCACCTCGGACCTTAGCGAAGACGGACCCTCATCACCTCAGTCCGTAATATGGGCAGAACAAGCTGAATATAATCTACCAGGAATTGACAATGGAACCCCAATTGATTTCATCTCGGGCTTTCGCGAAGATAGACCCTTATCACTTCAGCCGTTATCCGTGGTATGGGCTAGAGACACTGAACACAATCCACCAGGCATTGCAATTGAAGCCCGGAATAAAATAATACAATCCCACAGCACCGGATTGGGACACTTTCCCACGGAGTTATGATGCACAAAACGGATGAGCTCATTTCACTCATAGCAATAATATAATTAATGACAACCTTATATAACAAAGTACGACCAGACACAAGGACATAAAGAAAACCAGAACGAAGGCTCATATATCCGATCCAAACCGGCGTGGATTCGGAGCCCACGGACCCGGCTAAAAATAACTGTTCATAGCTTCCTTCGGCCCCGCGCCCTTGAAATCGTATTCGAAATCCTCGCATGCGGTAATAGCTACTTCTAGATAGGATATAGCCATCTGGTATCCCTCTTGAATAGCCAGAGCTTGAGCCGTTGACACTAGGTTTTTGATCTAAAACGATACTATTGATTAGTTTACTTCTCGAACACGTGAAGGACGTACCTACCTCGCGACCATTACGCCCCTTCCGTACCTAATTATCGAAGGCGTCCCGGCTATAAATTAGTGCTCCCTGAGGCGTGGCTACCTTTTCCAGAAAGTATCGCCAGATATTGGTCCGCTGCTCTAGGTTTAACTTGTCATACTTCAGTTTGAAGTAGATCCTACTAGCGATGGCGTTATCGATCTACTATACCCGGTTAGTGGTGAGGAATATCATCCCTTGATAGTATTCCAGGGTCCGTAGGAACACGTAGACGAGAGTATTTCGATGGATATCTTGGGATGAGCGCTACTCGAGAAGTATATCCGCCTTATCTAGGAGGAGGACCGTGTTCTATCGAGAAGCACGCTTAAAGATATGAGGTAGTCGCTCTTCGACGGCCTCTACTATTGTGCTGAGCTCGCTAGTAGAGACCGGTATGAGTGCCCTATGAAGATGTTCGGCGAGTAACTCGGCCGTTAAGGTCTTCCCCACACCTGGTGGCCCGCTAATATAACCTGTCAGTAGAAGCACGACATAAGCGGAGACCAGATACTATACTACAAAAGAACGCTAAACCCTTGCCCTTTTCCTTCGACAATATCGTCAAAGGTATTAGTCGACGCCCGCTTAACATAGGCTTCGGAAAGAGCTTATATAGCCTTCTTCTTCTTTACAGGGATGTGAAGGTCATCTAACGCCGCTTGTTTCTAGTCAATCTCTTTGATATCGGCGATAGCTAACTCTACTATATTAATATTAGCCGAGGGGGAGCTATTACTATAATAGAAAAGAATCAAATACTCACCCCATCTACTCTTACCTAAGCTAAACCCAGGAACGGTTAGACTATAGATAAGTAGGTCGTCTCCCTTTACTTCTGACGGATCCATTCCATTGCCCTTAGTAGTAGACAGCCCCTCTTTATCATCTTCATTATCTTCGTTAAGATTGAGAATACCCTAGCTAGGTGGTAGTAGTAGTAGTGGGCCCCTATTGGATTCCTTGATACTTGGTCTAGAGTAGTTCGGGTTCTCTTCTCGAAAATAAGCCGCGTCGACCACGACTCGGCTCTTGACGAAAGTTTCGATAACCCGTCCTTTCTCGATATAGAATACCTTACCTTTGTACTCGTAGAGGTAGATATCTATTATAGACAGAAATTTCTGACCGTATTCGGAGAGGTGGGCCCTCACTTGCTTTTCACCTAGGTAGTATTTGAGGGGGAATACCTCTAGAGAAGTGATCTCTTTCGCCCTACGGAATTTCTCAATAGTATACTTACTTGAGGTCTCCCTAAATACCTTCCCGTTAAAATCCAGATAGCGAGCCTTGATATAGAAGTATTCTACCTTATCCTTTATTCTTTTCTCTTCCCCAAATTCGTACCTGACGTATCTTAGCTAGCTAGTGCCGAAACATTTGGTATATGCTAGAGTATTCAGCTTAAATAGCGTCTATAGAAGGTCGTACGTGATTTGATACTTCTCGAGAAGTAGGCTAAGGCGCTCAGTGGTCGAAGCGTAAGCTATCCTGATAAAATCAAGTAGTAAATCTAGATGCTCTAGGGTAGAACGATCGAGGGCTACGCTAAGGTCTTAGCGGCACTCCTCTAGATCGGACAAGTAATAGTAGAGTAGGCTTTACTCCACCTAGTACTTAGTTAGTAGACGCTCTAGTATTTGAGTACTCGGAGCGGCTCGAGACTTACCGAAGGCTTCTCTTTATAGAGGCAGATCCCCTAGACATCTTATAGAACCTTCCGGAGGATGTCCCGTAAGCCCGAAGATTTAACATCTATATATTAGATCTGATTCTTGGTCTCTTTATCTAGACCACTGTCAGGAGTAGAGGTTGAGATAGAGGCTCGGATACTCACTAATACGTGTACGAACGATAAAGATATAGTGATCAAGTTCATTCACTTTATCAGGTGGCGTCAATGATTCCACGACTTTATACTTGTACTCCTTCTTGTCCCAGCTATATGATATTAGCGGCAAGGTCGGGCTGTACTCTGGTATACGTATACTTCGTTGACCTTCTTAAACTCTAGCGTCGAAGCTCAGGCTTTCGGTTCCTCAGATTTGTCTCTATGGCTAGCACTGAACGGCTTAGCGGGAGGGGGAGGCTCTTACTTAGCATTAACCGACTTGAGCACTTCCACAAGCTACTAAGTAAACTCTATAGCAACCTGTAAGGATGACTTCGTCGTATAGTTAGGGCAGGGAGATAGCGTGGGTGGTGGGTTCCCAAGTAGGGTTTCAGAATAAGAGAAGTAAGAGGACAGAGTAGGAGCTATCTTCATTACGGCTATCGCATTTGCTATCTCCGTAGCCTAGTCATCGCTCCACGCGACGGCATGTAATAGACCTGGGCTATCCGGTAGGGACACTAGTAGGGACAATAGGGGACCGCAGCAAACCATCTCTGTTAGAGCCGTTATTAATGTGGAGGGATAGTAGCTAAATGGATCCTTAGTAGAGTTTAATCTATAGTCCGTTAGAAACATACACTTCTGTCTTGAACTCTGGCTTGGAAGCTATCTCAGGTAGAGTATCTTCTAGTTTAATATCTTCGGATATCCTTAGCGGCTTCGACTTTACTTCAATAGGCTTCGAGATGAGTTTCTCCACATTACTAATAGCTTCCTCTAGTGATTTCCTGTGTTCCAGAAGAAACGAGAAAATTTCCGCGGGGCTAAATTTCAGCTCCGGTATATTACTAGCAAACTCCTTTACTAACTGCTCAACTCTCTCGGCCTCTTCCCTCTAACTCACTACGGCTTCATAGACCTTTGTATTGTCTCCTGATTAAGCGTCCTCGGGAAGAGCGACGTCCTCTTATATGGGCTTAAAGACGAGACAGAAGAGGTCAGCCGTTATTATATTGTCAGCGAGCCTAAGCTCGACCTTTTTGTCTACACGGCTAGGTCGTATGAGTGCTCCGTCGAGGCGTATGATGTGGTTAGTAGTTATAATTAAGATCCGGCCTTCTTGTGACCCTATACCATCGATAGCGTTCAAGAGAGTAGATAGGGATACTATCCCAGATTTGCTCTCCTGAGAGGGAGAGCTAGTTGCCATCTGGCGAGGGTCCTTCGTTTCAGTGTCTCGATTCAAGCTCACGGTATTAATATCTTCCAAAAGAATAACGTAGTGACTTGGAAGCTTAGCGAATAGGCTCTCGAGGATGGCTTCGTTAATAGCAGAAAGTTTAAGGATATAGATATCCAAACCAAAATTACTAGTGATAGATAAGCTTAAACTCGATTTTCTAGTTCTAGGGGGTCCGTATAGCAAGTAACCCTTCCGGTAAGGGATTCCACGATTGGAATACCACTATTAGGATATTAGCTCAAGGAAGTCCCTAATATCTTCTAGTAGCTTAGTCTTCCTATCCTTATTAAGAATAATTGTCGAGGTACGTCTAATATCCGATACTTTAGACTATACCCAGGCATAATCTTAGTACCTATAAAGACAGGTTTTACCCTGAACAAGCTTTGTATACTCGGTATAGCACTTAGAGAGTAGTTCCTTAAGAATTTACGGAGATCTACTAAAGCAGGAGATAGAGAGCTCTTCTCGGCTATTGAAATCTCCTACTTAATATTAACGCCGGAACATAAGCCGACGGCCCTTATACCGTATCAAAAAGCTTCTATTCTAGGGCGTGTAATATAGAGACTTTTTATTCGTATCTCTACTATTTGAAGGATCATTTCTCGAGTAGTTCAATAAAGAGGCTAAGTTAGTAGTAACGAGGGAGGAGCGAGTGTTCTGGGCGAAGCTCTGAGAAGATGTCCATAGTATGAGTATATTATATGTATCCTCGCGATATCGAAGATGAATAGTTGAAGCTACTTATTGTCAGAAAGTGGGCTCTCTTATTCGGATAGAGGAAGTTCTTACTACAATAAGCCTCAAGTAATCCCCAAAAGTACTTGTAAATATACCCACAAGCGAATACAAATAACCCAAAGAAATAGAGTAGAGGAGTATAGACGCTCAAGTCGATAGTGAGATACCATTAGATAGCGGTAGATATATGGGCGAAGCCTAGAAACAAGAAATCCAGGATCGAGGCTTAAGTGTCTGAGAATAACTGAATTAGTAGGGAAACATTCTCAATGTATCCTACTATTATCTTATTCTGTGAGATAGTAGTAGGATGTTTTCAGACGGATGATAGATCGCTTTATATACGTAACAGATAAGATATATACTAGGTAAGAAGGTTTAGAAAGATGATTAGAAGAACTAGATACTAAGAACACAGAGGGCGATGATGATGAAAACTTCAGAGGAATTACACCCTTATATATCCGTCTACGCTAATATCAGACTTCCGATAAAGGATACCGATTACCCTTAGATACACTTGAAAGCCCGCGGTTATAGTATGATTTGGCGTCTTGAATTATTATTCATTATATAGTAATATGGGGGAAGCAACGTATTAACTAGGAGTATTAATAGAATATTATTAGAGGAAGAGTAGCTAGTACTTAATAGGATACTCTAGAACACTATACTTCACGCTCCTATAGAGTAATGTATGTCTTTCTACATCGGTATTAATAGAAAGAATAATCTTCGAGCCTAGTCTATTTTGGGAGACTAAGGCTATAGAAGGTTTCCTATACTCGTATCTTTATTAGGAATCGTGTGGTCCCTAGTCTTCGCCACTTAGTAATAAATTAATTTTAATTCTGATCGATAGGAGCTAGATTCGATTAAATAAGACGGTTAAATAAGAAGCTAATACATAGTTTATTACAAGAAAGATATAAGGGTACGAATTTCCCTTCAAGTTTAATTATTCGCCTTCCTAATTCTTTAAGCTTCTTCTGAAGCTTTATACTTCTATATATCTTATCTCATCGAATTATCTACTAATCCTCCACATTAATAATAGCTCTAACAGAAAGCACAACAACAAGTAGCTCGAACCAGCTATTATCCGAGTCTAAAGGTGATAATAAACTTGAAGAGGCGCCGCCTGAAATAGACCCATCTACTATCGAGATTCTTCAGTCTACTGTTAGTGGATCGGATGAGCTCACAGACCTGTCTACGGACGAGTATCTTCGAGGAGTAACCTAAGTAAGGGCCATCTATAGTATATTCATATTCTCCTTAGTTAATAGTCAACTCAGATCAAGAATATTATAGCCACAGCATATGTTTTAGCCTCAAGGGAAGGAAGCCTAGCTATAAGAGAGTAGAAACAGTCCTGGAGTGAGATGGGCACCTGTGGCTAGGCTAGATTATTGATATGAGATCTTGATTTTTAGTATTTCTAGTTTGATTTGAACGTCCTTTCGAATTTCATAGTATATCGTAACCTCGAGAGAATTAAGGTTATAGCGTGCCTAAGAAGGGTAGTCGCCTATATAAAATATTACTTGTTGTCTGATTTATTATTAATTAAGCGGTATAGGCGCCATTAATTGATCCACAAGTGACTTCCCAGGGGCGTTAGGTCTACTATACTATTATGTGAAGCCTTGTCCACCGAAGCTTTGAGGTGCTCCTTCGGTGTCTTGAGGACCGCCTTATCTACCTATGTTCTGCGGCCATATCGAGTCTATAGTTCTCTAAAAGGGAATATCTCCCTCTGGTACCCTTTCGATTCTAAGACCTCTATCGGGTTAAGGCAATATTCCTTGATTCTCGTATAATAGTCCGTAACGGAGGTCTATTCTTCCGCGGCCAGCGCGGGACGTTCAATTAGGGAAGCTAATTCCTTCATCCCTTGGATACACTTGTAGCCCACGGCCGTAGCATGATACGTTGGCGCCTAGATAATTAAGATAGCTTCGCCGATTCTCTATATAGTAATGTGGGGGAAGTAAGACATTGATGTGGAGCGTTTGGACCTGGATATTGCATACGAGCTTCGATGCTTTAAAGCATTACCTTAACTAATTAGAGGCACCAATAATGGAGAGGGTACCACACGGAGACGTTCCATTTTTGGGAACCGTAGAATCGATACGCCATGAACTCTTCCTCTAACAGGATCCTCATCCCCGAGGCGGCTAGCGGCCCACGATTGAGGTATGATGCACGCCCCTGGATAATCATGATGGCTTCGTCAGTTCATCATGCGGATAACGCGGAGAGAAACGATGCATTGAAGTGGAGTATTAATAGTGTTCAGACTGCACGACTTTGGTTGCAGGAAGCGTTGATGGAGGATCGTGGTATCCGGTTTCCCAGGGCTGCAATCCATGTCACAGCTTTCACTGGAAACTTTGAACAATTAATATGGCTTTATTGGTATATCATGCAGATAACGCTGTGATCGAGTGCACGAATTGAAATCTTAATAAGGAAAGGTGTTTTTGGGTTGATATCTAACATAATAGGAAGAAAAACGTGGTTAGTCGAGAGTATTCGAGAAAATATTACTTAATGCTAGCGACTGGTCCTATAATTTAGTTCCCAGAAGCTGACGAACGGAATAGACCTTAATTCGCCGCTAGAGTTGGTGGCGTCCAGAGACAGGCCGGATCATACAGAAGCAGGGTAGGGCGATCCGCCTCATAGCGGGGAGTTTCTGGAAACTAATAGCCCTGCCCATTCCTCGAAAATAAGAACGAAGTTTTTAAATCTTTCTCTCGCTAATTTCTAAAACTAAATTACCGTCGCCAGCTTCTGGAAACCCGCAAATAACCTCAGCAACTAACTTATGGAGAGATGACAACCAAGCTAACACTTGGCGCTCACGCTATTAAAGTACTAATGGAATAGGCTAAAAGGTTTAATGCGATGTCGGTGCATCTCGCGAAGTCGGCCGATCTCGCGACTAGTCAAGCTGATGAGATTACTAAATGGACTTCGAAATTAATCGGTGCTATTACAAAGATCCGACGAGAGACCTAAGACGAAGCTGTAGCATGTCGGGAACGCGTACAAGATAAGATTCACACGCTCAAGACCCAAGCAGACTTAGCCAAACGAAAGATACTAGACACCGCCGAATTGGATTCGTCATGGACTATAAAGGCGAACTTTAGGTTAATATTCGGACCCCTAAGAGACACAGAATATAAGAGCAGAGCGACCAAAGCTATAATGGCTACGAACCTTATTAGAATAAATACTATCCGCGGTTTATGTGAAAGTAACCCTCACGGCGTGATTACCCTCTCAACGACTTATCCTACCAAAGTCTGGACTAAATCAAGCCCTGGAGTTTTTAATGGCATTATCAAGTAAGTAAAAGAGGAGAAGGGACAGGATTAGCCTAAGGAGATAGTCGATATTATGGACGAACTAGAAATGGAAAGACTAATGAGTGTCGAGTTTAGAAATCTTCGTGGTATGACTAACTTCGTCTTTGCGTTTGTGACTAACCAGTGAGCAGCAAAGATCTCCTAGCGCAAGGACCGACACCGTCCGAGGATCGATGACTCTGATAGACCTGCACGGGAGATTGAACCATTGCCGCTAGTGCAGACTAGCGAATTGGCTACTCAGACTCCTCTGTCTAGCCAATATACCTCCGGGAGGAGTATGTGACAATCATCCTATAACTATTCGCAACACTGACCTCAAAATAGCTTAACTGCTAAGTCTATAACAAATGGCACTTATTACACCATCCTTCAATCGCGGTATATAATACTACTCCCTTTACACGGACAAGGCTAATTAAACGTCAGATGAAACGCAAGATCGGGGTTACAAGCAAGACTTAACCACTGATAGTGGGTATAGTGGAACGTTTAATATTAATGAATAGCGGTACCCGCCGCGACATTACGAGAAACCGGCAGCAGCTAATTCATTGTTACCATACAAGGAAAACAGGGGTGAGGAGAAGCTTTGAATATATATAACGAGGCACCGCTAATAATCTATTAACAGAAATGAAGTATATATACATAAATGCACTAGCTAGCAATATATCGAAAATACCCGAGCTATTTAGAGCAGCCGTCCAGAATAGCCAGTAGTGGAAATCGGAAAGAAGTCAAGGATTAGAGACGACAGGATACTAGCCAAGTTTATTCCCGAAGGATAACAGACAAGATGTCTCCTTTACTATCTGGTGTGGCAACGAGGACGGAGTACACCTGACAGATTTCTTTGGGGGATAACTTGAAATCTCCTCCTAAAGTACTATGAAATATACGCTACCACCTCTAACGTAAATAGAATACCCGGCAGGCATATCATATTCCAGATATTTAGTTAACGGAGTTCCGTTGGCATTATCTATATGGGTTACGTAGTCGCCTATTTACTTATTATAGATAGAAAGATAATAGCCTTTAAAGTATATCTTCCTTGCCCTTTGGGAATTTGCAGGGAAAGTATAAATCTGGATATCCTTTTCTTCCCGTCTAGCTAGAGCTTCATCGCCTGTCTACGTGGACAAACATATATCAGCTATAAGTACATTAAAGGGAGAAAAATGGAAGTTCAAAATATCTAACCTGAACCTGAACCTAAACCGGAACCTGAACCTTAGCCTTTTTTAGTATTTTCGACAACTCCTAACGTTCGCTAGCTATGTGTAATGTGTTAATAAAGGGCTCCTAGATGCCACGAAGCTGAGTACTCACTGGGTCTACGCCCACATGCACCTTATGGATATGATTACTGAGTAGCTTGGCCGAGCTATCGTAGCAGACGTCGAAGTTGTATGACGACGCGATAAGGAGGAAATGGCTACACGCGTTCTCGATCGCGGATAGTTGGCAAACCCAGAGAAGCAGGGAGAATGCTCTTGGCCTATACGGCATTAGTAGCTACACGGGCTGCAGGTGAAACGCCTTAGCTACCCTCGCTCACGCAGTTCTTCAGTGATGTTATTCTAGTGCGGATATTAGTCCTTAATAGCGAGGGGCTTCGTGGATACAACCTAGTTTCTAGAAGGTGCGGTGGGTGAAATAAGGTAGGAAAACGGCGCGCGGCGAAGAGAGAAATGAATTTAATGAAATAAATCGCTGGCGGAATGCTAATAGAGGACGGAAAAGAGGGCGCAATGGCTGCCCCTTAGTATAGTTGGGATAAAGTCTACTGGCGGAACTAGGTGGAGCTGGTCGGGTAGAACAACTGAGTCATCGCTAACGCTCAAGAAACAACCTTGGATGGTGCCCTGATCTCTCTTGCTTACAATTCGAGAGGTTAGTGAGGTTATTCATTTGTATGGAGAAGTTGTGTATATAAGGCTTTCCAAAGTGGTAGTGGGGCTCCGGGTATGCCTATGATAATTTATTCAGTAATCCGATAATGACCGAAAATACCCTAGTGCACTTTAGGCTCTAGTACGTTTAGAATACGTCAGGCTGAAATACGCTCTAAGCTTTAGTCGCAAAGTTCCAGAAATGTAACTATTTAGGATTCTTATATATCTTCTACTAAATTAAATCCTCTAAGCAATCTCAAATTAACGTAACTCCAAGCACTAGATTAAACGTCATTAGGTTATTCAGAATCCTTCAGGCTCAAAAATGCGCTAGTGCTTCGGTCGCGAAGCTTCGGGCTTAAAGGAGTGACCTTAAGCGGCATAACCTTTATTCTGGAATATTCTGCGAAGACCTAAGCCGGCAAAGTTATAGGGGGCTTTCATAAGTAAGGAAAGGCCCAGGTATACTCAAGTCCAAAGCCTATAGAATATTAGGGCACTAGACAAAATGAATCAGCTAGTCTTTATTTATCCTAGCGCCAACTAATATCACCGGCGTAGCTCAATTTACACCACCGCCTAGCCTATAAATCTTTAATCCTTCTCCACGCAACGATATAAAGCGATCCTTCTCGGGCGATGTTTGTTAGACACGTTGAGAATTTCCTCCCTTGTTTCGATCGTTATTCCCGGTGATATTAATTATTGCAAAAGCATCCATTAATAAAGGAAACTTATCTCAAGAAACCTAACCCATCATTAACGTCAAGTTCAGAGGATACTCAAAAGCCATGTTCTGGTATATCTGACCTCATATATAGTCCTACCTGTATAACTTACATAGGATAGTGAAATGGACCCCCTAATAGACGTCTCTGTAACTCGAATCAATTCCTATCGTTGGACTATAGGCTCCTCAATTATCTACGAAAAGGTCACGAATCCAGAATCGAAACCATCGAATACTATTAGTAGCTAGCAAGATAGAGGTAGCACCTTCTATCTTAGGAGGCGAAATAGGGATAATCTTTCGGTATTAGAAGTGGATGTATAAGTCAACCGAATATATGAAGAAGGAACCTCAGCTATAGTTTAGCGTATTAGAGATAACGCGTTCTATAAAGTACACGCCTGGTGTAAAGGGTTAGAACTTAAGGCTAATATAATTTAATTTATTACAGAGAATGCCTTGGGTATGCCTATACCAGAAGTTATTCATTCCTGGATTAATCGAGACCTTAATCGGACCTTTCTCATAACGAAACGAGTAACCGGACAAACATTAGAAGAGGCATGGCCTCAACTATCCTCAAGTTAACGCACACGAATTACGGAAAATATCGCATGGTACTGCGTCACACTTGCTATAAGGACGTCATTTTACTTCGAAACCGTTACTAGATGTGGTATTTTTGAACCGCGACTAATGGAGAGTGCGTAACCATCCCATCCAACATGGTTGCCTAGGATGCTCGGTCCATTCTCATTAGAGGGCATCGTAACCTATATGACGAATATGTCGGCTGAACCTCCTCCTAACATTAATGCTCCCTTTATCTTATACCACGCTAATCTTGGGCCGACTAACATCATGGTATCAAAGAATGGTAATATTATCACTAGAATTATAGACTAGGAGTCCATAGCATATTACCCACGATTCTGGGTAGCTACTAAGCCTATCGTTACTTCCGCTTTTTGGCTTAAATCTACTATGATTGAGCCGAAATTATGGGGCGAACTCTTAGGCCAGGCACTTGAGGCAATGGGTTATAAACGGCTAGACACTATATACTATAATTGGAATAATGCTAGAAGACTCTAATGGTTATATCCTTTAATGACAGTAATCCATAGCCAAGAAGAACTTTAATATATCTCCTCACGGGGATATAACTACACATAAACCTCTCGTCCAAGCAACGAGACTACCTAGGATCGATTATTGAAACAGAAAGCCCCGTTTGCCTTTTCTGTAAATGAATATGGATAATAAAGCTTAATTTAAACGAAATCGACCAAATATCAGATATTTAACGCCATTATCACTTCCACCCTAAGCCGTATTGATACCTGCTATATACTTACATGGTAATAACACTCTAAAACTTTAGTTTCTAATTAGGAATAGTAATAAAAAGAGTTAATACCGGGCAATAGCTGAAGTGGAATTTATTCCATTGGTGCTCTATAGCCCTCGTACTTAAGCACGCTTGTGTTATTGTTATATGTGCAATCTTTATTAGTATAGCGCTTCTCATCCTTTAGCTCGGCGATGTTGGACTAGGCCATATTTGGGGCTAGCTCAGTGAATAGAGGATTGAGATTATTTGAGGGCTTGTTAGAAAGTAAGGTAGGCTCGAGATTTAATATTATTGCTAATAAGGCTAAAAGCTAGACTATGGTTAAAACCATTGCAACTTCACGAAGGTAGTAAAGGTCTTTATATTCTGCGCCCTACCTCTACCTAGTAACCGAAGGCTAGGAAAAAGAGATGTTATGGCACTTACGTGGTGCGATAATACATGAGACGGATGTACCTCGGGAAACTGATTCATATGGAAAGTGAGGCACTATCGAAAAGCGATAAGACGCCTCCGTCTATGTCGATATGATGATGGCTACTTCGATTTAGTGGAGAAAGTGGCTAATATGTAGAGAGCTGGAACTGGGAAATACCTATACGATATGTGAAGCTAAGAACAACAGGCAGCCGTTAATGGACGCAACCCCATATCAAAATCGGCGACTCAAATCGTTACTAGCCTTACTAAGCCTTATGAATCAGGCTATAAAATAGGCTATTCTATGCAATGACAGATAAGATACTTTCGGATTAGTATAAATCTTTATACGATATAGCGCTAAAAAGATTTCCCTAAGCTAGCTTTAAGTTTCAATCCGGGGGATAGTTGCTACGTTCCAAAAACGTAATGGTTTGCTGGACGGATGCTGCTAAGAATGGTTATAAGATTAACCGAGTTCCGGCACTCGCACATTCACGTGATTATGGCTGCCTAGACAACCCATTCCAGCAATTCTCGCGTTAAGAAGAAACCATCTCCCTCCACTATACATCCTTAGGTCTCTATGCACGCGCTAGGACTATAGTTCACTCCAACATATTACATTCTGCGTTAACTATAGTCTTTGATATAGCTACTACCTCAGAACTAGACATAATTAGCAGTAACCCGATTAAGGGAGGGCTAGGTATATTCCGTCGTCTCTTCGAATCAACACGCGCAGATCTAGGTGTCGCTAATTCTTCCAATATGGTCCAAGCCGTCTTTTCAACAGCTACTATTAGTATGGCTCAACTTCTTATGGCTACCTTCTTTGCTAATATACATAGCTACCAAAAATTTATTACTCGACCATATCCTTGCTCTACAAAACGAACCAGCAGCTCGTATCCTTTAATCACGAATAGCCGATAGAACCCTCTCTGGTGGCCTTACTATATTATATAGTCGTATTAACTCAAGCCAATGGAGTGTTATATTAGCTATCCCTCTCATGGAACAAGTTCTTAGTAGCGAACCTAATTTAGCAACTTGGAGTAATGCGGAATTCTGGAGTGCCGTGTTTGGTTTGGTCTCATAGATACAGACCACTACCCCGTCGTCTGAATCGATCCCTTAAGCTAGGAATTCGATGTTGACGCAGTGATTAACTAAAGCATTTGCGGCCTCGTTTCTTGTTTGATAGACGCTAAAGTAATATATATGTTACTCTCGAGCGAAAAGGTTTAAAAGGGAACTCTCCCAAGCCATTACTCCCCTTCCCAAAAGCTGGAAGCGCAGAATTTGTGCAGCAGCACGACTCACATTTCCTGCTGGTAGTTACTAGGGTGACTTCACTCCAAGTATACACATTGAATTCGCTGAGTTTGGTATTGCGAGTATAGTTAAAACCTGTCTAGTTGAGTTACACGTGGAAGGATCTAGGGACAGAAACAAGATTAAAGCGCAGGTACTGCCTTAGAGAGAAAGAAGACGGTCCAGTTTTCACCCTTTGAATTTCTTAAACTAAGAGTCGTATATTTATACTCTAACTTCTTCACTGGACCACATCTGATCTTGGGTGCCAGCCCAATATCTTTCATTACTCTAAAGTCTGAGAGTTCTCCCAGAAAAGCAGTAGAGCGAGCTCGAGAATCCTCTATACCAGGTATTAGTAGAGGGATTATGTGATATGAGGGGGGAGAAAGAGGAGCTATGGATAAATATCAGCGAGAGTGAAGAAGAATGTGAATATATAAGGTTCACGGACGTACTACAGGGCATAAATGATATGCTACGTTGATTTTTAATCGACGTTGACTCCAGCCGCCCCAAGTATAACCGACGTAGACTATGCTGTCTCAAGCCGGCGCTTCTTCACATATAGTTAATCGCATGCGCAACTTCCTTGGTGAGGCTTTCTTCCCCTTTAAACTATCCCGCTTCTAAACCTGCCCATAAATAATAGCATTTTTCTTCTACGTCTCCTTTCTTGGACGTAATGTTCGAGTCGGTTGAGAAGGTGGAGGGGAGCCTGCTAACGGTAATGGCGCAGGCGTTAGGGGTTTAATAGCTAGCGGAGCGGTAGGTACAAGGTGTTAGTGAAGGCATTACAGTGCCTTGACTAGTCCCTAGAGCGACATAGGCGACTGCTAACCCAATTCATCCACGGGTTTGATTAACGGATTTTGTGACACGAGGTCGAGTAAGGCGTTCCAAAGTCCAGAAGGAATATAACTATGGCTTATCCCGACCTCCTAGGATATATTTTCGAGGCTTATTTTATAGAAACGCAATTGGATCTTGCGATAGGCGTCGAGCCCCTTTCTGAAATCATCCGCATTCTCTGCGTCACGAGCTATTCTTTCGAAATCATCGCAAAAGTCGCCATAAGTTTGGATCACACTTAGGACGGTATTGAATTCATTCACCAGGGGCCAGAAATCATCGACGGTCATATCGAACCTCCAGGGCTCCCACTCAGGTCCGTAGTAATCATCGAAGTCCATAGTTGGAGAATTATAATGGCGGCTTTGAGAGAGAAGAGGAAACTACCATAGTTCGGGTTCCGAGGTAACCCTCGGAAGCTGACTCAACCATACTAGCTCTATCTCGTCGGCTGTACGAGTGGACATGTGACCCTCGGAAGCTGACTCGACCACTAGCTCCTTCTCGGCGGCACGAGTACCGGCAATAGCGTTGCTGTTCACGCCACAGCGGTTGAAGTTTGGCCATGCCCCTACTACTATGTAATACTATGCCCCGTGTGGTTCAACATGCACTAGCGGGTTGGTTACTACAGGGGGTTTAGGTTAGCGGTAGACAAGGAGGTAGTGGGAAGTGAATAAGTCCTGAGAAGATAAGTGGCAGCCTTCCCATCGTCGTGCTCTCAATTCCCAAGACTAGTTATTTTTCACTGCTTGACGAAAAACACTAGTTGTTCTCGACGACTTGACCAAATGGATATTCCATCAGAAGGAGGGCATATACCCGAGGCCGACTATGAACGTATATCTCTTACTAACCTAGTTCTGGACGAAAAGTATGAAAACAATGGCGGGCGAGTTCTTTTGAAACTTCATGGAATGACAGGAAATATAACGGTGACTCCCGTAGGAAATATGTATTACCTTGATGTCGGGGACGACCTCGAGTGTAAAGCGGAGCAGCTAATTAATTTGGACTCGAAAACGAACATTACTTTAGTCGCTTAAGCTTTTCTGGACATCAAATTCTCGTTAAGCGTCTATCTCAAAGACAAGGAAGGCCGAAGTCGGCCTCTATTATACGATTTATACTATGACTACACGAGCAATAATCTCATTATTCGTAATAGATCCGCCGTTCCGGTTAAGATCCATCCTATATCCGACCCCAAAGCCAAGCAACTATTTCCGCAGAAGACAAGGTATTTAAGCCCTGGGACGTACGGAATTATCATTTATAAAAGCCGTGTCCTGGACCTAAGGGTCCTAGCGAGAGTAGATATACTAGATACTACTCGGAAGCTAGTAAGGCCAGGGATGCCTAGTACACATGGCGAGAAATCACTCAAAAGAGAGCTACTAGTATTGGAAGGGGAGTTAAACGAGTCTCCAAACACGCTAGTTCAACAAATCCGGAAGGTTGGCCATAATATGAATAATAGTTCCACCTTATTTCTTACCACAGGTATCCACGATATTTTATCCTCACAATCCGGGACTAGTAATCCCTTCGTGGATCTCCCTTAACATAGTGCCCTGGACATCCCTAGAGTCCTGGGCATGGAAGGTTACTAGCTCCATAAGCGTAAGGTTCTCTCGACGCGAGATAGGTCCGAAGTCTACCTAGCCCAACATAGTGGTATTAACCAGGAGATTATAGTAAAAGTCTTAAAAGTCCGGAGGAGTAGGGCCTCGGCCGATAATAGGTCGTCTCTCATAGATTATGCAGAGGCTTGGTTACGGGAGTATAATGTCTAGAATGGACTAAAACATATATATGTTCTCAACTATAAAATAGCGATCTTTTTCGGTATAACTAACTATTTAAAAGGAATTAATCGTCAGTTTATACGGTAGTAACGCCCGTTTCCTAATATTTTTTAAAGAATTCGCCCCGGGGTACGACCTCGCTATAAAGGGCGTATGGCGGAATGTAACTAATAACTACTTTTGTGGCTCAGAAGATAATGCCTTTCAGGTCTCGATTCATATCGCGAGCGCTCTAGAATACCTATATGGTCGAGGGTTAGAGCATAACGATATCAAGCCAGGTAACATTTTGCTCTCCAAAGAGCGAGGTACTATTCTTTGCGACTTCGGTATTTCACGTTAAATAGTTCCTTCAAGAGCAACGAGCAGTGGGATACCATGGTATATACCTCCGGAATACATCACTATTAGCCAGCGAGGGCAGCCTGGTAATGTGTTTACATTCGGCGTGACGATACTATATTTGAGAAAGCTAATATCCCTCCCTGATATTGGCCGAGGTTTCGTGATTGTAGACATTCATTCTCGGAGCACGGGGCTATAACAGGTGGCGAGGAACAAGATGGCATCGTGTCTTGCGAAGGTCGCGGCTGCCAGGGCATAATTGGAGCTTTTAACCGAAGCCTTCATTATTCGGGACATGTTGAGTCTAAAGGGGGTGGATCGACCGACCGCTGCCGAGCTGGTCAAACGCTTGAATGATGAACTATATAGAAGGAACCATTGACCACAAGTGAAGGAGAAAATTAGTGATCGTGTGGCAAGCGAGGGAGAGAGAGCGTCACAGAAATCAATTGACCATAGCTCTACTACAGAAGAGAACGAGTCGATTGAATGGGTTCTAAGGAGTCCTGTATGAGAGAATGATACCAGGACACTAATGAACATGGAGAGTACATCAACTGTTTCTAGTACAGGCGTTGCGCCTCATGTCGCCTTCTAATCTCAACCTCTTCATTTCTTTTGTGTTATCTCACCCATGCATCTGATCCCCTTTCCTCCTCGCCTTGAGCACCGCTTCCCTCGACCGTACCTACTCCCACGTCGGGACTGGCCGACAGAAGGATAAGATCCTTTTGAGATGTCACAGCAGACGTCACTGGACAAGTAGGCACACAAAGCTTGAGCTACCGCCTGTCCACCTGCGGGAGGAAGCCTACTCGCCTCTGGGCCGTATCATATTCCAGCGCGTACGTATTGCGGGCCGAGTCCTGCCTGGGAATTTGCGGAAGATCCACCCCCAAGACTTATCCTCTTTCTTATATGCTAGCAAGCGCTACTCGTCTAGGTCTGACCATCGGCTGTGCTTGCTCGTGCTCGAACGGCCCTGCTCGCCCTCGCTCGAACATTCGTCGTCGTCGCTGCTAGACTCGGAATCGCTGTCACTCAATCCACCGCCGTCGTTGCTGCTTGACGGCTCACTTCGCGATGCAAGAGCCCCGGTATCAACGGCTCTGCCATCCTGGGGCCGGGTACGCGTCGTATTTCTGTGGATACGGCCTACCTCTGCAGTCGACACGGTCCCTCCGCCGGACGACGGTTGGGACGAGGTATACCGGCTGAGACCAGTCACGAGGAACGAATGTTGCTCTATCGGCTTGATGCTGAAGTCGGCAATCTTCCCCACATGGCCGATGCTTGCGATGAGTCGGGTAACCTGGCCGAAAGAGACTCCTCGCTCGGCACCACCGTCCCGGATCACTGCAGTGAAGGAGCAGCAGTGTGGGGAGTGCGGGCGGAACGTAACCTCAGTCAGCGTGGGCAGGGCGGCTCTGGACGATCGGTCAAGGTTGCAGCAGTCGGGCGACATGTATGTATCCGTGGCGTATAGTGCAGAAGGTCGAGCCTGGGGACTAGGGACTGCGGCAACTCTCGAAGCCTGATCAGGTGGGGGGTGCGACTTGGAAGAGCGCTTGTGAGGCCTGGAGAGTGGTCTATGCTGGCCGGTAGACTTCTACTGAAGACGAGGCTTGGGCTTCTTTTGCATTGGGCCGTCTTGAGATGAGGATAGCCATTTCTGCTTCATAGGACGTGGTTCCTCATCATCCTTATCCGATTCGGTGTTATTGAGCTCGCCGCCGCTGTGACTGTCGCACCCCGCCTCGTCACGACTTGTCGCTGGTGATGGTTCGCGATCAGGAAGCAACTGCCGTCGCTCAGCCGATCTTGGGCTTCCGTCCGCCTTGCCGGATAGATGGATATCGCCAACCCTTTTGGCCATCGGCTCCGCTGCCATATCCTTCACCTCTTGTTGCAGTCCCTCTGGCTGGTCGTCCATAAGTGTCTTCGTATCCCGATCCGCGGATGCCCTTGGCCACACCTTCAATTGTATTGGAGCCATGGAGTCTGCCTCCCAATCGAGCAAATCGACGTCCGCCTGCGGGGGCTCGATTGCCTCCATACCCAGGATGACACTGCCTTCACAGAGAGGTCTGCACTTCCTGACAGAGGCACCTTGCAGGCTGGGAGGATGTTCACTCTTAGAGGATGTATCTTCATCATTGTCTTCGTCCTTCTCCTGCTCTACCTCTTGCTGCTCCCTCGCTCCTTCATCAATGAGGAGAGTGTCGAGAGCATGGTCAATCAGCTCGTGTTCGTCTGCCACGCCTTGACCGGTATAAAGACGACCCTCTTCACTGAGCTGGGTCTCTGGCGACGCTCTAGCATAGCGTGGAGGCGGGCTTCGGGGGCGAGCGGAACTGGATGTCGTGGCCCCGGATCTGGTGCGGCGTGGATAGAGGTCCACACCACCGATCCTGTCGTGCAATGGCTCGCTCGAGGGGCGCGAAGGGGTATGAGGGGAATCTGGCGTCGAAGCTCCTTGTTCCGCAAGCCGCAAGCGCGGAGCCGGCTCGGGGAAGTCATCAATATCGTGCCACCTATCGGAACTGCAAGGAGGGGCTAGAGTTATCGAGTCGACGGCTGTCTCTGGGCTATCGAAAGGACCCGCGTCTGATTCTATACCTTCGGCGCGAAGACTAACGTCATCGACTTCGGCTTCGGAGGCACTCAAGTTGCCGTCGCCTAGCAGGAGAATTGGACCTTCTACACCGCGTTAGAACAAACTAGTCGTCTATTTCCACAACAGAAGGTGTAGTGGGCGCGCTCACCTGGACTACCGCCTAAGTTATTACTTTGCGCTGACCCACTCTGGTCGGCAGAGCTACCCCTCTCATCTGCAGCTACCTCCTCAACTCCGCCCGTCTTATCTGGGCCTCGATCCTCTGTTGCAAAGCCATGCTCTTGTAGCTTAGCAAGCAGCAGTTCTTCGATTGTGGGGAGGTCGCGGTCGTCGTCGTTTTCGTCATCATTTGTCTTATCGCTGCGTCCGTAAACAGTGCCGGTCCCTGGTCAGAATCCCACAAGTCAGCCAATATTGCTACAAGCCAAACACATCTCTATCACATACCTCGAATTCCGGGCATGTAGCCCCTATCGCCATCTGCTACTGCCGCTGCTGCTGGTCGCGGCGTGCTGAGTAATGCACTGCTCGACCTGATCTGCTGGAGCTTGTTAAGGAGGCTGACTTATTCCGGGGCAGGTTTGTGGCGAGTTGCTGCGCTCTTAGAGCGCGGAGGAGTTAGCTTATAGGTATACGGTTTGAAGGCAAGAGTGGCCATCTAGAGCGGGTGGAAATGATTGGGAGTAGCCGAGAAGTTCTCCGCCGGCTACTAGCTGTATAACTGGACTACAAAAAGAGATGGCAGAGACAGGGAAACAACGGGTTCATGTAGGCTTCTCGCACTGCCCTCGCAGAACCGGAATACGCTCTGTGGCCCGCCGTACACGCCCGCTATGCCAGGCTTCCCCCCCTTCTGACGCCGTCTCCGTGAAAAAGTGCCTCGGCGTTAATGCGGCCCCCTCTCGTACAGAGAGGTCTGCCGCAGCTGCAAGGCCCTGTTGCCGTCAATCCTGCGCTCTTATACCGGAATATGCCCATCCGTAGCCGTGACACTTCGCTGTGCACCACGATCGGCCGATCTCAGTATTATCTCTCGATCGTCGGCGAGGCCGTGAAAAGCTGAGCAGGAAGGAGCGACGATCATCGTACGATGAGGGGGGTGCATGACTTCGGATATTGCCCTCTCCGCCCGTCCGAAGGCTTCAGACAGACTAGTAGACTGGCACATTCCAGGTCTTTCCCGTCGTCCGGCGTCTCAGCTACCAATCCTGCAGCTAGCGCGGTCCAATTAGTGAATCCTCTAAGGAATAAGCGTCTCGTATGATCCTGCCGCCTCGAATCAGCCCAGGGCCACGTAATCAAGACGAATGCGACATGTGCTGCGGCCAGGGGGAAACTCACCAGGAAGCTCCCGACGCGTCATCCACCTGCGGCACCTGGGGCACAGCTAGGTAGAAGCCAGGCCGCGCCGTCGCGAGGCATTTCTGCGACTGGTTGTTGTGCTGCAACGAGGGCAGGCCGTGTCCACGGCCTCTCAGCCTCCGGAGCGCGCTGCAGTAAGAGGCGGTGATGGTGCGACGACGGGGCAGATTGCGAGAGGGTCTGGACGCTGTCGAGCTCGTAACTCGGCCAATGCGAGGCGGACCTGTGAGGGGATCCGCATCATATAGTAGCTGCTCAGCAGCATCGAAAGCTGTAGGGGTGATCGCGGATTCTGGTTGGAGCTGCCCGGCACCTCGCTGGCGCGGTCTTCTCAGCTGCGGCGTGGCCGGTCAGGGGAGCCTGGTGGGAAGGGGTAGGATTCTAGGCAGAAGGGCCGAATGCGCATGAGGGTCGAGCACCGAGCGTCGCGAAGGTGGAGGGTTTGTGGTTATTGGAAAGGAAGGGAGGAGGGAAAGGAGCGAGCGACGGACGACGCGACGTTCTTATACCCCGCCAAAGCGGCGGCCGGCCCGTGCGCGCGCCTTGCCCGATGCGGGGGTCGCGGTTTCCGCATGCGGGCTTGCCGTCTGGTCGTTAACTTTTTTAAAATATTAAAATAAAAAGTATTAAATAACTTAATTTAAATAGATTTTCTATTTCAAAATATACTAAGGTATATATAATAGCTAATAAACTTTTTAATTTATTTTTAAATATTTTATTTATATATAAAATACTTTCTTAATTTTTTTATATATTTTTAAAAAGAATTAGTTTATTAGTTATTTATATAAAGTATTTATATTATAGATATTTTTAATTTTTAATTTTTAATACTAGAATTTAGTTATTTCTTTATATTTTACTTAAGAAAGTAAGTTAATATCTTTATTACTTATATAGTTATTAAATTTTAAAAGTTGTGAGTTTTCGCGATTTTGTATGTAATTTGCCCGTGCACAAAAGCGGGGCGTGCATTTAAGCGGGAAGTCGAGTAAATCGTGGGGCTGAAGGTGGGGCCACCTTAAAGATCCTGATCAAGTTGTATAAACTTAAAGGGACCAGCTCATAGCAAAATATAGCACTTCCTTCTGGTTAGAAAGTGAGACCACGTGTTTGTGCTGATGGTGAGACTTTGTGCGGTCTCGGGACTCTTGACGTTCAGACGCTGTGTTTCAGCTGGCTCCCATCAGGGGGTATCTCAACCAATCATATCGGGGGATCGTTTCAGCCGTTGTGGCTGAGTTTCTTTTGGTGCGAGAGACTCTCATGCGGTGCAGGCTGACAAGATTCCCGTGAGACTGGAGGGAAACAGACAGATCATTTGATGATACATTGTCCCGAGGCCAGCTCAAAGGACCAATTATCCAGCTAATCCATCTTCCCCCTGTACCACCGCCAAGTAATCGGTGGGCTGACATAACTCCTACTCAGAGCACAATGTCCAACTCCATCCGCAACACTCACCACTCCCCACTTCACAGGCACCAAAGCCACCTCGGGTTCATCAGCCGCAGGGTGACAAGCGGCACTTATTGCCGCGCTGCAACTGCCAACCAGCGGCATTCCTACCCGGTACCTTCTCAAGCCCATTCCAACGCCTGCAATGAAAACCAACCACCCAATGCCAACGAGAAAAATCATCGCTATGCAAGAAAACCCACAAGTAAGTATAGACTGAGAAGTGTCAAACTTTCCATGCTCGTCAAAGACATCAATAGCCACCAGGAAGAGACTCTGTGAGAGAATCCAATGAGTGGCAACCGAGACGGATAGGATGGGA
The DNA here is from genome assembly GCA_021399465.1 of Hyaloscypha sp. PMI_1271. Taxonomy (NCBI): domain Eukaryota; kingdom Fungi; phylum Ascomycota; class Leotiomycetes; order Helotiales; family Hyaloscyphaceae; genus Hyaloscypha; species Hyaloscypha sp. PMI_1271. Next base: position 430,100 of record JAJTUS010000012.1, read on the forward strand.
ATTAAATATCGATACGGAAGTGAAAGGAAATACGTTGACCGCTGACCTCCTCTTGGTGATGTAACTCTCAGCGGCCGACGCCGATATCCATAGTTGCTCCACTCTTTCGAGAAAGACATACAAGTGTACATGCGATTGTACAGGAGATCTAAGTGCTGATGAGAAGAGATTTTCAAATGGAGAGGTTGACCTTACAGAGAACTGACAAGATTATCTGCGGTGAGTTTGCAAGCAGAACATTTTTCATCAAGCCATGACTACCAAAGATGGGATTGCTCCAGCGGATCAAGGAACTACTTGTGACTGCCCCAAAGCCCAAATTCCACAGAGTGGGGAGATCGCTTCTGATATAGATTAAGCAAGATGGCAACCACAATCGGGTGAGACTTACGCTGTCGTTGTATTTGCAATTGCATATCGGAGCAGTGCAGACAACGAAATGACTGCCACAGCGCAGCTAGGCAGTCAGCAGGTATGCCACCACCAACGGAGAAAACTTACACCGCATTTGACAGAACCCAACGACGAATTCCAACACCCTCGCACAGAAAATGCTTCCGAGGAATCCACCGCCTTGCCTTGGAAACTGGCCAAGCGCCTTCCCGAAAATCCTTCTTCGCTGCAATACACATCCCCACGGTATACGGATCGGGAGTCTCGAGCAGACTCTCGAGTGCATCGCCTAAAGTCACAAGTGTTGGTTCCCTGCATTTCCAGAGCGTCATTACCACAGCCAGGAGCTTGAAAAAGTTGCAGGCCAGGACAACAACCATGATTGGTATAGCAAATTGAAGTCGACATTGGTCTTCCACGGTTTGACTCAAGCAGTAGTCGACTTGCTGACTGCCCATGAGCCAAGTATCATTGCTGAGAGCCACTGGGATGTTGCAATCGAAGTTATCAATGGGTATCGTCTCAAGAGTCATGTTTGACCCCACTGTGGTTCCGCATATCCAGGAATTCTGTGGCGCATTGTACGTCCAATCGAGGGTGCCCATCAGAGGGTTGGAGAGCTGGCCGTCCACAACAACTAGAGCATTTCTCCTTGACGAAAGATAATCAACACCATACTCCATAATACAAGCAGCTTGGTCGAGCCTCTCATAGCTTGAAATATTCCGTTGCATCTCCGTCAGAAGAACTTGATGAAAGGCGTCGGATCTGGTCAAAGTCCAATTTGCACCCTCGACGAAGTCCTGCGTGACCGCAGCAATCATGTATTCGTTGGCAGTGAGGCTGACGAAGATCGCAGAATTGAACCTACCACGAGTCAGTGAGTTACATGGGAGGTTCACCTGAATCTCACATCAGATGAAGAGGCACTGAGCTCGCTGCAAGGATGATCCATAAAATCAACCTCATTCGTCCGATCTTCGACAAATTCCTCACACTCTGTATCCCAATATCCAGCCAGGCCTTCTTGGCATGTGCTCTATCAACTTCCTGTCGCGTCGGTGAGCACAAACATTGCATACAATAATTGCTCGCTCCTAGTAACATGGTGCTCAGAATATTGATTCCAATGTGCAACCAAAGCCCAGTCTGCTTCACGGCATGACATGGCCCTCGATGAATGGTTCCAATGCCATCAGACAGACCGAAGGCAATGGCAGCCCATACAGTCACCGTGACATTGAGGATCGAAGTTGCGGTGACGACCAGTAAACAAACGGCAGCTCCGCGTTGCCAACCCTTCCATGTTCTGGGTTTGTTTTCCACACCATGAGCGGAACCACGAGGAGATAGTTGATAGAGGCGTTCATTTTCCTCTGGAAGCAACTCTTCGGTACTGTGGTAGGTGTGGGGAGGCGGTTCAAAGAAGGGGGCCGACGGGGATTGCCAGGCGCTTCCCAGTCGAATCAGACAAGCAGCCACGATAGAAAGGCCAGAGACTCACCTCAATTCTATGCTGTCTGGGTTACTGAAACCAGGATTTGGCGACGGTTGATATAAGCCTTGCCGTCCGGCGAGTTGCTGGTCGTACGACATCTGTGCGCGGTGCTGTATTCATGCAACCCGTCTGAAGGGTCCTCGAAGTACCAATGTATCATAGTATATGGAGAAGCTCAGATAGCCAAGCCGCTGGGCCTTGACAGCAGGAGACTTAAATCATCAGCACCTTGGATCGATGACTTTCGCGATCTCGTAGGTGTCACTCTCCAGGCAATGACTCCACTGAGGCAAAAGCCAAGTTATGGATTGACGCATCTCGTAAGGCTGAGTGGGGGTCAAGACAGAGATGATATGGCTCATAAATCTCCAACCGTAGGTTCGGCGTGGCTGCAGACTGTCGCCACAAGCAAAGTCAGATTTCGGGCAGAACATGCACTCAACTGACAGCCTCATTCGCCTGAGCAATGGGAGCCTTACCCCATCTCAAGAAACACATGCAAGCTTTCGGGCGCCCAGCGTCCCAGACACGGCAGCCCAACCTGGAGAGCTGGATTGGCAGAAAAGGCCTCGGAATCAGCCACTGGAAACTACCGAGTCCCAACGGGCAGTCACGCAATCCGGTTGGAACAAGGCATTTGAAGAACGGAAGGCATAAAAGGGAGAGATCATTGGCCACGAAAATCAGTCACTTGCAGTCTCTGATACGAGACCCTTGCTGTGTCACCCTGGGACGCGTCTGCTGGCCTGGGGAATTCCAGCTCAAGCGTCGATGGGCCGATGGCAGAGTGACGTGGGCGGTCGCAGTCCATGGCATGAGAGGACTCCTTGCTCGTAAACTCGGGACGAGATCTCGAGACGCGGTACAGCACGATGACCCGCGCCGTATGCACCGTATTCAAGGGTGCGCATCTGCCGGGGCGGGATTTGACCGAGATGCGAAGAGCATGCGAGTGTGTGTGTGTGTGTGTGTGACGCGTGCTGGGTAGGACGAGACGAGACGTACTTCTAGCCGAGGCGCGACCTATCAATCTGGGGAAATCCCGCCTGGTGAGCCGAGAACACGTGACACATCTCTTCCGGCCTGCAAACTCACACCTCACCTCCCTTTCTTCGCGACACCTGCAGCATTGAGTCCTGATATGCCTTGATATGCCCTGATACGTCTTGACACGCCCCGACATGCCCTGACGAACTATTGCGCCTATTCTCGTGGACGCTAGCTTCCATCGACAGCTATCTTGGAAGTGATACACGGATCGAGTCTTATGGCTGTTCCAACCTTCGCAGCTCTCACTCGCCCTCGTCATGCTACACCCCCTAATATATCCTCACCTATGCGCAAAACGCTGCTTTCTCATGGGATATCCCAATGCGACCGTTGTCACGGTGAACAGCAGGGAACATGGCCCGAGAGATTTCCTGCAACGAACGACCAGGTGCAGCTCCCCGGTCGAAGTAAGCGTCGTGGCGGCCGCGGTTTGAGTTTGGCGAACTCGCGTCCACCTTGTCAGAACATCTCGACTCCACCGCCTCCTCGTCAACCCCAATGATCACCCCAGAATGGGCAATCGCTGGTGACATATCGTTCTTCGTCCACACGAACACGAACAACTCAATTCGCGCGGATTCTCCACATGACTGTGGCTGCCATCCTAGATGGAGGGAACACCCAGCGCCAGTAGCAGTCGAGCTGCGGGGAGGAGCATTACCAAGGGTTCCACAAATCGGCCGCCAAAAGATCTCACAAAGCTAAAGGCCACGCCGACAGCCTCTGGCCAGAGATTCCAGTGTCCGCGGTGTCCGAAGAATTTCAGCCGCATTGAGAATTTGACGCGGCACCAAGCCAACCGTTAGTTAAACCCGCTTCCCCGGATTCTGATCCCACGGCGGCAAGCTAACTAACCTTAACACAACATCAGACGAAGAGCAGGGGAAGTTCGCATGCCCCACCTGCAGAAAGAGGTTCACTCGCAGTGACCTTCTCAATCGCCATCGCCGCATTCATGGCGCCCAGCAAGAGCCCAAGTCCCACGTGACCCAGGACGATTATTCAGGATCCGCCGCCCCAGGGTTTGACAACCGGCTTGCTCGCAGGTCAACGTCTCAGGATGGGCCCAGCAATCTCTCGAGTCTGGCTCCGAGCAATGTTTACCAAACTCACATCCAGCCTCAAGGACTTACGTATGCGTATCAAAACGCGTTTCAGCAAAATCAAGCCCCCGGCCATCACTCGACAATGCTCAATACGGCGCCCCAGACTCAACGGCTCACGAGCCTTATGGAGGCGGCTCTGGCCCCCCAAGGAGTTGGGTCGTTTACTCCTGGAGAGAACATCAACCCGTTGCTATGGGACGGGTTCATGCGATTCGGCGAGAACAACAATTCGTACATGGGATCTTACGACGCAGACATGTCTTTTCATTTTTTCAATTCGGAGCAGTCTCCAAACTACCTCCTCGAGAATGATCTTATGAATTCCTTCGATGACTTCGGCGACAACCCATACCAGTTCCAGTCTTTGCAATACGAACCCCCAGCTCCGCCAAACGAAAATGATTCAGAGGCAGAAGACGAGGAGGATACCACGGATTGGCCGGACAAAGCCTCACGGCCCGAAGGCTCACAAAGACGCGCCCCTCGTGTTGTTCCTGTTCAGCACCAACTAATATCCTGGGAACCTGTTCTTCAGGAAGCAAGAGCAAGTGGGCTCTCTCCCGCAACCATCAAGCCCTTCGATTCCGTCAACGATGACTTACGAGAAGTGATGCTTTCTTCTCTGAATGGTCCGAACTTCAGAAACGAGATATCAGGAGCAGAGATCAGCGATGCCATGTTCCCTCCAGCAGAAGCATTAGACTTTTTTGTTCGACTGTACATAAGATACGTCCAACCCAGGTTTCCAGTCCTCCACCTCCCAACATTCGACCTGTACAATACTTCTCCGCTACTCCTAATCACGATGATGTTCCTTGGCTCTAGCCATGCAACGACGGATCGAGGGCGGTTCTCTCGTCTCTTCCATGAGCATATGAGAGTTGCCGTCATCCGAATACAAGAAGCAGACAAGAAATTCGTAAGCGGACCGCCTCCTATAGATAGCACAGCTAATCGTTCCTAGCTTCGAGATGTAGATAATGTTCTCACGTACTTCCTCCTCTGCCTGGCTGGAACATGGAGCGGAAGCAAGAATTCATACGAATTCGCAGAAGGTGGACGTGGGATTCTCGTCACAGCATGTCGAAGATGCCGCCTCCTCGACTGTCGACCATCAGCAAGCGTCGAGATAGAAAGCTACCTCCGACCAGGGGTAAGTCAATTAGAAGCTACCTGGTTAGCCTGGGCCGAGACCGAGAAACGAAAACGATTGGGGCTGTCCATCTATGTGCGTCTCCCTCCTTTTCACACCCTTTCTCCTGCTAACCATGGCTATAGATCTACGACTGCCAATACCCCACCCTCTTCAACAACCAGCCCTATGTCAGCAAGGCTGAAACCACAACCTGCGCTTTCCCTTGCGCAGCGGCTTACTGGGACGCACCCACCGCTGAATCCTGGAAAATGGCTCTAGGGCCGGCGCTCACACCGCCGGTGACCTTCTACCTTCACGCCTTGAACTCCTGCCTATTACGAAAATGGATCAAGCCGCCACCTCCTATCGTGCCGACGAGCGAGTTTGGTATGTGGTAATCCGCTTTAGCATTGTTTCGTTTACTAGTTCTAAGCCAACTCGATATTTGTGAAAGCAATGCTAACCCGGGGGGTTTGGGATCCAGGCAAAATCGTCCTCATGTACGCGCTGCACACGCACGTCTTCGAATGGCGACAAAGCACCTCGATGCTGAACCCGACCGGTCTCCAAGGGACCTTCGGGAACGTCGACTCGGCGTACGACATCGGCGAGGGCCTCCGGGAACGCCGCAGATGGCTGAAAGACGGTTTGGACAGCTTTGCGGAGTGCTACGGCGGTCCTGGGACTTCTGCCGGGGTATGGAAACATCCTCCAATCTCGTCCCCCCCCTTTCCGAACCCTTCTCGCCTACTAACTTTCCGACGAGAGGAGAATAGTTGACTCACGTGACCGCAGGCCTCCCTCCTCCTCCACCTGGGCTGCATAGCCCTCGACGTCTCCCTCTCAGACATGCACCTCGTGGCCGGCCGCTCGGTGAACAAGAACGACGCGTCGTTCGCCGAAGAGAACCTCAAGTACTGGGCCAACAGCGAGATCGCAGACTCGACCATGGGACACATCTACACCATGCTCGAGCTGTGCCACCACTGCATCAACATCGGCACCGTGGCGGATAACTCCTACGAGGTGGCGGTGTGCTTGTTTACGGGAGGCATGGTGTGTTGGGCGTTCAGCAAGTTGAGGCTTGGCTTGGAGGTGGCGGGGCGGAAAGAGCAGTATGTAGAGCAAGTCCGGAAGGCGAGCAGTGCGTTGAGACAGATGGGGTGTTGGAGGATGTGTTCCATGTTTGGGACTATCTTGGCTGCGCTGGAGGCGAAGACTTTGCAGCCAGCCGTGTAGAAGAGGAGCTGTAGAGCGCATAGATGAGAAAGGTGGTAAGACGGACCAGAAGTAAGGTGCATAGATAGGAATGGAAATCAAGATGAAATAACGAGCGGTTGCATACGATGGCATAATATAGCATGTCGTTTTTAGCAGTGTTGTTAATAGTTTTAACTAGTTGGGAATTTTAGAGGCCCTAAACGGCTGGATAAAATTATATAAGGGGATAACGTTTTTAAGGGCAAGCTAGTTTTATTTTAGTATTAAAATAGCAGATTTCAACGATTTACCCCTATTTTTAAGCTAGAAACCAGCTAAAACGTGACTTTCACATGACTTTCACATGCCTTTTTTTTAACTACCAGTTTACTTTGCGAAGCATAAAACGGACTGGTTAATTTGAAATTAAGCGAAAACGGACAGGCAAGCTTTTTTGCAAACTATTGACGACACTGTTTCTTAGAGTTCATGATCAGAGGAAGAGAGATAAATCTTCTCATTTTAAAGCTGCCGATACTCTCACACCACCTCAGTTCTATTACGCTAACCAAACACCATACCCTCATATGGCAACAAAATATCCGTCCTTTCCCATCCCTTCCCTTCGCTTTCCATAACACCACCTCTTCAAAACGCCGCTGATATATTACCCACGAAACTCCACGCTAATCGAACCGGGGGAAAAAAACACCGCCTCCCGCTGTAAAACCCCTCCCTACTCATCACTCGGCAGCGCAAAACACCTCTCCACACTCCCCGCGCTATTCCCCCACCAATTCGGCATCAGCAGAGTCTTCACGCTCCCCAGAAACAGAAAGATCAAGAGCTGATTCAGATTATACCCCGAGTCGAACGCCGCGCCTAGGATATAGTTGTACCTCGCCCACAGCTCGTATTTCTTCCTATATGCCCAATACATGACTATGAAGCCGCCGATGATGGAGGAGAGGTAGCCGGTACTGATGTTGCCGTAGAAGGTGCTGAGGCCGCAGAAGAAGATGGTGGTGTTCCAGAGGTGGAATTGCGCTTTGGGAAAGCGGCGGGAGAGAAGGTAGAGCGTGGCGGGTGCGAGGGCGCCGAGGAGGAAGCCGTATGGGAGGGGCTTGTAGATTTGTTGGCGGAAAAGCTCTGCTGGGCCCTGAAGAAAGCGTCAGGCTGGATTTTAAAACGTTAGAGGGGAGGGCAACTTACAACCAGCACGTATTGAATACCCGCAGTCAATGACCCAGCAAGGTACTGCCCCGTCCATTGATGATTCGGATCCTCCTTCGTGCCGTTAAGGTACTGCATCTTATTATCTAAGACCCATCGTATCGCGCCATAGTTGATCGGTACGCCGACCATGGTCCCCATCATCTGGGAGAAGAAGACGGTCTTTGGAGGGATGTGCATGTAGTGCCCGAGTTTCTGGTCCTGCAGCAGGTACTGGGCGCGGTACCAGGCGTCGCCAGCGATGGAGCCGTAGACGGAGGCGCCGATGGGGGACCTGTGGCCGGACCCCGCGTTGACCATCAGGCCGTAGAGCAGCTCGTTGGTTGTCCCGATGGGGAGTTGGAAGTTGGAGATGCCGTAGAGCCATCCCAGTGGCTAAATATGTTAGTGATGGAAGAAGATATGGAGGGAGGAGTACGTACGATGACAACCACGGCTCCGGTTAACAAGGCGATGAAGTACGTCCACATAGGGATGTACAAGAAGCCGCGAGCGAGCAGCGTGATGATGATGAGAAACGAGACGAGGAACAGAGCAATGTACCACCAAAGTGGGACCTCTTCATACGAGCGCATGAGGACATTCAGAGGGTCAGTATATTGATCATAAACCGACGTCTTCCCGTGGGATCTCCATCGCTCCATGAATTTGCTGAGGGTGGCCTTGATGTGAGGGTACCCGAAGAATGCCATCCAGGCCAGGACAGAGGTGTAGGAAGCGTAGTCGAAGAACATGTTCCACAGCTGCTGGGCACCGACATAGGGGATTCCGAATTCCGCATAAGCTGTTGTATTCAGCGTCATCTGCGGTGTTACAAGCAAAGTAGCCGGGTAAGTGGTTCCGTTTTCTGTGAATGTCAGTTGATTCCAAGAAGATCAGCTGATGTATCCTACGCAGAAACGCATCGTTGGACATCAAATGATGGTTCCAGACAGCCAGTTTACCCCATTTTGCGATTGGGAGGAGAATCCAACAGTTGACGACGAACGCGGCAAAGGCAATGACTTGCGTGTACCAAGGCGTCACAAACAAATTGCCCATTCCATCGATCGCATTGATGTTCGACCAGTCAAAGGTTAAATTGAGGAAGCCCATGCCTCCAAGTCCCGCGCCCATGAAGTTTGCAACACCACTTCTTGGTGCAACCCAGCAGAGAAACGCAAGCGAAGAGAGAAAGGGGAAGATGAACTCCGGGAGGAATTGCCAAAGCGTGACACCAAGAATCACGGAGAAAAATACAATCGTCTGTCTTCTTGACACCGGGGAAGGGTATTCCCGTTGTTTGGTTTGCGTTTCGAACAACGCCGTTTGGCAAAGTCTATAAAGTTCAGCAGGAGTTTGCATATGAACTGGGAAGAGCTCCTTACGCATGATACCTAGAATGTCAGCGACGCCATCAAATAAAGATCGGGAGAACTCACCACGGCTGTTGAGGGTCATAGATCAGGAAGTGACGGGCGATGGCTGCATACGAATATCCCGTCCAGGTAATCGCCAACATGAAGAACAAACACACTGCCGGATTGATTTTCTGATTGAAGTACACTTCTGCGAGAGAGATAGGAGTCCATGCCAGATTGTAATATGCTCCAGCGTTTGCAGCAATGACAACGAGCACGTGCTCCTTGACACTGAATGGGCCTGGGTTGGTGTTGAAGCTCCATTTTGTAAACGGGATCTTGACCACGAGAGCTGGGATGAATCTTGCACACCAATCCCCCACATAACTGGCTGCGATTTGGACGAAGAATATCGAATACGGGGCGGATGTGGTCCGATATTGATTTATCTGCTCGAGGAAGGCTCCGGGGGAGACGAACAGGAAGACCAGCAGGAAATATCGGAAGGTGATGGTGGGAAGCGTGGTATCATCGTGTAAACTGACAACCCGCCGCACTGCCCACGGAAGCTCGTTGACGGCATCGTCGATCTCTGGCGCATCCTCCCCATTGACATTGACCTCCCGCGATGACGCCTGAGCCTGAGCCTGAGCCTGAGCCTGAGCCTGAGCCTTTTCCTTGAATATCTCATAATCCGACTTGGGCGATTGCACAGATTGGCTGGAGGCGTTGGAGCGGCTGTCTTGGACAGCCGTCGCCGAGGAGGCGTCCGAGTTTGAAACTAGTTCAGAGGTACTTGCCTTCAGATCGCCGCCCTGGACGCCATTCGGAAAGTAGGACATCGTATCGTCGTGAACGGCGCTCACGGTGGGGAGGGACCAGATCAGATCCAGATCCAGAAGCCGTCAATGTCTGCGCTCCGGCCCGCGCTCGTCAGCAGCGATGGGTTGCGGTGGGGATTCGAAGCATCGTGAAGAGGGCAGAGCGAGCAAGAGCAGACTGCATCTGATTTCAAGACACGCTCAACGGCGTGGCGGCGGGAGACGACAACGAGTGAAGATTCTGTATGCGTGTGGCTTTTTCGTAATCAGGATCAGGACTTGAGGAGGAGCCGTCGTTGCAGCAGCTGAAGTTCGTGCACGCTCCGCTCCCCTGCTCTGCTCCATGCTGGCTCTGGCTGGGCCTCCCACTCCCACTCCCACTCCCACAGCGTCGTCGACTCGTCGCCCTCCCTCGCCCTTCTGGCCCCGGCGCTCATTTGTCCTGCCCACAGCGTCCCACAGTTCTGGCACGGGCGCTGGCCGTCACTGGCTGCCGTGCCGCAGCGCACATGGGCAAGAAAGCTAAGCACGGCTCGCCAGCAGGGAGGGGCAGGGAGGGGCAGGGAGCACTCCCGCTCTCCAAGATTACAGCGTGTATGCACACTGTACGGAGCACTGAACTAAGTACGGAGGTACATGCGAGATGGGCATCATGGGGGTGCAGACCCCTACTGTACTGTACTACTGTAAGTGGAGGTGTGCTGCGCAGGGCCGGGGCCGGGGCAGGGTGCTGGAGCCTGGACGGCGTTCCGCACCGCGAGCACTGTTCACCAGGCGCATCCACTCCCTGTCTGACGAAGCCTCCCCTACCCTATCTCCCCTCCCCTCCCCTCCCCGGCCACTCGCACAGCGGCCCTCGAATCCTCAGAGGCTATGCTTATCACCCGCGAGATAACAAGACACTTCCAGCCAGGGAATACAGTATCAGCGGCGATGGCTTCACTGTGGCCCCTCTTATTCGCACGATTCAAAACGTGGCTGCTGCAAACATGCTGGAAGACCCAGACCGTCATTTGGCGACTCTTCCTGACTCGGGAATCCTGAGATAGGGGGGATTAAGGGTTATTGTTATTGATTTTCGCATCCGGACGTGCTTGAACTCTCGCCTCCCTGCTTCATCCACCCGATCACCCCAGGCCCGTTCCCCCCGTCCCCAAGAATATCTTAGCGACTCGCACCGCGATCCCATTTTTGGTCCCAACCCATCGGTAACGCGGCCCAGCCAGCGCTGACACTTGCAAGCATTGCCAGCAGTTCCGCTTTCGTGTCGACCATTCAGGAGACCGCTGTCGTAGCGGTGACAGCCTCTTGGAGGCTTCATACCCCAGGAGCCGCCTCTTTACTGTAGTCCGTTTCCGGTTGTCAGTCGGTTTGATATCGTCGGAGACCTACTGCCGAATGGGTCGTTCCGTCTCCACCGAGTCCGAACTCACCAGTGATGATAATCATGATATTCAGCCCTAGAGTGTGTGCTGAGTTTTCATTTATTGGATCGACGAAGCGAGTTCCAGTCCAACAGCTCCTTTCATTCGATGGCTGACCGCATGTCAAAGGCGTGGAGTGCGAACGCTGACAGATAAATTACACGTGTTTTCCGGATAAAAGGGGGCGGGCATTTCCGCTGCGCGAACACGACGGGGTTCCGAATTGAGTCCTTATCTACCCCTTTGGGATGCGTTACACAGTTTCAATACATGATCACCGATGCAAGTTCAAGGGATTGCTCGATGGGATATCCTTCTCAAGTAGAGGCTGGGTTCCTGATCCAATTGGCTTAGTTGGTACACTGTTGACAGTTATTTCGCGGAGGTGTAGTGGGTTTAATTCGAAGGGAACACCACAATAAGAAGCCCGTAACTCAAAAATCTTTGAGAGGCATGAAAAAGCCACTGGATGTGTGTATCCGTATCTGAGGAATGATTGGAGAGTGGGACATGATCACTTGATACCAAGCATGTTGACGACCCGCACTCTTACGTGAGACAGATACACACCTCCAGACTTTGGAAAATCAATCTTGGCTCCCACTTAGAAACCCGGTTCTGGATTTGGAATGAAAGCGGAATGAATGTATGCTAAGACGAACAATTGAACTCAATTGAAAGTCGATATGCAGCCAAAGATAGAACACCGCCCGTCATCCTCCATTTGTGCCTGCCGTTGGTTTGCGCACCGTCACCCAACTTCTTTGACAGCGGCGTTGAATTCATTGACAATAGCTTTAAGCTTCTGACGATCGATTTGAGAAAATTGCCGAGCCCGGCAATCAAGTCCGCTTTGAAGAGTTCGATATCAGATGTATCATGATCACGGGATCCGTCACAAAGTAAGCTTCGGAGTTCAGACCACGCCAGGCCTCAAGAGCTATCACCTCGAGCTTTGGGAAGAAGTGTCGTTTACCCTCGTCATAAAATCTCTTGCAGTCCTTGTTAACGACTGTTCCGTAGTTGTATCTCCACACAACCGCAGCTGGCGTAGCCCCGAGTATCGACCAATTCGCGGTGCATCCCATCGAAGAGCCCACCACGAAGGACCCAGCAGTTCTAGCACCGCGTTCCAGAGGTATGATGTGGTCAACTCCTCGCTTATACTTAAAACCAAGAACGATCGAGGGGAGGTCGACAGTTCAATTGCCAACGTATCTGGTGAGCATCTCTTAATTGCCTTCTTAGCCTCCACATGCAAGCATAACGGTTGGAGGGTTGAGATTGTACAGGAGACCATCAGACTTGCGTACTTTGACACCACTGATTACTCCTTGAGGATAAGTCAGTAGCTCCGTCGCTTCTGTCTCCCAGACTATGTCAAGGTTGGTGTATGACTGCATTGCTCGAACATTTTCTGAATATTAGCATTGCCACCGCCCCCGGAAAGGCGAATTGTTGAGCTGTATCAAATTCCAACAACACGTCTTCTCGTCACGGTGATTGAAAGTGACACCATTGTCCTCAAGATACCAGCCAACGCTGGCACGATTTGTCCCCGCTTTGCGCCGCATTTGAGATCAACCAAGTCCCTGTTAACCAACTGCACTTCCTTCATCCAATCTTTCTCGAAGTTGAGGTTTATGGCATCGTTCAGCTTGAAAGCCCCACATCGCTCCCCTTTCTTGCCGACTTCGATGAGAGCAACTCGTGCATTCTTCCCGTCCCTCTTAACTTTCAAGGAAGTTGAGAGTTGTGAAGCTGCCGGCAAATCCAGAGCCAACCACAATAAGGTCAAAGTTATCCGCCATGTTGAAGCGTTTAAAATAGATTTCTGCAAACAGTGAGCCTGGGTTGCATGGAATATGGTTTATTGATGCGTACTTCTGTTGAAATTCTTCCTGGTATATCGAGGCTTGCTTGCTCACAAAACCCGGCCTCCACTTGGGGGAAGTAGTGATAAACACAAGACGTGGAGAGGGGTCCTCGAGTTATCCCCGTCAATCTTGGCTACGCAAGGTCCCCGGATCTGAGGATGGACTTGCTGCCTCACTCAATGGATTCTGAACTAAGAGAGCACGTAGGCGATAAGTCTCGTAGTTGCTCAAATCCTGGATTAGTCAATGGCGGGAATAAACTTTGAGGTGTTGGAGGGATCACGAATGTGACGTGAAATGGTTGGAAGGCGGAGAATAATCAACCATGAGCATGAACCCGTCTCAATCAGCACCATCAAGGTTCAGCCCTCCTCCAAAGCAAGCTCCCCACATCATATAACCGCTTCCGATGCTATTGGACGACCAAGGTTTTGATTCTTACTTGTGTGCGTGTGTCCTTGGCCACCAGATCATTCCATATCCGCTACTTAATCCGTTCGTGGTCGCTTGGTCTCATCGTCGTGCTCACTGTGCCCATTCAAGCCATCTCCTTCCAGTTCTTCGCGGTTTCGAACCCGTCCAGCACCTTCACCCAAGCTCTCAACCTCCTCACCTTCGTCCTCAGCAATCCAATTTCCCTCCACATCAAAATATTCTGATACGTTCTCAGCAGTGATCCATCCCCCACTTCCAGGAAACGGCGGTGGTAGTCCCCCATCTGCAGCTCCTCGCTGAACTCCAGGAAGTCCGCTGATGCCTTCATAACCAACGCTTCCCTCAAATACAATCCTGCTATCACCATCTCCATCCTCCATCTCCTCGTCTTCGTATATGGGGTCCGGATGCAGATCCGAGCAGTTAGAGACGGCCTCGAACAACTCTTTTATGCCCGCCTGGCCGGAAGTCGTAGGTATGAGCGTCAATTCGACGATTTCAGGCTCATCTTCATCGGTAACTCCATACGGGTCTGAAAGCTCGAGCTGCATGTAGAGTCCTTGCACTTCTGTACTAGAGTTGGCGGGATCAGCCAGTCGTTGGATGGCGTGGAGAGATATCGCAGGGTAGGGGATTGAGACACCGGTGGATAAAGTTGTGTTGAAGAGGGTAAGATTCCTAGTATGCTCGAATTAGCGAGAAGCAATGGCGCTACCAATCGAAATACAGTGAGATCATGGGGCTAGAACGTACTCAGAAGTAACAAACGCGTCAACGCTCTCCGCAACCCTTGGAGCTGGTCCAGGTATGTCTTCTGTTGGAGGCTCGACATTTACGCCTGTTTGCACGCCTTCGGGGATTGTGAAGATTGGCAGCTTCGAGAGATGATCTTGCGCAACCAGGACACGAACGCCAACACCATGGTAATGAAGGACTGGTTTAGCTCCGTAGAAGCTCGTTGGTGTTTGTGATTGATGATCTGCGAGAGCAGTGAAGGAGTCGAGCGCCGGCGCAGAATGGATCGTAGTTGGAGGCATGATTGCGAGTGTCGGACTGTGGTCGCACAAAGTTGGTGAGTCCTCAAAACAGATCTCTTGTGGAGGAGAAGGCTATTTTGTGAGAAAACGGACGAAAGATTCGCTGTTGATGTTGACGAGGCTCGAAGAAAATCTGGAGAAAGCGCAAGGCTGAAATTTGGTAGGAGCTTGCCCCAAAACGGTTAAGCGACTGCCCCTATTTCTAGCGATATGCCCCTGAGTTTTCACAACCCGTCTCTTACTATCCCCCCCTAAATAATATTAGTGGGCCCAAGGATAACACCACCCAAGCACTGACCACCTCAAAGGTGTATAGCCAATAGAGATTCAGGAAAGCACCTGATGTTATAAACGATGTTTCAAGGTGGCGTTACTAAAGGACCACTGTAAGTATTCAAAGGGGAGGGGGTAATGACATTCTTCCTTCTTCAACGATTTTAGAGATAGATGAGAAGCGTCGGTGTTACTCTTTTGGTCTCATGATTACATTCTGTATAGATTGTTCACCGCATGTTCACAAGGTTAATGTCATCCAAAGTAAATTGGAGAGAAAATCAACAAATTCAATTCGTGTTTCCTAAATCTCGCCGTTCAAGCTAGAGTTCGACCAATCGCAATCTCATATATCGAGTCTCAAGTGTATGCAATTAAGTCTTGACTGGTTCCTCAATCTTAACATAGGGTGTCTCATATGGTGCATCTGCTTGGGGGGTAATTCTGGCCAAATGACGACGTTCTCCGGTCCTCCAATCCGTCGTTGCAGAATGAACAGTCACACGGTTCTACCATCTCGTCAGTGTACTGGTTAATCACACAATATATGTTTATCCTTACATCCCAAGCAACCACTGTCTTTGGTGCCCATCTGACACGAGCCTGGTAATCAACACCACGACCAATGTGGTTGAACAGGAACGCAAGGAGCGCTTCAGACTCCTCTTTCTTCAATCCCACAATGCTTCGAGTGACTGTAAAACCGTCAGCTTTTACCTCTCTCACGTTCTCGCTCACTCACATCCAGCGTTGACGTAAAGCGCCTTCTCTCCAGTCGCAGGATGAGTCCTCACAATTGGATGCTCATTCTTCACAGGCTCCCTCCTCACAACTCCGCCCCGGTCCCTGCTAAACTGAGCCTGCTCAAAGCCCGAATGCACCGCCTTCAGTCCGTGCAATCTCTCCTTGAGCGGTTCTGACAGACGATTATAAGCCTCAACCTGGTTAGCAAATAGTGTATCGCCGCCGACCTCCGGCGTATCGAAAATATACAGAAACGTCACTCCTGGTGGCTGAGCTTCGTACGACACATCAGAATGCCAGCTTACAGCACTGGTACGGTTGTCAAAAAATGAGTCGATTTCGCTACCAGTCGGTCCATAGCGATGCACGATGTGGAGCTCGGGATAGCCTTCTGGACTTCCACTTGTGGGATGGATATGATGGCGGCCGAAATGAGAACCGAATTCAAGCGCATCTTTAGCGGGGATGTCGGCGAAGTCTTGGTCACGGAATGCCACAACTTTGCGTTGGGCAACGAGTAAAGCCAACTGGTCTCTCCCCGCCGGGGAGAGCTTGCTCAGTTGGACGCCAGTCACCTCGGAACCGATGCTTGGCGTGAGCTTCTGGATTTTGCTGCCTTCAGGGAGGAGATCTTTGAAACTGGGGTCTGCATCTTTGCCATGTTCGATGTAGTTGAATGGCTCTAGAGGAGGGTACTTCTGTCCGTGGTTCCAGGTTGGCAGATATTGAGGGTACTGGAAAGCGTCAATGCTGTTTCTTCAATTGTCCTTGAATCTTACGTACTTTGGCATCAGTCTTTCCACCTTCAAGATTAATTTGTCTCTTCACTTTCGGCGATTCTTCTGGGGTTTTCACCACAATAGGAACCGCTTTCTCGGTCGAAACTACAAGGGTCTCCTCTGGGAGTTGTTGAACTGAAGGCGCCATCTTGGTCGACGGAATCAGAGAGGAGAATCAGAGAGCTTATATTGAAGGAAGTTATGTCCTCAAGATGATCTCACATCAAACAGCAGCGAGGCACCGGGATACTTATATCCTCAGGATAGGCAGTTAGTGGGGTACTCATCGATTAAACAGCGACATCTTAATGGTGTAGGAGGTCAAGCGATGTCGCCATCCTCCCCTTTGTTGGGAGAACTTAATATTCGGAGTTAGTCGCAACTCGAATTGCGACTATGTCCGCTCCATCGGTGATCTCTTGAGTACACAGCGATACACTATTCTAGGACAATGATCCGGTCTGTTGCGCCATATCAACGGGTATCGGCACAGGCAAAATCCCAAAGGGACATACTTGGGGAAGGTTAATCGGCGTGGCTTGGACAGATGAGCAGGTGCCTGTCTAGATCCGCATCAAATCATTGGATTGGGATGCATTCTTCCTTCGAATGCTGTCTTGTTGGTCCGTTGCTGGTGGCTATCGATGGTGTGCTTTCGCGAAGAAATGACACCAAAGGGGCGACGAGATCGGTGAAAATACCAAGAGTTCGGATTAAAGTAAAGATTTTGTCATGAAATCGGATTTTAAGTGCTAGTGACAGTGAATTAGGACCCACAAGCGTTTCTATGGAGATAATTAAGGACATGCGGGGTGGATATGTGGACGGTCATTTGCCGTGTAGACTGCAAGATCAAAACTACCGATAAACGTTGTCTTTGAATTTATGTGAATTATTCATCAATAATAGCCCATTTATTTGAATAAAACCCATCCCCATCTGAACAATTGACAAGTAGCGCGTATATAGCGTTGGGAATCTCTTTCTGCCCAGTTCAGCTCATAGCCTGAGTTCTTTGATACAAATAGTTACAACGAGAGCAACTACTGACCCGAAAAGGGAGATACCTATATACTTTAAGTCAGAATGGGCCTGCAAATAAGGCCGATGGGACCAATGGAAGCTGATACATACCATGAGTATACCCCAAGCACCTGATATATACCTCCGTGACAAGGACCCTAAGGCCTCCCAGACTCCTGCCGGTTGTCGTAGCGATATTTGAATAGCTCCTCCCAACGGCGGCATCTCTTAATGGGACCAGATCTGTGGACAAGTCAGATCAAGGCCCAAAAGTGAGACACCTTGTTGAAGACTCTCCTGATCCGCTACGTTATGTCAGTCAAGTGACTGTTCTCGACTCTCTAGATGTTCAAGGTTTCAGCGTCGTTAAACCCTGCCATATCGCACAACCGACCGCGAAGAATGCAAAGAGCTATCTGCGTTTGCGATATGAGAAATCCTGTCAGCCGAAGCTTTGAGACCAGGGTTCCTCTGCATTCGAGGAGAAGAATAGTCCCCTCTTCTGAGAAAAGAGATCATGGACACACTTACCAATAGAATGGAGATGACGCCAACAATGTTCCTGGATTCTTCCTCCGGAGCCGATTTATCAGTCAACACCCCCCAAGGCTTCCTCGTCAATCTCCGCAACACAGGGGACAGCGTCGTCGAACCTGGCACTTTCCTTCATCGACAAGAGCGTCCGTTCATCTGGAACATGCTCGCTCACATACGCTCTATCGTTATTGGTGAGGTTTAAGGTACGGTTCGAGCTTGTCATTGCAATTGAGGCGAGGCGACGATGGCGACTTTAGACTCGGGATGGTGTGATCAAGCGGAGCGGGTGCAGTACTCCTTTTCACAGACACTTTATATTTCTTCAATGAAACTTCAAGTCCATGTGCTCCTCGAGTACTCTCGGTACTCCAAGGTCATTCACGTTCTTGCAGAGACATCATTCGATCGTTACCCAAAAATATCTCCGTTCTATCGAACCAGAGGAATCTGCGAGAATTGCCGAGCTGGAAGGGCCTTGACCTCAGCGGAGCGATCGCCGGTCTCACAGCGCCGCCGCGGTTACAGGGGAGAAAATTCTGATAGGAAGAATGCTCGTAACAAGATCCATGGCTGCATGCAGGCCTTAAAATGCGAAGTCATGTTTTCCGCAGCCGAGTGGCAGCATTGTTATCTCTTGCGGCTGCAAGGTAATTAAACTGCTGGCTAGAATACTACACTTTGTGCCATTTCGTGCCAGACCTTGCTTGGCACATTGAAATTGTTTAAATACTGATCTTGTCGCTTCCACTTTTACATGCGGTGGGTATCCCGAAAACTGCACGAGCCACATTGCAACCCGAGCTTTCACTCCCCTTTTCTCTCCTCGTCACATGAGGAGCTGCCGCGAGTAGATTTTTTCAATGTTTGACAATCACGAACTGAATTAGAAATTCAGGATCCTGTCCCTCACACTGTGGTGGATCCGGTTTGCAATGGAAAGACACATCTGGTCATGCGACTCATACCTTTTTCTTGACTTGGGTAAAGGTGTTGCGGTTTCCGTCTAATCCCGCAGTGGAGTCCCATGCTCGAAGCTCGAGTCATCCTGCTGCATGGTGAAAAGCAATTCATATGTGCTCACTGATCACAAAGCCCCTCCGGATCGTGATCTCTTGCAGACGGGAATCCCCTAATTGGGACATCAGAACCAAAGTTGGTAATCGAAGGGATCAATTTGTTTCCAATTGATGCTGAATATGGCACTCCATGCTCTCCACCATTGTACAGACCTATATGCAAGCCAACCGAACCCCAAAGCAAGAAGCCGAACCCTTATGCAACGCCAATCCATGCCTGCCCCGTCCCGTGGTATCTTAAATATTAGTCTCGCAGCCAAGCTCTCCGCTTCTCTTCCTTTTTCGCTTTCCGCTTTTCCTTGAATTGCTTCAGTTCCGTCTTCGATAGTTTCTTGCCGCTTCGCTCTGCCTTCAGACTCCGTCCATCATGACTATTCGCCGCCGCATCGACATCGAAGAACGCGTTCATCTGCCTCCGGCTTTTGTTCTCGTCGTTGAAATTCTCGGGGTTCAAGTCGGGGTTCTGGAATCGACCGGTGAAGCGATTGAATTGTGCTGTGGCTGCGTACCGAGTAGCTGGATCTGCGGGAGCTTCTGAAGGTGCTGCTGGAGGCGGAGCAGCAGGTTGTGCGTACCAGGCTGTAGGATCGTAGTCACCGTGTAAAGCAGGATTGTATCCAGAGGTCGGCGGGTTCTCCGTTGGCGCAGGCACGGGAGGCGTGTAGGCAGCAGCTGCGACGCCTGGCGGAGGAGGTTGTGAAGCTTCAGGTACTCGAGGATTTGTCCATTGCGTCGCGCCTGTGAACCGATTGTAGAAGTAGAAAGATTGGGCGCTCTCCTCCCAAATTGGCGCCCAGCCATCATCTTGCCCCGTTGCAGCTGGAGGCTCTTCTGTGGGAAGCGGAGGAACCTCCTCTGCGGGGAGGGGAGGCGCTTCTGCGGTTCCGTCTGCGCTTGAAGGCTCATTCACAGTGTTGTGGTCTTCCACCAAGTTCGCGTCTCTCCGTGAAGTCTTGACTTCGCTCCCGTCCTCGCCGCCATCTTCGGATTGTTCGTCATCGGATCTTGTCTCTCCTTCGCTCAGATCATCTTCTGCATCGTGCTGCTCGAGATCCACGTTGGTGCTGGGGGAAACATCCTGACCTCGTGGCTGCGAGGCTGCTTCCCTTTCCTCCGCGCCCTCACTCGCACCCGAAGCCATTTTCCTTAAACACCAGTGCGCCAGATATTCGATACCCCGGCCGACAAAAGAAATGTAGCTGCTAGCAAACTATGCTGTTCTGTAGCGGTGAGTAGCTTGATGGTGGAGGTGAAGTTCGAAAAGCAAAATGACGAGACCAAACATTTTTAGCGTTAAACTGCCTTATAGGCGAGGCGCTAGGGCTCCGCATTATGAAATATTTATGAAATAACTATAATTTCCGAAAAGAGTATTATTTAATAGTAAATTCAAGTTTTTAATTAATGTTTAATTATTAAAAGTAGTAAAATCGTGGTATTTGCGTAATCATGGCTAAATGCTAAGCATAGGAAAATTTTAACCGTTTCTAGATATTTTAGCACGTGATATATTTCCTAAAAGCTAATATATACACTTGCTTTATAAGTCTCCGCTTAGTAAGCTAAGCTAAGCTAGTACGCGAAGACTCGGAAGCCTCACACAAGCTTCAAAAACAACGCTCTCAAAGAAATAATTAAAGAATCAATTGATTTGAGTAAAGTTACTCCTAAGTACCCTCTGCCCCCTCCGCCTTTACTGCCCATGGTCCATTCCTTCCGTACAGACCCTCCGTACGGCCAGGCTTCTCAGGGTGCGCAGGGGTACAGGGGTATTCTAGGCTAGCAGGGGTTAGCGAGGCGCTAAGGCGTACCGTTTGAAACTTTTTAATCATGGAAAAATTTAATTATGGGAAGGTTCCCATTAGTGATCAATACGTCTCACAGCTCCACGTTTAAGAGGAATTCTATGGTGGGCTTATAGGTTCTTTACAGTGCGGAGCCCTACGGCTTCGCCTATAAGGTGGGGAACAAGGATCAGTTGGTCACGTGCGGACCCCCAAAGGTAGCGGGGAGCTGGCGATATAGTGCTCCGTACAGCAGCAGAGATTACATTACACGTCTACACTATGGTATTCATACACTATTTACTTGCCACGAGGGCAGCTTCGGCACGATCCACAGCTTCTTGCGCCTTCTGAAGCTCGGCATCTCCTCCCAACGAAGGCTGTGATGTAATGAGGACATCGTCGACCACACTTTCCACTCCTCTCACAGCCTTTCTTCCCTCCTCTCTCACTTCTCCCTCCCAGAACTTCCTCGCAGTCTCCCATTTGCCCTGCATTCTTCGTAAACTCCACACAACGCCCAACGCTGCAACTGCTCCGCATTCATACAACCCCGTCGAAACCGATGAAACGTACATCAGGCCCGCAAACATCGAAGCAAGAGAAGATGTACTCAGGGCTTGAAGCACCAGCTTCTGTGCCAGAGCTTGTAGCGCAGGGACCGTCTCTTGTGCCAGGTAGTTGCGCATTGCAGGAATATGAAGAGGCCAGGGCTGGAGTTTGAGCTTGACTGGTAAATGATCACGAGGCTCGACTAAGTCCTTGAGAACAGGCGGCGGTGGTTCCGAGCCTAGTTGTGCTTCTGTCTCCTTCTCGAGGATAGGTTTATACGCCCAGTTCGTCGGGGCAGCTTGAGAGTTGAGCTCTTCTATGATCCCGGCTTCAGCTATCCGGCCAGACAAGAAAATGACCTCCTTCTCCGCTTCTGTTAGGAAACGCTGCTGTAGAATGTCTGTGGAGATCATGGAGACGTCGTCCACCCGCCAGAAGAGCTTCCACCAGCCCAGCTTCCTCCATCTCTGGCCATTGAAAGCTATATCGAGCTGATCACGAAGCTCCGTGTGAGCTCGTTCTGCCCATCGAGATAGCTCTCGCCGCAAGTTTTGCAGGTCCGTGGATGATACCTTTGCCTGAAGTAATGCATTGAGGCGAAGGGCCTGCTCACTAGCGATTGCTCCAGATGTATCTCGGAGAAGGGACTGGATGAGATGGAGAACCGGTGGTTTCGTTCCTCCATCCCCTGAAGCAGTTCCGGCTTTGATCCACTCCTGGATCTCAGGTATCCCACTAGCAAACCAACTCTTTTCATAATCAAGAGCGTTGTCAACACTCTGCCGGAAAGCTTCAAGAGCCTCAGTACCCAATTTTACATACACAGTTCGAAATGGAAGAGCAGCCTTCTCTTCAGGTGTCCCGGTTGGAAGATCCACAGCACCGCCAATGATTTCCCGATCGACATCAAGAGGGTATTTCAGCAGAGTCACCGCGCCAAGCAGGCCGTCTGCAACAATGAAAGCTTTGTGCAGGGGCGTAGTGACTGGTGTGTATCTCCCTGTACTCGAAGTTGGTATCTCCATCGCAGGAACCATGACTGCATCCGTAAACATTTCCGATTCCCCGGGAGGGTCCATCTCCAGCACCAAGAGCTCCAATTTATGTCCATTCAGTAGTGGAGACGAGACGTGTAATTCTTGCACCAGCCTTCTCCCAATCTCGTCTGTGCTATTGTGGCCAACCTTGATCAGCACAGGTTTCCCTTCTGGATCATTAATCAATATCCGCTCCCATTCCTCTTCCGGTTTCAATGGATCCACTACCAGCAACCGCAAAAGCTCCTTAGCTATCTTCAATGAATTCCCTCCATCTGCCAAGCCTAGTATTCCAACTCTGATCGTTTCTTGTCCAGCTTCTTGTTCCAATCCCCGAATTGCGAGCTGTAGTCTCGAGATGTTGACGAAGCTTGCAGCATTTTGTTGTAAGTCGACCAAGGCATTTCGCAAGCTCGTTCTGGGATCTATAGATGTTTTGAGGGTCAGAGTGTCGGTTAGAGATGTGCTGGGTAAGGTGGATTGACTCTGGGATCGTACTCGAAGCTGTTCAAGGCGTGATGTTCGGGGCCGCTTGCTGGGTCGAGAGGCTCCGGCCAAGGAACAAATTGGGCATATTCGTTGTTTCGGGGCAGAAATTTGCAAGCCAAATATGCTGGACCGTCCAATCGCAAGCCGCGGTATTCGCGGAGGCATTTTGATGCTTGGGGAAGGTTGGATTGAATTCTGGAAGTTGAGGTGTGTTTGTGCCGGAAATGTGAGGCACCAATATAAAAAGGGTGCCATTCACAAGGTATGAACACAACTCTGGTTGAATCTCTTGCATTAACAAATTAACTACTTATTCAGACCTAGGCCGCCGAACGCCCTGTCCAGTTCATCTCCCTCTCTGTTTGGTTGTGGCATGGGCGTATGCTGCAAACCTGATGCCTCAGCACTTGATACATCAACGTCCATCAGATTCCCTCTAGCGTTTCCAGCCTGGGCAGAAGAGTTGGCTCTCTTCTCTGGCTCTAGTAACCTTGATTCACTGTCCAACCACCCTGGAGCCACCCTTCTCTTCTCTGCGAGCTCTCTGGCAGCTATAGCATCCTCCCAAGTCTTCAATTCCCGGTCGGCATCATCCTGAACCTTCTGGATATACGCTTGTAATGCCTTGCATGATGCAATTATCTCGTCTGGATGTGCCGCATGGCCAGAGGAAGACACGACGTATTGGGACTTCTCTTCGCCAGACCCTCCCGTCGATGAGGGGGGAGCGTTGACGGTAGGGTCTTGTATGTGTACGGGAGGGTAGTTGCAGTCGGCAGAGACACGAACGGAGAAACCGTCAGAGGCACTTGCGCAAGGAGAGGATGTGTCCCTGGAGCTATTAGCTGCAGCAGAGACGGACGGGGAGGTGGAAGTACGGTTGTCGTGCATCGTTGTGGCTGTGTATCAGATGCGGCTCTTAATAGAAGCTAGAGACCTTTCCCGGAGACAGATCCGAATCGCAGACTGTTCAATACCCAAGTCGCAAGCTATGAAGCAGCTGGAGGCTCTTCGCATATGCAGTCGTTCGTCCGAGTCGTCCAATATCAGGTTGCCAGCGATGCCCGAGATCCTCCACCAGCTCTGTATCCCCGATTAGGTAATGTGTTTTCGGTCGTGGCTCCTATCGCGAGAGAATGGTCCAATCTCGGGGCCGAGTCATTGGCTGCGTTTCACCTAATCCGAGGGGTCGCGGAGGGGATGCAGCTTGGTGTTTTGACACGAGGATGAGGAGCCCTTCCTTTTGGCGTCCCTGCTCAGCTCGTTTCCCCTCCCCCTTTCGCACGTCAAGTCGACCCCCCCGTCCCCCCAATTCCGTCCCACACGCTAAACTTTCGCTAGTGCCGAGTCAAATCATCGAGCTTGTCGCCGCCTCACGACCTCTCAACCCAAACTGTCCTGCCAGACGTTCCACCTCAGCCCTACGCCCCGCAAAGCGCACACGAGACAACGAGCTGACGAGATCTCCGAGGAAACTTTCGAGCAAGTGCGCGCCTATCTATTCTCTCTTTCTGCGCTGACAAAGCGTGCCGACTCGTCGCGCCTGCCTCCCCTTTCCCCACCTCCAAAGAACCCTCGAGATCTCGACCTTCACACCCCTGATAAAGCTCCGAGCTTGACGGCAGGCCAGGCAGATCCTCCCTTTAGTTCTCCAACTCGCGATCATGGACGGTGCGGCGCAACAAAGCCCCCTCCCGCCTGGGATGGAAAATCGTCACCAGGTAGACAATGCTCTGAGAGCTCTCCAGCAGAAGAAGCCGATCCCAGAAATCGACTTCAGCTTGCATACCATGGAAGATGGAAGTCAAGTGAGCACCATGGAGAGGGTTTGCAAAGGTATTGACCACTTTTTATGCCCCGCCAATTTTCGCCCCCATGTCAGCCTTGCTCACATGTGCTATGATAGATGTACAAGCCCCTGCTATGCACCCACCGACAGACCAACAGTTCTTCTCCCCTCAGGACAGCACGAAGCCGAACCTTCAATTTCTGAAGCAGCATTTCTACAGAGAAGGACGCCTGACCGAGGCTCAAGCATTGTACATCATTGAGGAGGGTACCAAGGTCTTGAAGCAGGAGCCGAATCTTCTCGAGATGGATGCACCGATCACAGTGTGTGGAGACGTTCACGGGCAATACTATGACTTGATGAAGCTATTCGAAGTTGGCGGTGATCCTGCGGATACTCGGTATCTGTTCCTTGGCGATTACGTCGACCGAGGGTACTTCAGTATCGAATGCGTGCTTTATCTGTGGTCCCTGAAGATCTGGTATCCAAATACCTTGTGGCTTCTCCGAGGAAACCACGAGTGCAGGCATTTGACAGACTACTTCACGTTCAAGCTCGAATGCAAGCACAAGTATTCAGAGAAGATCTACGAGGCATGCATGGAATCCTTCTGCGCCCTCCCTCTGGCTGCGGTCATGAACAAGCAATTCTTGTGTATCCACGGTGGATTGAGCCCGGAATTACATACCCTGGATGATCTGAAGCAGGTGTGTATTTCGAAGTTGTAGATGGAATTGTGCTGACAGAGTCAGATTGATCGCTTCCGGGAACCTCCCACTCATGGGCTCATGTGTGACATTCTTTGGGCAGATCCATTGGAAGAATTCGGCCAAGAGAAGACTTCCGAGTACTTCGTTCACAACCATGTCCGAGGTTGCTCCTACTTCTTCTCCTATCCAGCTGCATGTAATTTCTTAGAGAAAAACAACCTTCTGTCCGTCATCCGAGCGCACGAAGCTCAGGATGCAGGATATCGGATGTATCGAAAGACGCGAACGACAGGATTCCCGAGTGTGATGACCATCTTTTCAGCACCCAATTACCTGGATGTGTATAACAACAAAGCCGCAGTCCTGAAGTACGAGAACAATGTCATGAACATCAGGCAGTTCAACTGTACCCCTCATCCTTATTGGCTACCAAACTTCATGGATGTCTTCACTTGGTCGCTCCCATTCGTGGGGGAGAAGATTACCGATATGCTCATTGCAATCTTGAGCGTGAGTTCCGAGGACGAACTCAAGGAAGACGCGACGACGCCATCATCAGTCTCCCCAGGCCCAGTGTCACCACCTGTCAATGCCAATATTCCAATGGATCCAGATTCGATTGAGTACAAGCGAAGAGCCATCAAGAACAAGATTCTTGCCATTGGTCGTCTGTCACGTGTGTTCCAAGTCTTGCGAGAAGAGTCTGAGAGGGTCACCGAGTTGAAGACTGCCTCTGGAGGCAGACTTCCTGCTGGAACGTTGATGCTTGGTGCTGAAGGTATCAAGAATGCCATTAGCAGTTTCGAAGACGCTCGAAAGGTCGATTTGCAGAACGAGAGATTGCCACCAAGTCATGAAGAGGTCACCAGACAGAGCGAGGAGGGCAGAGCGCAGGCGCTTGAGAGAGCCCGGGATGCCGCAGATAATGATAAGGGGTTGCAGTTACTATCAAGGCGGTTGAGCACGTAAGTTGGTGCTATGCGTGGATTGGATTTCGCTGACATTGCCAGGGATCGAAAGAGGTAATCACACTCATACCAGTCGAGGAGAAACGTGTTTATGGGTATGGGACATGAATAGAAATGTGATGATTGCGAAGAACACAGTGGACAAAGTCTATAAGAACGAGATTTCCTTGGGATATATGGCATTGCTTTATTGATTGCGTGCCGATCCAATGAACTCCATGATCAACCGTCAGCCGAAATCCAACGCCAAAATTTCACCAAATCCAACGCCTGCTGTGCATATCCTTCATATTTGCGTTATCCAAGCCAAGCTCTGCAAGTGCGCCGGATTGCCACCAGTGTTGGCGGTATCCAAGTTTACCCAAATTGCTCCTAGTGATGCATATTCGTGTTGATCATGTCACGTATCTACTCGCCCATCCCATTCCCCTTCATGTCCCAACACCATCCTTTCTCTCCCTCCACTTCCTCTCCGACTCAACAACAATACTATCCTCCACCTCTTTGCCCTCATCCTCCTCCCGCCCCTCCCTCTTCCACAAAATCAGCCCCTTCAAAAACTTATTCTCGTCCTCGAGCTCCGTGATCCGATTCTCCAGCTTCGCAAGCGCCTCCCTCTTCTCCCGGCTCTGCCGCTCCAGGCTCGCTTCCCGCGCTTTCTTCTTCCGGCGGAAGCGGGCGCTGGCAGCCGTGTTGCGGATCCGTTTTGCCTCTGCTTCGGCATCTGAGAGGGGGGCGGGGGATGAGGCGCTCGTCATGGAAGAGGCGTATTGGGTTGGATGTTGGTGGTGGTGATGCGGGAGTGTGGGGGAAGGGTCGTTGGACATGTAGATTGGTGTGAAGGGCTGGGTGTGCGCGGTTGGGAGGGAGGACGAGGCTTCGGGGTAGCGGTAGTAGATGTCTGGTGGCTGGAGGGGGTGCTCTTCTTGATATGGAAGCGGGCCTTGGGATTGGGGTTGCAGTTGGGGATCAATGGGAGGCGGAACTCGACCTGGCCCTCGTCCTCTTGATTGTGCTTGCATGGTTGCGTATTCGTCCAGGCCGGGAGCCGGGGGTGCGAAGTCACCGTCCCATGGGCTGTAGATGGTTGGCGAGAGGGGAGAAAGTGCTGCTTCCGCTAACGCTATTGTCTTCTGTCAGTACAGTTTCCACCGCTAATTCGAAAACACTCAAAACAGACTATGCAATGAATTCGACATTCGTCCACGAAGCAGAGAGATACAGCGAACTGCAGACTGCTTCCCTTTCCACCATCAACACGGGGACACGGCCTCAACATATGCCCCCGCCTTGGTTGGGGATGTTTCAGGGGGGTCCACGGACGTCACGTGGGATGTCACCATCCTGAGCTGCGAACACGACATTGTTATGCGCCGCTCACAGGGGGCCACTACGCTCGAAGCAGTGCTGAAGAACAGAGTATGCAATCTTGTTGCTGCAGGCTGGCCGTCACTTGCCGAAACACAGGGTCTGCGGGTCTGCGCTTCGTCCCGGCAAAGTGTCTCCTTGACCTTGACCTGGAAGCTTGATATTCGGCTGGCGAGCTTGCCGCAACCCACTGGGCCCGGGAGGCTAGGGTGCAGAGGCCGTTGATGCTGCAGATGCAGATCTGATAGGAGACAAAGCAGCGAAGAAGACAGTGGTTGGCCAAGAAGATCAGTAGAACATACCTTGAGTGATAGCATCCGCGATTCGTGGCATGGGACTGGGCACATCCCTCCTCCAAGGGTCCAGCTGCTCCAGGTCCAGATCCCCAACGAAGAAGTGCTCGTCTGTGACAGTATTCTCGTCTCCGAATGGGCCTCCTTTTGTCGGGAGGCTGTCATGGGAGTCGGAGTCTATGCTGTCGGGATATACAGGATGATGTGAAGGATAGGGCACGAAGCCGCTGTGCTGGAGGTTCTGATGGTAAGACATGGCAGTCGATAGGTTGGCCTAGAGATGCACAAGGCTGAGTGTACGGTCAGTGGTCTGTAGTGAACATGTGCGCTGACAGGTCGTACAAGGGTAGGATCCAGAAACTCTCTCGGGATCTAAAAGCGCGGACGCGGATATATATGAGTTCCAGATGAGGGTGAAGTGCAGCCCTTCTCTCGTCCAGAAGTTCCAGACTGTTTTAGCTCTCTGGTGGAGCGTGGGATGAAGATTTCTTCAACTAATAGCGAGGGAAGCGCACAGCAGACACTGGAGTGCTGGACCCTGCGAGTGGGAAGAGGCTTTCCCAGGCGTTCAGCTGAACCCTGGAATCCGGGAAAGGCACGCCCGCAGCACGGGCAGCACGGGCTACTACCAGACAGCTTGTGGATCTTGATGAGTGCCGTCCCTGGCTGGGTCTCCAAACCAAGTTCCAACAGAGCTCGACGCCGGCCTGGTTCGCCACGTTTAAACGAATCCCAACATGAACACATCAGACGATGGCTTTCCTCTTCTGCAGGATTCGGGGCCGATGCACCCCCTTCAATGTCTCATCTCATCGTATGAAAAACTATGGGGAAGCAAGCACACAAATTACTACCTGCCTTCCGGAGAACCGAGCCGCCGAAGCCCCCCACAACAACCATGATTCCCCTACGCTCCAAATTGCGAAGGACACGAGACAAATTACTTTATAGCAACGGGACGCAGCTTTCGCCGCTCCTTTGAAGTTCGTTTACGCTGTCTCACTGAAGAGTTTCCCTCTCGTTACGGGTTTATGTGGATAGTGGAGTAGAAGTATTCTTCGTCCTTCATCAGCAGCACTGGACTTAATCCCCGAGAACGATGCCGAAGGTCCACGTCGAGGAGCGGGTCGAGATCGAGAACTCATCTTCCCCGCAAGGGCGTGTCTCCCTTGCCAAGCCGAGCCCCGATGCTTGCTTGGACTTCGGTGGCTCTTCCCGGGGATGCACTTGTGGGGGTCCATATTCAATACTGTCGTGACACAGCCATGGCTTGCTTGCATTACATAACTCTGGATTCATCCAGAACTCTAAACCAGGAGAGGTAGTATGTTCGTTGTTGTGAAGGTTATTTCGAAATCAACAACCGATGCGCTGGACCGCGGCAAAACATGCCTGGATGCCAATAAATATCTCATAGCAAAGGGGAATGGCATCAGTTACAACAAGACAAACGTGTGTCCCATCATCAGTGGCGCTATGAAAGTGTCTCTGGAGGTTGGAGATGGAATCCGGGGTTCCCAGATCGACTTCACTGATCTACCTACAGTGTAAATCCTGACAAAGCTATTCGTCGATCGAGAGTTGGGTTTGGAGTGAACGTCTCTCTGCCGTAAGGAGCGATCACACCGTGCCGATCATTGTTGTGGTGCTTCACGGGTGCTGATGGGTCCTTTATGGACGGATGGTGAGGCGGGTACGCTCCTGTGTGCAGTGATCTCCAGAATGCCATTCCATATCGAGTTGTTCTGGGCTGGAAAGGAAGCTGTCCTCAACCTCTCTACTATGCTGGCCGCAGTGGCGAGTAATCTGCAGACTCCCTGTGGGTTGTTGCCTTGGGCCTCGACTGATGCTTGCCGCACCTCACGGTGTGTTCGCAGAAGTTGTCCCACACACCTTGAGCTCTCATTGTACCCGGAGAACTTCCTCCGTGGAGCATGCACTCTCGTCACTCATCGGCCTCTCCGTTCTCACAACTTTATTCAAGAGAGTTCCATTCAAATCTACAGTCTCAACTCCAACTCCGGCTGGAGAAGATCACGGGCGGGAGGGAAAGGGATTCTAGACCACCGCCTCAATAAACAAAAATCCATTTTCATCATCCGCGCCATGAGCTGCCTATCTACATCTATTAGGTGATTAATACATTCTAGGTATACGCCAATTCTATCCAGGCCAAACAAAGGAAAAAGTAGTGCAAAGTATAGGAAGGGAGCACGTAAAGCGCTGTCCAAGCACGCCATTGCCCGGCAAGGGGTGTAAGCGAAAGTGGACTTCCGTGCCACCTGCTACCTGCCACCCGAAAACTCGAAGCCCAACAATCACGCCTTCTTGACCTTCCGTCCAGACTTCTTGGGGACCCTCACAAGCCAGTACAAGAACACTGCTGCGAAACCATTGAAGATGATGAACGCCCACAGGATGCCAAAGTTCCTCCACCGAAGCGCATAGTTCGAGCTAACCTGCGCCAGGAACTGGTTCGTGGATGACAAGCTACAGTACCCGCAATTGCTCGTCGCGTTGTTGTCAGTCAGGTATCCGCCTCCGTACGGACTGTCGATGAACGTCTGCATATACTCGATGCAAGTTTGACCAGACGGCGGGTCGAAGTGACGGATCTCATTCGCGGCGCACACGACGGCGTTGTTGCCTACTGCCACCGAGAGCATTGCGTCGATGAGGTAGGTAAAGGGAGACACGCGGTACATGAAGATCCAGAAGCGGGGGAAGACGTTAGGAGATGCCAACACACCGCAGAAGACCAGGCAGAGGGAAAACATGAGCTGAGCGAGGTTGCCTGCAGTTTCTGCGGTCTCAATCGCGGCTACGACCATGTTTGTGAAGGTGGATGTGAAGAGGAGGAACTCCCAGATCAAGAGGAACATGAGGCCACCGCGTTCAGTTACGGCGCCGGTGGGTTCAGCGTTCTTGTACAGCCCGATGGGATAGTACCAGCAGAAGAAGATGAGAATTGCCATGAACGTGTTCCATGGGAGCTCGACGACGATGTTGGCGATCATGAAGGCCTTCCAGGAGTATGCTTTTGATGGGCGTTCGCGGACTTCGTATAAGGCGCGTTGGGTGACGAAGTGCGGCATGATTTGTTGGACGAGCTGGCCGAAGATGGTGAAGAGCATGAAGATGGAGAACATTTGGTTTTGGAGCTCCTGTTGAGAGGTTCCTGCGTTGAAGAAGGAGAAGCCGATGAAGAGGGCCTGAAGAATTAGCGATGTATGGTACACGAGAGCTGGCAACTTACAGAGAATACACAAAGAGAGGCTTTCGAGTAGATGTACGAAGGTGTTCTCCAGTACTGTTCAAACACTCGCTTCCCGGTTTCCCATTGCTGAACTGCGAACGGAGCTGCGAATTCACGGAAACTTGCTTTATCGTCGACGGAAGTTGATGGCTGTGTGATTTGGGGAAGCTCTTCCTTTAGGCGGTCGAGTTCTTGGTGGACTTCCTTGTACTCGGGACTGTTTCGCCATGTCTGATACCAATCAATGTCAGTGTGAGTGCCAGGGGCCGCGCCGATGACTTCCAACATCCATTCGGCGGGGTTTGCGTCCGGAGGACAAGCAAATGCGCCGTTTCGTTCGAAATACTTGGTCAAGATGTTGGCGTTGTTCCCCACTTCACCAAAGTAAACAGTCTTGCCGCCTTTTGCCAGGAAGAGAAGCCTGTCGAACCGTTGGAACAGCATTGCAGAGGGTTGGTGGATCGTGCAAAGAACTGCTTGGCCATTCTTGGTCAACTTCTCCATCAGATCACAAATGGCCCACGAAGTCTGAGAGTCAAGACCAGAGGTAGGTTCATCCAAGAAAAGCAGTAATTCCGGCTTAGCTGCGAGCTCAACACCAATAGTAAGACGTTTCCGCTGTTCGACGTTCAGACCTTCTCCCGGCACACCAACCACGGCATCTGCATACTCCTGCATGTCAAGCAGCTTGATCACTTCATTGACATAGTCGAGCTTCTCCTTGCGCGGAATCTTAGCCGGCTGTCGAAGAAGCGCGCTGAAGTTTAGAGCCTCACGAACGGTGCTGGTTGACAAGTGGAGATCCTGCTGTTGAACATAACCGGTCTTGCGTTGGAACGATGCATCACGCTCTCGGCCATCAACAAGCATTCCTCCCGTAATGACACCCATTGTTGTTCGGGTTGCCAAGACATCGAGCAAAGTCGTTTTGCCAGCTCCAGAAACCCCCATCAAAGCTGTCAAAGTACCAGGCTTCACCCACCCATCGACGTGATCCAGAATTCTGCGATCTTCGCCCTTGATCTTGATGTCATAGCACACATCCTCCCAATGGAAAATGGCAGTCTGTCTCGTGAGGATGGCAGAGGCATCAGTAGCGCCCTTTTCCAGAGCTGCTAGTTGTGTGCTCCCAACTTCTTCATCGTTTGAAGGTTTCTTCTTGAGGGCTGTGTGGCCGCGTCGGAAAAGCAAGACCTCTCCCTTTGACTTCTTGGCCGTGACATATTCGGTTGCAATGAGATACGCTGCACACAGAGCAATCAAGAAGATCCAGAGAATTCCAAAGTTTCTCCACTTGTGAGACGGGAAATATTGGTAGGCGGACCCGATGTATGCTGTCCCATCGACGAAGCTGGATCCTGCCACGGCGCCGACGGCTCCGCATACTTGTTCTGATGGGGAGACATTGGTATAGCCTGGTCCGGTTGGTACGAATTGCTCTGGGTTGCAGGTAAATACTCTCCCAGCAAATTCGTTAATCATAAGACTTTCGAATCCGTAAGCAACGGGGTCCATGTAGTTGATCCATCTTGCCCACCCTCGCATGTTCGGAACAGGGAGTGCGAAGCCGGTGTAAATGACGATTGCCAGAATCAAAACAGCTGCTGGGGCCATTGCTTGAGACAGAGTTCGAGAGACTGATGCAATTGTTCGGAAGAGCATAGACATGACCAGAGTGAGCGTGAATGATATCAAGATGAAGAAGAAGAAGTTCCCAGGATGTCGATTCAGGTTAGCCATGAAGTAGAGAATCAAGTTGAACGTGATTGCGTTAGTAATTTTGTATGGCATATCCGTTAACATTGAAGCGATGGCCTCACAAGATGGGTGGTACAGAGCGTATCTCGAGTGTTTTTCGACGATGGGCCGTTGAGCGTAAAGTGTTAGAATCTAGAGAGCATGAGCATGGTTCCTTTTGACGGGAAGCATACATACCTCAAGAGCACTACCGAAAGCATTAAGCAAGATGGCGAAGAACAGAAGCGCACTCCTTGAATAGAAACTGCTGGTAGTTTGCGGGAGGTTGTAGAAGATGGAACTGATAATGAGGGCCATGACAGAATTTCCGAAAAGTTGAGAGAAGGTCAGAGTTGGATCTCCCTTCAGTCTCCAGAAGCCTCTTCGAAGGCAGAGTTTCACTTGCCCAACGTAGGACAATGTGTATGGGCTGGTGACGCGCTGATGCTTCGACTGTTGTATTCTTCGGGAATCCTTGAACGATTGAAGATGTTCGCCTCCGAGCGTGTAGTTATTGTTGTACTCATCAATCTCCTTTACAAGTGCTGCACGTTCTGGACTGTTCTTCCAGACTGTAGCGAATTCATCGGGTGTTCGTGGTACTCGGTTTTCGAAGCCATCCCTCACGACACGTTCCTGAGCACTCGTCATGGATGTGAGGAAATCCGCATCGGTCTGTCTTGCTGGGCAATCAAATCCGAGATTGAGAAAGTAGGCTTTTGCATCTGTGCATCTACCAAAATAAATTTGACGTCCCTCGTATAGGACGAGGACTTTGTCGAACGTCTGGGAGGGTCAGTTGCCGAGTAAAACATCAAAAAGGCAAAACTTACATCATATGCGCTCTGGGGAGCTTGGTAGATGGCCACGACTGCGGTAGACCCAAGGAGTTCTGTAGACATCCGAATTGTTCTGCAAAATTCGATGGCATTTGCACTGTCAAGGCCACGAGTGCTGTTATCCCAGCATTGAAGCGGGGCTCCACTCAGACAAGCCTCTGCGATTGTCACACGTTTCCGCTCTCCACCACTCACTCCTCGAACGAAATCGTTTCCAACCCGTGTGTTGATTGTGTGGCTGATACCGAAAGATGCCATGATTACGTCTCGAGAGCGTCTGGCAAACTCTTCGCGACTGATGTCTCCTGGAATATGGCGGGGAGCTCTGGCTATAGCCGCAAATTCGAGGGTTTGACCAACAGAGAGCTGAGGGAAATGTACGTCGACTTCGGCAGTGTAGATTGCTTCACCTCGGAAGTCCTTGTGCATTTGCTTGGGCTCGATTCCCTGATAGTTGATTTGGGATTTCTCATCGATGTAGAAACCATTCGTCTCACCAGCAACTGTCTTGAGGAACGTCGAACAACCACTGCCCGGAGGGCCAAGAACGACCAACATCTCGCCATGGTGGACCACTCCTTCGAGATTCTGGAGGATGTCAATTTTTCGGGGTTTGGCCATTCCTAGGAGCGTCTTCGCAGCCCCAACCACTTCCAAGGCAACATTCCCCACACTCTTCTGGTAATCTGTCGCCGCTCCGAACCCGTAAACGTTCAGGTCCTTGAACGCGAAGCCAGCAGTTCTTTGCTTCCATTTTTCTGGGTCCCGGGCTTGGAGGTTCAATAGAGACTTCGCATACGCTCGTGGGCTGAAGTTTTCGGATGCTGGATTGAGTGGGGAGCCTTCTGGGGCATCGAACGGGTTGTCATTGTACACACTGTGATGGGATTTGGATGTATATCTCCTCGCCAGTTCGTGGATCTCCTCGTCGCGCCGGTGTTCCTCTATTTCCTCGCGACTCAATGCGCGTGTAAGGGTGGGGCTTTCGGAGCTGTACGACTCCCCCTTCTCGTCTGGGGTGGAATCCTGTGAGACATTGTGGCGCGGTGGATTCTGACCTGGCGTCCCAACTCCCTGATGAGCTGCGGTACGTTCGCCGTTCGATGAGAAGTTTCCTGGACGGAAGTTAGCGGGCGCGGGGTGCACGATTGAGTTCCACGCCCGGAACTTACCCACAAACGACATCCTTGCGGGTTAGAGGATGACGGTCAAGTGAATTCTGCAACGGGCTCTCCGCAGCCTTTGAAGAAGAAGAGGCAATACTTTAATACAGAGGACAAAGAAACAAAATGAGAGAATGGAGTCGTGGAGACCAAAACAAAAGCAGGGTAGTGTGAGCCCGCCCAGGCACGGCAACGGAATCCTCTCTCGAATTCGTTTAATTTCGAGGCTCGAGGCCTATCAACGCTCTTTCGCATTCGGAGCGAGCTCTAGTTTCCGGGGAGCGACCTCACAATGCGAGGGATGCAAGGAGTTGTGCTGGCGTTGTGCAGGCATTGTGCAGGCGTGGTGCTCTTTATGAAGAGATGTGCAGGGCGGCCAAGGGCGGAGTGGTGAGCATCCGGCTCCCGAAGAGAAACTTGGGGACGGAGGGCCCGCTGCGAAGGCATCCGAAAGCAAACTACTGTATTATTCGTCATCTCCAGCTCGACTCGACTTGCTGCTGCCTCCGGGTTTCACCCCCGCTAGCAGATCGACCGCGGCTCGGCGGAGAAGTGATGTGCGAGCTGCGAGCTGTGAGTCGTTGAGATGGCTTGGAAAACTGGGCCCGCCATGTGTAGGTGGAACGAACACGGATGGTGGTGGCGTGGCGAGGCCTTTGCTCGGCTCGCAATCTATCGCCTTCGTCCCGTCCGTAGCAGGGCGCGGGTGCTGAGTCAGGCATTCCACTAGATTCCGAATCTCCGCCTACCGAACCGAGTGGATGTATTACGCGAGCCCCTTTTGAAGAAACTCCCGTCCCTCGACTCGACTCCGTCCATCTTCATCATGTGATGAATCGAATCCTCCCCAGATTCAGCGTTCAAATCCCCCGTGAATCATTCACGTTCGTCGGCGTTTGGCTGAAAGTTCGGCCTCATAATTCTCCCGATAACCCGCACATGCTGTTCCGCTGACCAGTTGAAGCCCCTTTTCCATCTCCTCAAGCTGGCCCAATGAAAGGCTGAAGGAACGTATTTCGTGTCCAAGCATGCCTCCGACAGATTCCTCATTCCTTTATTCCCATGAGGTTGCCAAGTAAGTGAGAACGTTCATCTTTCTTTAAACTTTGGTCTCAACCATGTGTTTGCCTGCGTTAC
The DNA here is from genome assembly GCA_021399465.1 of Hyaloscypha sp. PMI_1271. Classification (NCBI taxonomy): domain Eukaryota; kingdom Fungi; phylum Ascomycota; class Leotiomycetes; order Helotiales; family Hyaloscyphaceae; genus Hyaloscypha; species Hyaloscypha sp. PMI_1271. The sequence continues at coordinate 466,203 of JAJTUS010000012.1, forward strand.
AGATGCTGTCATGCGAGCTCTCTCCGCATATTAATGCAGTGCCAGTACATTCTGCACGTAATACATCAGACCCACGATCGTCTTGTACGAGGTTGAAACCGTGACAGCAACGCTGACAGACGTCACTGTTCGACTGCCACCAATAACGATCACCACGGCAATAATCATGTGAGCTTTCCCGAGTCCAAATCCCGAGTTGAAACATGAATCTCGAACTAACGAATTCTAGAATCAAAACAGTAACAGTCAGTGCTGACGCCACATCCACCACCTCCCTCTACTCTCGCCCTTCAAACGAGCAGATAAACAAACCAAAGCCTGAAGCGTCCCAATACCACCCTGCCTCTCCCAATTTGCGCCCTGGACAATCAGCAGCGGCTGCTCCTGCTTCATCACCCCACTGCCAGTCCCATTCTACCAGATCTCCATCGAGAGCACAGTAACGACTACCGTGCATGCCACGACGACGCTCCCTCCTGCCTTGGTGACCACGTATACGTATACCACTGCTATAAGTATAACAGCCCAAACCCACACTATTGTGGTTCCAAACTGCTTCCCCATAAACGGCTGCAACCTGCCTAACAGTTCTTGGTCCAATGTCGCTTGGAATCTTCCACAAGACGACCCCCTCTGGTGCCAGGTCTACTGTGGGGACATTGGATGTTTGAGCTGGCAGGTGAGAGAAGGACCAGTGTGCAATATCCTTGCGCTTGAAGGTTGGAGAGCATGGGGTCCGAGCCCTGTACCCACTGGGGTAGCGCCTGGTGTAGGAGTGCCGGTGGCCGTTGCTACTACAACCGGAGCTGAGCAGGCCTGTAGTGATTCTGGACCTATGAGAGGGGGTGTCTTTACGTTAATGGGTATCCGGAGTTATGAACCAGGTAATGAATGAGTCTGGATGACAACATGAGGTGGAAATCAAGAATACGGTGAATCAGTCGTGTCATGATATCCGCTCTCATGACGTTCAATGCATCTCCCATGAATTCGTCCTCCAAGTACTTCGTGACGTCCGTGAGGATGGTATAATCTTCTGTCTATCGATTCCTTATACAAAGAATCCAAATACGGCAACAACATCTCGTCTGCTGCGCTGAAGATCTTGTTCACTTTTATCGCTTCCGTGGCTTCGTTACGGATGGAGAGGTGCGTCTTCATTTTGGCCTCCGCATCATCAGGTTTCCCTCCCCACAGAACGTCCGCCAGCAGGAATTTTGCAATATGCAGTATCCCTCCTCTCGGTGCAGTCATCTGGACTCAATTACGATCCATCTGAGGTTTTCAGGAGCTGTAAGATTTCCTTTCGCGTATGACTAAAAGGCGGTAGCAGCAAGTTTCGACAGTTCGGACTCGGAATACGTCTTGGATTTCTCCAATTCGAGAAGCCTCTGCCTCCCGGCCTTCAGAATAATCTGTTTCAAAGGTTAGCAGAGCTCTGTAAAGCTTCAATGGCCAGGTACCTTGTCGTCAGAATGTTCATCACGAACTTAACCTGGTACCCAAAGTGATCCCGCATGATCCTGCGGATGATTTCGGTCGAGACATAATTCCTGGCATGTCCCAGATACGAGTGACCGTATATGGTCGGTCTGCAAGCATACCACGAGACCTTGCCCTCCTCCTTGGGCACGAAAGGCACTGGTGGACCAGACTTGAGTGAGTTGGTGGGCCTTCAATTGCTCCATTGTTGCGTTTGTCTTTGCGCTAAACATCCGAATGGGCGAAAAATACGCGAAATTGGGAACCTACAAGCGCAGTAATGGGAGGAAAGGGGGCATTCAAATCCGGCACATGGTTGTTGTGTGACTGCTTTTTGAGGAGGGTTTCACGGAAGGCCACGATTCGGCAGAAAAGGGCGGGCTCGCTAAATTTGGATTTTCCTCAGCCTCGTCGGAATTTTATTTTTGAGCATCCATGTTGTGGATGCAACACAGCAGAGATGGCGCAGAAGACGTCGCCATTCTTGTTTCCGGGACCGGTTGCTACGGCCGAGAGCTTATCAATTCTTCATTTGAAGAGAGATTTGCAGATACCGACAATCCTCAAGGCGCGAGATGAGGATGATGATGGCTACTCGGAGGGGAAGGTCGTCAATACTCGGTTCGGGTCGTTTCCGCACAGCACATTGATTGGATTACCATGGGGAAGTCAGGTTCGAGCTTCGAAAGTTGATACGGGATCGAGGGGTCGTCGTGGCAAAGGACAGGAGAAGAAACGAAAACGAGAAGAGCCTGAGAGCGCGCCGAACAAAGCCCCGAAGTTGGAGGAAGAGGATGCGGAGGATGTTAACACGCCAAATACCACGAGGGGAGAGAAAGAGGCTGTCACTGCTTCGAGTGGATTCATACATATTCTGCCTCCTACGCCGGAGAATTGGACAAGTTCTTTGCCACATCGAACGCAGGTGGTTTACACTCCCGATTACAGCTACATCCTGCATCGATTGCGAGCTCGACCTGGTGTGAGTATAATTGAGGCTGGTGCGGGCAGTGGGTCGTTCACACATGCATCTGCGAGGGCAGTCTATAGTGGGTATCCTGAAGATGTGGAGTTTACAACGAAGAGGAGGAAGATTGGGAAGGTCTGGAGCTTCGAGTTCCACGAACAGAGGCACGAGAAGCTTGAGAAGGAGATCCAGGACCATGGCCTGGAAGATATCGTACAAATCACACACCGAGATGTTTGTGAAGAGGGATTTTTGGTCAACGGGGTAAGTCCGAATGCTGAAGCAGTATTCTTGGATCTGCCAGCTCCATGGCTTGCTCTACCACACCTGTCGAGATCCCCGCCACCAAAGACGGAAACGAACGGCTCAACGCCCTGTATATCACCACTGAGCCCGAATGCACCGGTCCAGATATGCACCTTCTCCCCTTGTATCGAACAAGTCCAGAAAACAGTCTCGGTCATGCGGAATCTTGGCTGGGTTGATATCGAGATGGTGGAATTGTCACAAAAACGATTCGAGATTCGAAGAGAGAGGATAGGAATTGATAATGGAGCTCAGAAAGGTCTGCAATCGGTCCCTGCATCGGTGGAGGAATCTGTTGCTCGGTTAAAAGAAGTTGAAGGGACCTTCAAGGCGTTCCATGAGAGTGGAGATAAGCCTGAGCCCAGCAAGAAGGACAAGGGGAATCCGAATAATAGAGACAGGATCATCGAGAGTTTGGTTGAGAAGAAGGTGTACAAAGAAGGGAGGTTGGTGCATAGAACGGAGCCGGAAGTGAAGACGCATACGAGTTACCTGGTGTTTGCAGTTCTACCCCAGGAATGGACTGCTGAGGATGAGGCTAAAGCAAGAGAGAAGTGGGAGGTGTTGATACGAAATGAGGATGAGAAGGCTGGTGGAGAAGGGGAGGTGGTTATGAGTAAAAGGCAGATGAAGAAAGCTGCAAGGCAGGCACAGAAGGAGAAAGCGGTTGAGAGCAGGCCAGAAAAAGCTATCGAGGCAGAAGATACCCCTGGGGTCGACAGCATGGATGTGAAGGACTAGCTGAATTCAATGCCGAGGAGGAGGCCTTGCCCCATCATTTTCACTTTTCTTCCTACCAGAAATATGTTTTCCCTTGATGCTGACCAGTTGCAATTCCACCCAACACCAGACGCCATCCAATGCTCGCTAATCCCACTTCCCAAATGCATCAAATTTCAACAGCCCCTTCCGGCACCCCTGCTCTACTCCTCAGTCTCCTAGCAAAGAACTTCATGATAGGGACCATCTCCTCTCTACTCCTGGGCATAGAATCCTCTCCCTTCTCCCACTTAACGTACTCGACATCCGTGAACCTGGCTTTCAACGCATCAACCGCGCTTCTCGTGACCTGGGCACTTCTGCTGCCGCCCAGTACCAACACTGGAGTTTTGCTCTTCCCTCCTCCAGCGCCAGAGCTTGAAGGAAGCCGTCCACCGATGCTAATCACGCCTCCGAACTCGACATCTGAGCTTGCTGCGAAGTGCAGCGCGGCCATCCCACCCTGTCCGAAGCCGAGAAACAAGACATTTCGTGCGGGATAGCTGCACTTTTGCATCAAGCCCTCCTTAACAACTTCCGCCAAGACTCGCTCGATAATCCCGAATCCAGCATCGAGCTCGATCTCGCCCTTCCCTTCGTCGATCAGGACGTCGTCTCCCCAGTGAAAGGCGGGTGTGTCCGAGCCAGTGAAGATGGGTGGGATTGGATTGGGCCCCTGGATACTGAGGCATGCTGTCTCGGGGAGGTTGAGATTCTTTCCTAGTTGGGAGAAGGATTTGTTTGTGTCTCCGAGTCCATGAAGCAGGATCAGGATATTGGTCGGTTGGCCTGAAGATGGTGGGATGATGTCCACCACGAGGGAGGAGGGAAAGTCGGCCTTAGTGGGCAGGCGTGAAGTCATTTTGGACTTGCGACCTCCAATGAGGGGCAGAATAGGGGGAAGGAAGGACCGAAGTAAGGGAGGGGTCAAAGGCTCGTACCCAGGGGAAAATGTAAAATGCCCCTTCCCCCCCGCCGCGGGTGTCGATTGCAGGGGTTAGGGTGTTGATTGGGCGCTCGGACAGGAACACCAAAACCCTGGACTTTTCTTCAAGTTTAATTTACTATATAAAGAATTATTATAATTTAATAATTTCTTTATATTATAGAAAGCCAGATTAAAAGCTATCCGAATATAAAGTTTTTATTACATAATAGTTAGTAGATTAAGGAAAGTTTAAGAAAGTAAGGAATATTGGAATTTTAAAGCCTGAAGAGTACCTGAAAATTTAGCGATTAAGCACCTGGAACTAATATACCTCGTCGCAATAATCACGTCGCTCTAGGCGCTTAGTCACTAGGTTTTCAGGTATGCTTAAGGCCTCAAAATCCCGACTTTTCTTATATTTTTTGAATTATCTTAAATTTACTAATTATTATATAATAGAAACTTTATACTATATTAGCTTATAATCTGGCTTTTTATAATAATAATAAAATTATAAAAAAATTATATATAGTAAATTAAACTTAAAGGAAAACTAGAGTTTTGGTGTTCTTCTACTTTAGGTTAGTGCGATGCCACATCAACGCCAGAGCAGGTACACCCTCTTCACTGACTGGGCGCCTCTGGCGGAGAGCCGTCACCCCAGTCAGGCGCAGATCTCACGGCCCCCCCACGTCGTTCTACGATGTTTCTACGATGGTACAGCTGGTATGTTTTGGTCCCTGTTTTTTGCAGGGGTCGCAGCTCTTCCTAGTAATGCCACCACAACAATCCAAAATTTCTGGGAAACATGTATTCTTATATTCACCTGGTCTTAGGGAGCATATACCTGTTTTTATAATTATTTTTCGTCCAAAACTACAAGAGTTACGTGGTATTGAAGTTGCCCCCCCTGTCGACAGGGGCCAAAACAGGCCAGCTGTACAATCGTACACTTTCCGTGCTGATTGGACCGGGCTTCGCCCACCCCAATCGGGAGAAACGCAAACCCTGTCCACTTTTCTTGGCTCTGTGCGGACCCACTGTATTCAACCAACTACAATTCGCACTGAGATTCTAAGAGAAGTGATTGGCTTGCTCCGTACACAGTTAGTACGCCGTGCAGCAGACTTTGAACGGATTTTATATCTTTACTCTCCACCGGAATTCAACATGGCCAAAGTACGCTCGCAGAAAAGCTATAAATCCCCCCGCGCTACCCTCGACATCCGCTATGTTCCTCCTAACGTCGACATCTCTCGTCTCCCATCCTCAAGGCGCCAAAGAACCCCCTCACCAAGTTACCTTGTCGCGATTACTTTTACGCCCAGCATCTGCTTCATTCACTCGATTTGACTCTCAAAAGACCCAGCCTTCCTGCGCTGCACACTGCTCAAAGCAAAGTTCGTCTCGTTCCTCTCACAAACGTGGCTCTTCCGGATCTACCTCGAAAGTAGCCTCGTAAGTTCAATGGTGGAAGAACAGTAAAGACAGATACTAAGCTAATCGACAAAGCAGACTCTCGCTGACCACTACACGACTTCAATCACGATCCGCGACTTCTATACCTCGACAAACAAGCCATGGCCTCGAGGGTACTTGAAGTCATGAACCCCGCTGGAGTTGCATCAGTGGATCCTAAGAGCTTCGCAAACAGCGATGACAAGGACTTTGCTCTTTCAGCCAAAGTTTCAGCACTCCCGTCGGCCGAAGAGTACGACAACGAGCCTCTGAGCGCCGTCACATTCCCGAAGAAGATGTGGCCTCGTGGCAAACCTATCATTGTGTGCTTCCTTGACGGATATCCTGCACAACACAGCTTTGTCAAGAAATGTTGGGCCGAGTACCAAGTCGACCTGACGTTCGAGTATGTGGGCCACGAAGGTAGGGACAGCTCAGATGTGAGAATCACTTTCGAAGGCGAAGGATTCCATTCCCTCGTCGGTAATACACGACAAGTTAGCAAGGACGAACCTACAATGAACCTCGGTGCCAAAACCTGGGATAGCAACCGAGAACTGCGTGCCCATATTCTCCACGAAGGCTTGCACATGCTTGGATTCGGACACGAACACGCCTCCCCAAAGTCTCGTATCAAGTGGAACATTAATAAAGCTTTCAAACACTTCAAGACTTTGTATGGCTGGGACCGGAAGAAAACTCACGTGAACGTCCTGACACAGTACCCAGCAGATCAGGTTGATGCATCCGAATATGACCCCAAGTCCATCATGCATTACCAAATCGAAGACTCCTGCACGCAAGATGGATTCTGTGTCCTTGTCAACCTCGAGCTATCAAACTTGGATAAACAGAAGCTGAAGTCCATGTACGCCGAAAATTCGCACATAGGAGTCGCTGAAGCCTCACCGCCATATCTCCCAATGGCCTCAGCTTCACCAACACCTCCCACATTGGCCACTGTCTTCCAACTGGTCGGGGGGCATGCCAAGCTCGTAGGATTGTACAGTCCTTTGGTCTTCCTCCTTGTCTTCGGTGCCGCACGTGTACGCAAGCTTGTCTGAAAATTGGCTACAACGTGTGGGAGACGTGGAGGATGGAATGTGTGCTTTTTAGGAAGAGAGTTAAAAAGCTACGGGTCTGCTTTTGATGTTCGTAAACTTCGCATTACTAGATGAAATAGACAAGAATTACGATCTCCTTAATTACAATAAACTGATTATCCAGCCTTTATACTCTTTAAAGGGAATGTACTGTCCAACAGAACGAGAGATAGTATATATAATTACTCAAGTGAGTCGAATATTACCCCTCCCTTATCCCACCTTTGTTGACATTACAGGTCCGGGCTACAGGAAACTCGATCACCTACATATGTCAACAGAGCCAAAGAAGAGAGCGAGGCTAGAATTACGTGCGGTCATTAATATGTAAACCCTAAGGCACGAACACACCTATATGCACGTCTCGCCCACGTGGTTAATGCCCTGGCAAGTCCACCTACGGGCGTATTTCTTAACTGCACCGGGAGCGGCTACCACGTGATGACCGATCAAGTCCCCGTCTGCGGGCTATTCCCCTCCCGATCCTCAGCCCTCTCTCCAATAATATCCGTCCACTTAACGTCCTTCTCCAGTCTATCATAGAGCTTCTCCCACAACTCCTCCGTTCCTTTACCGGTGTCCACTTCCACTAAGAGCCCCCCCTCTCGATATTCACGAACGATCTCCTCATTCTCTTGCACGTACTCCTCATATCGTTTTTCGAACATTGCCTCATCATCCGCCTCCTGCCCTCCCAAGACCACAGCAAGAATCCTATTCGTGTGCACGTGCCCGGTGAGAGATGCTTGGTTTAGTAGTAATACCAAGTCCACCGCGAACAAACTACGGGCCAGCAACAAGGCAACACTAACTTATGATGCCATAGAGTATGTGCTGGCCTATACAAATGTAGGCCAGGTCGACAATACTTTGGAAGTCCTAGGAGCTCACCTAAACGAACCCGAAAAGAGGAGTGAGGTATCTGTTACGCTGCCATCAGGATTGTGTTGGCTCGTGCGCATCTAAGCGAACTAAACTAGCAAATCATATCGCTAGATTCTTTGATTTAAGACCTCTGATTTGACCTTGATGGCAGCGTAACGGATACAAGGGAAAATTTCAGGCCTGTGTTTAAAGACCTTACAGATAACGCTAAAGAGCTACTGGAAGCAATGCGAGAGTCAAAGGCGGTGCCCTCCGGATGTCGGGCAGCTAACTTGTTCGAGCCAGGGTGCAGCTCTCACGTGTTGTGCGATTGATTGACGGGAACCTGAAATGCAGGTGCAGGGTTCGCCACACTTGGCGATGAAACAAGCTCGTCAAGCTTTCTCCAAGACCGAGGCGAGCGGTAGCGTCGTCAGCCAAGACTGCCACGCAGATGCCACAGATTCCAGCTGAACCAGGGGTAGCTCCCCCTCCCTCGCTCTCAAAGTGTCCCAATTGGACCTCCCCCCGTTTAAGACGGCTGAGCCAGTTTCAATTCCTGCTGGTGAGATTAGCTTTAGTCTGCTCACGCAGATTCAAGTTCGTCCAGGCTGCAGTCGGCACCTGCATGAAGCTGGTGATGCTGCACAGCCTTGATGGAGGGGTCGTCCTGGCTCCTCACTAGGCGATGCATCTGAAGAAAAGCAAGGCGAGCTAGGGGAGCAATTCGCCTTCGGTCCTTCACTTCATGAATCCACTAACCCTCCCACAGCTTATTTTAGCAGAAACAGCTGAAAGAGGCATAAATATGGCCCTGACGATCCTGGTGATCGATGCATTGGGAATTTGCAGGATGGGGCGGAAAGAGGGCGGTTGATGTCATACTATGTTTCAGCGTGGGAAGTTTCAATTTGATACGAGCTCACAGCTGTCTTCATTGGAGCTCTGGAGTACTTACCCAGGCAATCAGTATTCCTTATTCTTGTTTGCAGTTCGTGAGGCGTGTGGCATTGGCTGGGGATAAAGGCACGAAACTAAGTGCGAGGAAGGTTAATAGACGCTCACTTGATACGAGCTTGAGCAGTAGAAGTTGATTGATCAAGCTTAGGATCCGGCGGTGCAGCCACGCAAGCTGGAGTGGCGATTGGAGGCGAGGAGTGAGAGCAGCATGGGATGATGGAGGGGCAAGTCGAAGCTGCGTTTGTTGGTGCACTGCCTGGGCGGACTTAGCGGTGCAGGATGTGGGGTCAATGGGCCCCTTCTGCCCTTAAAAGCTCCACGGTTGAGAGCTGTGAATGGTCTGATGTGAGACCCGTGTGGGGCTAACGCACAGTTTCAACGCTGCTGAATCGTGAATGGCGAATCCCAAAACGAGCCGGCACCGAAGGCATTGAATGGCGAGGAGATGCCCTGGTTTGAGTTAAGCTCCGCAGGTATATAAACCCCTCTTCTGCCCCTTTTCCACTTCTTTCCCTCATCACACGTCAATTCCAAACTCTCAATCAACTCCACTCAGCAACAAAAGCACTTCCTACTTCTTCAATCAACCTCCTAAATCTGTCAAGATGGTTTTCGGCTGGGGTAAGTTCATAGAATCCTCCAGCTCACCGTTCGCCGTCCTGACCTCCCCCTGACCGCCATATCATCGCCGTCTTGCCAATTGCTGACCATATTCCCCACAGGCGAAGCACAAGATTCCTACGATCAAGTCCAGAACGGCGACGTCAACGAATCTTCCTTCGGCCATGAGGCCTTGGCTGGTGCCGCTTCCTTCGGTGCCTTCAAGATGTTCGAGGACAGACAACGCAAGGAGGGTATGTGTTGAGCACTTCCAGATGAAGATGCAGTTTTAATACCTCAACAGGAAAACCCGTCTCCCATCAATTCGCCAAGGAGCTCCTTGTCGGTCTCGCTGGTGCTGAGGTGGACAAGTTGGCCGAGACCAAGGGCATGGACTTCATCGACCGCGAGAAGGCCAAGCACCACGCCAAGCAGCAGGTAGAGGGCATGTACGACAGCCACTATGGCGACAATGATCAATATGATCCGTAAGTATTGCTTCCTCTTTGCCAACGAACTGAGCTGATAGCTTCGCCAGCAACACCCAAGATGCTCCTTCCCAACTCGGCTACTAAGTCGGTCGTTGAGACATGTCGACCCTTCTGATACTCAAATTGGAATCGGATGTGGGCTCTGACATTGATGGTTATGGTTATTTGCGATGAGCGTAAGCATTGCCTCGATGGCTTTCTTGTTTTTCGGTGATCGGGTGGAGAGGAAAGGAAAATACCACAGAAATGGAATCAAAAGTTTTTTTGACCATGAAATGAGTTCCATCGTGCAGTGTGACCGGATTACTTGCGTGCTGTGCCACTCTATATCGTGAGACCATGAATGTTGTGTTGCAATTGAGAAGTGATTATGATATTGATGTGTGCTGCCAAGACCCAAGGGATCCACAGATAAGAACTGGTGGAGCATCGCCGTATCAACCGTGCCAAGCATCTCCAACCTCACTTCACCGATCCCGCTTCACTCCTTCATCACCACCCATTGACATCGTAATTATGGTGAAAAACGGCCCCAATTCGCTCCGCAACAGCACGAGCAACCTCTCTCTTCGTCCTACGCCTTCAGAGACAGAGCTCAATGCCGCTGCTCGTCAACGGATGGCAGATCTCGAGGCACGGATTGCTCAGATGAAGGTCGGGCATGAAGGACGAGCTAGATCAAGTGCTGCAGAACCCTCTGCTCCTTTATTCTATCCATCACCAGAACAATCGAGAGCCCTGCAGGCCGACATCGATGTGAGGTCTGGATCAAGAGCAGGAGAGTCGTCTGCACCATCATTGTCATTCTATCCATCGCCAGAACAATCGAGAGCCTTGCAGGCCGACATCGATGCGGGGTCCGGATCAAGAGCAGCAGGGTCCATATCTCCATTCCCTCGTGTGAGCTATCCAGGCATTCCGAAAAGCCTCGAAGCCCTGCGGACGTATAGGGACTGCGGATATGCCTATCCGCAGCAGTCTAATGGCACAACATATCCAGCACCACCTCCCCACTTTTTCCCTCCGCCCCTACCTTGCCCAAGCAGAATGTCAGCTCCATTCGGGGCCCTATCCCCTTGGGCAGAGCGAGATCTCCCAGCCAACAAAGAGACACCTAAGAAGAGCCTATTCGAGAAGTACAATGAGAGTCTGCAAGAGCAGCACAACAAGCCAAAGGGGAGCTTGATCACAAAGGGTCTAGTACGCGAGGTAAATGCTCTGAAGAGCCCCGAGGCATACACACAGCCGTTCTGCGACTTCTTGACAGAGAACCCGACGGTTTGGCATGCTGTGGCCTATTTTGAGAAGAAGCTGGAGAAGGCTGGGTTCAAGAAGGTATGTCATCTGGATCAAAAATCGGAACATCCCTAATCTTTTGCAGCTATCCGAGCGAAAGAACTGGAACAGCGAACTACAAAAGGGAGGCAAATACTTCGTTTCAAGGAATGGCAGCTCGTTAATTGCCTTTACAATTGGAGGGGGGTACAAGAGCGGAAACGGTGTGGCTATGATCGCTGGTCATGTCGATGCTTTGACTGCACGACTGAAGCCTGTGAGCAACAAGAGGACCGCTGCTGGGTATGTGCAGCTTGGTGTTGCTCCGTATGCTGGGGCATTGAACCCGACCTGGTGGGATAGAGACCTTGGGGTTGGAGGGAGAGTTTTGGTTAAAGACTCGACTGGAAAGATTACCACGAAGTTGGTGAAGCTTGGATGGCCCAGTACGTTCTACATATCCTTCTATGAACCTTTGCTGACTTGACAGTTGCTCGAATTCCGACCCTCGCTCCCCATTTCGGTGTTGGCATGTTTGGGGCAAACAACACCGAAACACAAGCCGTTCCCATCATCGGTCTCGACAGCTCTGACACCGTGGCCGGGGAAGAATTCAAGAACCTCACCTTGGGAGGGGAGGGTACATTCTCAGCCACTCAACCACCCAAGCTCGTTCGTACCATCGCCAGTGAGCTCGGCATTCAAGACTACTCTTCGATCGTGAACTGGGAGCTCGAGCTCTTTGATACCCAGCCCGCACAAGTTGGAGGATTGGATAAGGAATTCATCTTCGCCGGAAGAATAGACGATAAGCTCTGCTCCTGGTCTGCGATGGAAGGTCTTCTTGCTTCAGCAGCTGCTCCTACGTCTGGGGATGATGGTATCGTGAAACTAGTTGGCGTCTTCGACGATGAGGAGATTGGCTCCCTCCTTCGGCAAGGTGCTCGAGGCAACTTCTTACCTGGCACCGTTGAGCGGATCTCCGAATCGTTTGCCAAGGGAAGCAGCGCCAATGTTCTCTCTCAGACATACGCAAACTCGTTCCTGATTTCTGCTGATGTTACGCATGCCGTGAACCCCAACTTCCTCGGTTCATACCTCGAAGGTCACGCTCCCCGATTGAACGTCGGGCTCGTCGTCTGCGCTGATTCCAACGGCCACATGACGACAGACTCCGTGTCCACCACGCTGCTTACACGCATTGCGGAGAAGTCTGATTCCTGCCTTCAGCTCTTCATGATCAGGAACGATTCTCGCAGTGGAGGGACTGTTGGACCCATGCTCAGCTCTGCGATGGGAGTTAGAGCGATCGACGCAGGGATTCCGCAGCTGAGTATGCATTCTATTCGTGCCACGACTGGTGCATTGGACCCGGGGTTGGGGGTGAAGGTGTTCAAGGGGTTCTTTGATAATTTTGAGAGTGTGGATAAAGAGTTCGAATGATAGACGATAGATCTGGGTAATATCAGATGAGGACAGATGATTGTTTGAGTATGACGATGAGTTAGACAGAATACATTCGAGCAATCTACTGCTAGTTTTGTCTGGCCATCTGCTTGTGAAGGTTGCTTTGTTCGGGTAGTGCTCATTTGTCACTTTGTTATTCTTGCTTCCCCAGTCCCTTTGCTTCCTATTTGCGAGTTCAAGGCCCCCTAGTATAGACTCAATCCAGTTCTTGCTATATTTCACCATACGGAGGACGTGGCCAAAAGTCTTGCAACTGCCAGGGTTGGATGCCAAACTCGCTTAAATTGCTGGGGCATTGCATGGCAGCAAGAGGCCTGTAGCTGTCACCAACAGTGATGTTCCTTCAGTCTACTGCGGCCCTAAGCATCGTTGCTATGCCAGAGCGGCGTGGCGTCCTTAGGCTTGGAGCCTGTCAGTTGCAAGACTTACGTCCGTATGGCCGCGTCCCCCGTGCCACACGAGCTTCGTGTTTTTGGAGGCGTCTTCAGTGGAGGTGATGCCCAATCGTGAGGCTGGTGTGGATGCCACGCCCAGCCACACGGAATCATCCACAGTGAGAATCGCAACTTCGTGCAATTCTCCAAGAATATCTATAAGTTCTCCCTCCTCGTTGAAAACATGTCCCTGCAGTTTCATCGCACTTGTTAGTTGAACTCTGTACCAGATTACACTTCATCATTGTGCTTTAACTCTTTGTCATCTCAATTATCAAACTACATTCCTGCTATGCCTGATCGCTATGGCGGAAGTGGATTACTGGAGCGATGGGAGCGACTATACTGCCGATGCAACCCCGAACTTTCAAGCTCATGTTAAGACTGAGGCTATGGAAACGGTTATCGGAGCGAATGCCCAAGGATCCGTCCCAGAGGCGGATATCGAAGTCATCGAAGGCAAGGGAAAGGCTCAATTGGAAGACGGGGACCAGCAAGCTTCCCCTCAATCAATGGAAGAGTATGACCTCCCCTATCATTGCGAATAGAAGTGGCACTTAAATACCGCAGATCCGTGCCAGTTATTCTTGTCATGGGTGCGACTGGCGCTGGGAAGAGCAGCTTCATCCAGAGCCTCACAGACTGTGATGTCAAGATTGACCCCGGCCTATCTCTATGTGAGCATGGATGACCCTCCCTAAGCAAGTAAATGATTTTAAACAACATACAGGCACATCTGAAATTGGGTTATATCCTCTTACCTTGGGAAATCACACTGTCACCCTCGTAGACACGCCGGGCTTCGATGACAGATATCGTTCCGATTTAGAAATCCTCCAAGAAATTATTTATTTCCTAAGCTCAATATATTCCAGTAAATTCGTAAAACTAGCTGGCATAATTTACCTGCAACGGATCATGGATCTTGGCATGCCCAACATGCAGAGATCGATTGTGAGATATAAGAATATTCTTGAAGCATTATGCGGGAAAAGTGCTCTCTCACACTTAGTCCTAGCCATAACGACGTGGGACGTCAAAAAAAATTATGGGGGGAGACCGCTGATAGATAATCTTCTGTGTAAACACAGTTGGGGGGCTGCAGTCAAATCTGGGGCGGTGATGTACCTCCATGACAACACAAAAAGCTCTGCGTTGTGGATTCTTGACCATATTCTGTCCCTCCAGGGGGGCATCGTCTTGGAAATCCAGCGAGAGATGATCGACCAGCGCAAGACCCTTGATCAGACCTTTGTCGGCCAACGACTTGTCGAGGATTTGCTTGAAAGGGAAACGGAGCTCGAAGACGAGTTACTGCAGTTGCGAAAGAAGTATGAAATTGTGGATTTCAATGACCAGCAGGGTCTAGCAGCAATACTGCGCAGATATTCCTACCTGACCGAAACTGTAGCAAGGCTTAACGAGCAGAGGAAGAGTATCTACAGCATGGACTTCCCACGCTTACGAAAGGAGTTGAAAACCCGATATCAAGAGGAGATAGCGGAGATACTCAAGCTCCATAAGAGTTGCCCTGACAATCCAGTGCAGCTGTTATTGCGAGCAGTGAACGAGTTGCAAATTAGCGTGGAAAGTTCGAGGCTTAACAAAATTGGGAGTGAAGGGGTTGAGAGCGAGGCGAGGAAAGACACCCAGTATGCGCCTGCACTCGGAGTGGGAAGGACTACATCTAAGACCGGAAGTTCTCTACCAGAAATAACACCACTCAGTATCGGCCTCAGCAGCTCACAGGTCGCGGTTTTTGCAGGTACAGCAGACCCGACGTTGGGAGTTGCTAAAGCGCGTGAAGGGTCAGAGAGACCCAGGGTACAACTTAGCATGGCTAACAATGCCAGGGAGCGACCCAGTTTCGATGGTAAGACTTCCAGCCAGAGGGTCTACCCTTCCACTGGCTACGGCGACTCACAAGAAGACGGCTCGCCCTTTAGTCAGCTTTCCCACGACAACTCCAGTAAATTGGATACAGAATCACGCCAGCCCTCTGAATTTCTGTCAGGGGGAGGAAGCAAGAAAGTTGTAGATCTTGAAACTGTCCGGAGCAATTCAGCAGGCTCTGGAAGCAGTTCAAAGAGCGGTTTTATGACCGACTCAACCGTTGTCGAAGACTTAACAGACTGGGAGGAAGACAGCGATGGAGATAATTACGTACACCAAGTGGAGTGTGGCTACTCTGCTCTTGTGCAAAGGGATGTGGAATATCAATCCACTCTCATTGGGGATAGTTTGGAGCCGATGAAAAGGGAGATGGTAGATCGCCTCATGGAAGAATTCTGGATAATCTTCCACCAAAAATGGTCCACTGATTTCAGAAAATGCCCTTCAAATCCAGGCGATTCAGCATCGACATCAGGATCAACCTTTGGCTTCGAATTCGGGCAGGGCACCCTTGCAGGAGAAAATCCTGGAGGCGGTCAGAATGGTGATGAACGTGACGGTGAGAATTTTGGCAACGATCCGAAAGACGGTCCTGGCGGAAAAGGCACACCGCCTGAATTCCCGCCGAATACAGATCAAACTCCGGCTGGATTTGCATGTCCATACCGAAAACATAATCCTCGAAAGTATTGTGTGCGAGACTGGCGTACATGCGCACTCACTCCTCACAAAACCGTAGCACGAGTCAAGTAAGTACTTTCTATGGCGCGACGTCAGATATAGAGCTAATCGGTGTGGCGACCACAGAGGCCATCTGTACAAGTATCACACCATTTACCAATGTCAACGATGCAAGAGTCTCCTGAATTCCGATGCCGAATTGAATTCTCATATTGAGACATCTAAAGATTGCCACCCAACGTTTGCACCACCAGTGGATGGCATTACGAGGAATATAAAGGTTGTCCTGCAGTGCAAAAGGAAAGCATTCCCAGGTCAGACAGAAGCAGAGAGATGGAAGAATATTTACACAATCCTCTTTCCGGATGATGAGGAGGTACCTGAGCCTTGTAAGTGGCAGCAACCCCTAGCTCCAACTGAATTGAACAGCAACACCTTCTGCCGTGTTCATGTTCGAGTTGTTAATGACAAGAGCTTCCAGATTTCGAACAAGTGCAAGATAAAGCGGAGAGCATGTCCTTCTCTCCAGATTCGACACATCTAACCAACTGCGAAGATTTCATCTGCGACGTTGTTCCGCGATTCGTTAGGAGCACTATAGAAAGCGAGTTAAACGACGAGATGCAACCAATCGAGGAGCGCTTGAAAGCACAGCTACCTGGTATCGTCGAGCAAGCACTAGGTCGTGCTTTTCTTGAATACCGCACCATGGTCGACGAGAATAGTCACACCGGACCTTCTGTTGATTCTGGTTACGTTTCGAATCTGTCCAGTGCCGCTTCGTCTCGGAATAGCAAAGGAAAACAGCCCGCGAACAGTACTTCCGCTGGATTTTCGGTTTTATCTGCCGGATATTCGAATATTGCCCATAAGTCTTCAGAAGAAGCGTCGTTATCTCCTTTCATCGGGACAGCTCCTAACTCTAATGTCGAGAGCACATCACGCACACACCAGAGCTTTGCAAGCATGAGCTCTTTGGAACGAGTGCAATCTCAAGACCTTAGGGTCAACGAGTTCCTGCCGTTGGAGGGATTCCATTCGAGCAATCTATCCTTCTTCCCGGAACAATCGGAGGACTCAATATCAAATATGATGGACCTCGATTCTTTCAACTGGGACGCCCATCTTTGAGATTCAAACTCAAGCAATGCAGTCTGAATCTTGAAAATGGTTTAATAAGCGCAAAATTTTCGGTTTCAAACTCAAGGTCATGGATAGGCTTTCCTCCTGAAGTCGAATCGGCTGAAGCTGATGTTGATGTTACGAAGGTACGCATATAACCCAAAATAAGCTTAAAATTTGCAAATGGTTCAAGCTGTCGAGTGTTAATTCTCTCGCACATATTCAATTAACCTTTACTAACGTCAAAAACTAGAATCACCCGGATCTTCCTCGGAAGGTTCTGGGGGAATGTCACATGAGCTTACTCATGCAACCAAGACTGATGTTCACTCTTTCTTCGCTAAGACTTAATTGACTTAGCAGGCATCTCTCGGAGAAGCCGTCTCTCCCCCCAAAAAAGAGAATCATTACGGTTTCTCGCCGGTCGGGCTAAAGCTCCTTCCACCTTCGCTGGATCTGTCTAAACACAGTACACACTCTTACCATTTATCGCGTTTGATGGTGTTACCATGCACCTGCCCTATTGTCAAGTAAGTGAATCTTCTTTCATTCTGTCCTCGACTAGACGCTTGAACTAAACCATTATTTTTTGCCAAATTTTGCAACGCTTACTAACTATCAAAGTCCAAATCTAGCCATTACCGCTTCACTCTCACGCATTGGTCTCTACCCCTTTATAATCCCCAGCCTTTCCCACCTTCACCCACGGCCGAAACGCATTGTCCTTCCCCTTCAACGCCGGCGCCAACTCAGGATAGTGCCTTATCAACACACTGCCCATCGTTTCATTCTGCACCCACTTCAAGCCCTCCTTCGTGTACGCATGCTCTCCCCACGCATCGCCAGCTAAGAACCGATCACTCTTGATCCTGCGACTCGCCATCAGGATAAAGACCCTGAACGCCGTATCGCTGAATCCGAAACCCTTTGGCAGTGGCTCGGAAAACATGCCCACTAGCAAGTCAACCTTCTCGAGATCGCCGGCATAAACGCTGCTGATCTCGTCTGCGAGCTCTTTGTTCCCGCCTGTCAGTTCGAGGAAGGTCGTTGGGGATTTCATGTGGAAGAGCCGGCGGAACTCGCAATACCTTGGGACACCACGCTCGCGGTCTCTCAGGATGTCCACTGCTGCGAGGTCCCGTGTTTGGTGGTCAATAGGAGTTTCAACATGGCGCAGGAAGTCCGGGTAGTTATGGTGGGTTATGGCACCCGGATAGTTAATGCCAAAACTGTAGAAGGCGTCTCCGAAGGTGGTTGTTTTGTCAATCACATTCTGAGCCTTTGAGAAGGCGAGGTCTTCCATGTCTTTTGTTTTGATGTGGGAGCCTGTGTTTCTGTCGAAGAATGCGACTTTGTCTGCAGATATCAGCGTTGAAATCCATCAGGGGAGGATGGGCTCACCTGGGATGAGTGGATGCAGACGATATACAGAGACGAATTCTTCTGTGAGGGAGTAGGGAACGTTGTTCTGGTCTACTCCTGACCCTGGAATTCCACATATTATCTCGTTCTTTGAGATATGCCCAAGAAGCTTGTCGAGCTTCTCTCCCAGAAGTCCCCACCAGTTTGCATGTAGAGCTGTGTCGATCGTTGGGTGGTCCAGGATCGCGGGAGTCCACTCCACAGTGTGGATCTTAGCCATCAAGGCACAATTTATGATTCTCGCTGTGTCGAACAATTGATCACTAGCACGGCGTAAGTCGGTCTTCTCGTTGCTCAGTCTTTAAACCTACCTGCTGAAATCAGGATGCTTCTCATGCAACATCTCACAAATCTTGTTATGCTCCTTCGCAAACAGCGTATGCAGTAATTCCAAGCCCAACCACCAATTCTGATTGAATCCAGTCTTGGGCAAGTTGTACTCATCGCGTGGGAGATACTCCGTATGTCCCTCTTTTCTCATCTTCAGCTTTCCCCACTCGGCCCCCTCGCGAAGCATCATGGTCGTCTTTTCATCCGACCCGTACATTTGTGAAGCATCCCACCATGCTGTGTTGGTGTTCTTGTATGCAGGACAGGACTGGTCGAGTTTTGACTTCGGGTCATCAGGCTTCGTGCGTGCGATTTTCATGTGCCCAGAGAGCCAGTTGTCGGCGTCGAACTTGATGACTTCATTTTTATCTTCGCTTTTAAAATCATACTGTCATCGTCAGCCTCTCCATTCCTCTTCATTTAGGGTTAAACTCACCTCCTCATGCATAACCCAGTCGTGAAGTTGGAACTGTATCCAGGCAGCCGCGAGTAAATTCACAATCGTCGCTGGCTTGAACACTGTCCTCTTCAATAACTGCTCACTCACAACCCTCGGGTTCGGAGTCAACAGTTCCTTGTCGTCCGGTTTCTTTGTATGCTCTCTGCTTACATTACGCCCGAATCTCATGTTTGCGCAACCCATTTCCGGCTCATCGAGTTTATTGAATTTTCCATCGGAGTTTCGCGTCACGAGATACCGAGGATCTTTCATGGGACAGGAGGCGGTGGTGCCTTGGGCACCGGCATCGGGGTATGTATCATGGAGATTGTCTCTTTGGAGCTCGAGCCGGAAAGCAAGGAGGTTGAAGACGCCGATGAAGGAGGGAAGTTTGTGCCAAGCCACAACCTTGTTTACTCCCTTGAAGATCTTGATGAGAACGCGGCCGGGAAATGATGGTTCTGACATTTTATTTTCGTCGCTAGATGTCTGAAGACGATGAAAAGGTAACTCATACAGGGCGTGGAAGCCATCTTTAAGCATTTCGTGGGGAGCTGCATGTATGTTGCTCTGGGAACAGCTGAGACACCAAGGCTGAACTGGCGGAGCTGAATCCAGTTGAGCTGAGATCAGGACGCCACAAATCTCTCTAATTCGCCACAATTATGCTTTTGGCGCAGGGTGTGGGACCTAAAGGGAGAAGACATGCAGATTCGGGCTCCTGCCTTTGGTCAGAATGCAGTAAGGCTGCGAGCTTGAAAGTGCTACCTTCTGTAATTGGGTGATGTAGGGGGATGCATGGTGAAAGCTCACCGTCTGCGGCAGATGACTGCTTCACAGCACGGCCGGATGCAAGCCTCTTTGGCGGCTGATGCATCCCATCGAAAAGATCTGAGTGATGGAGCTGATTTGATGAACGTGCATTGGGTCCTAGTCTGAATCAAGAGGAATGCCCACGAGCGGCATAATCCCGATGCACTTTCAGCTTACTTGATCTTTACGAAGATCGGATAAAAGAACAACGACGGATTCGGTTTCGATAAGAAGGTGGGACGACCTAACGCTCCAGTTTCCATTTCCCGACTGAATTAATTGACTTAATCAATTAAGGCATGTCGCTAGTGAAAGGGCACAGCTTCAGGGGGCCGCCCTCAGCAAAGATTGCCCTGAATTTTAGCGAGTTTACTGTGGAATGTGTCCACTCAAAGCCAACCCCCAACACTTCAAAGGCATCAAATATCTACAAATTCAAACAGCAAGAAAATGAATGTCTGTCGGGTATTAAGCTGTTCCAGTTATTGGTCTCGACATCATCAAATCAAGATCAATAATGGCCTTTGAATTTGCGAACTCCTAGAGGCACCAAAGTCCAAGGCCCTACCACAACACGCCTCCTCTTTGCGTCCAATTCTGCACTCCCACACTGATCCCTTCGTCCGGTGAGATAATACGAGCCATTTCTGGAGCCAAACTGATGTTTAAAGCTTAATCTGTTTCTTAATTCATGTGGGTTTATTTAGCGTTTATCTCCCTCGCGGGCGCAGAGAGACTAGCTTCACCGAATTATTAGCCTCGGGACGACGTTACATTTGTGCTCCTGTACTGCAGCAAAGGTCAATCTTTTAGTAAACTCTTCACGTATAAAGGGACACGTACGCTGAAGCAGCCGAAAATACTTCAATTAACCTTCCATCCGTCATGAGCTATAGACACCCCGAGAAGACCGCTGTGAAAGTTCCAACAAGGCCCAGGCGAGTAGACATTGCAGTTACTCGATACAACACCACGATTGCCATGACTAGAGGTATTGTAGAGAGAATGATATCAAGGAATAAGGCGATGCGAAAGATGGTGAGATCCGAGCAGTAAACAATATTCGGCGTGTACTCGCTCGTCTCAACGTCGGGTTTCTAGGCAACAGTTGGCCTTTGTTCTGTTATCTCTGCACAGAGGGTCTTAACTAACTTTGTGGTACTTTCCAAAAGTGTAATAACATATTGGCGTGAAGGTATCAGCCAGTAACCTGAAGACCTTGTTTGATTGTTTCGCTCGGACGGCAATCAAGTCTTTCCCCTCTGCCCAAACATTTAGATCTCTCTCAATTAGAAATACACCATCTATCGAAGGATATCTCATCCATTCTTGACGGTTACTCAAATCTTCTGATGCGGTGGTGGAAGTTTTGAAATCTGACTCCAGAAAGGACAGCCTCATTTTCAGGCTCGCTCAGCCTTGTGCCTATTCTTTACAGGGTGCACACGCACTATATTCCTTCAATATATCCTTGATTGAAAACACTAGTAGCCATTGCTCATCTGAACTATCTTGCTCCCCAGCAGAACTCAATTCATACCGATTTCTGGAGAATGCTGCTCTGTGAGCATCAGGAGATCAATCATTCGCCTTTTCCAGCTCTCTCAGGTTCTCCTGTAGGGCAATAATTTCGACTTGAAGGTAAAAGAGGATCTGAATATTCAATTCGGAGAACCGAGATATGACGGCAGATTCGGGATACCTACCCATAAGAGCGGCAATTTACCTTCATGGTTCCGCTTTTTGTCCTAGCCGCCGAGTATTGAGGTGAGAAGGGAGTGCATCGGTTTTCAATGATGACCTGAGCATAGCTGTAGCCTAGCAGGGACTGTGCAACTAAAGCTTGCTGCGCCAATAGGACATTCGGGGCCTTTACCCGCCAAAATTTCGTCGCGAAACAATTTTTCTGTGCCTTTTCACGAATGAACTTATTCCGTGCCCAGTACGGAACATTGGAGCGTGGAACGCAGTGGTACTCCTTGCTGTAAAAGCACAAAGGGGCAATGGGTCACCTCCCTTTTACACATCCCTATAGGTTGATGGTACACGGAAGATATTCTGCGTTCCACCGCGATTGCGAAAAGTCTGGCACACGACTCACAGGCGGACACCAACCTGCATGGCTGGCGCTAGTCGATAAGGTGGAGACACAGGAGATGGACGTTTTGCGCTTGTTGCCTTTATTAGCGATATGAGTAAAGAAGTATGGGACAACGAGGAACGACCTAGGAAGGCCTTTTTTGGTCTGTTAAATACGCATTGATTTCTCCTTGTAGAGTACGGTAGATCCTCGTCATTATGGTCTGGCTCCCTGTTACCTACATCGAACGCTTTTGCCTCCATGGAGAACGGCGAGAAGGTGCTTCGCGTTTCATTTGGGCTGGCTGGTGGCCATTCTGAGTGACTCGCCTGGAGATTAGTTGTGATCACGGCCTCAGTATGGAAGGTCAAAGTGCATTTGCATCATTCTGCAGCTCCACAGGGATGGTTTTATTTAGAATCATGTCTAGATATACTATCTTCTTGAGAATCTGGTGACTTTCGTCTGATATTACCAATATTCGAGGATCTCCAACTTTTCCCTGACAAGCAAGAAAACTCGAAGGAAACTCAGTTCTTCCAAGTCCGACCTAAGCACATGTTATATCAATCAAATATAATGAGAATCCGCCGTAAGAGGTTTTGTTTGTTAAGTTGAGCCATTTCCGACCAGCGGAAGGACATAATTTTGAGGTGTTTAGGGGTAAACAAAATAAGCGAGAAGCCCCTTGCGCAAGCCAGGCATCTTGCATTGAAATTGACACTTGCCACCCCACCTGCTACCTACCAGCCATCAATCACCCACCCATTGGCCTCAATATATAAGAAAAAGTCATCAATGGCTTTCTTCCAGCACTCCTCTTCCGTCTCTTTACTCTTCTCGATCAGAGCTAGAGCATTATTTTCTTCTTCCAATTTCCTGGTTGCTTCCGCTGCATCAACTTCTTCACAATCAGCACACTTTATGCCCAAATAATCGATGTGGGTAATTAGGATGCAGTTGGTGGCGCAGGTATAAACTCCGACATATTCGCGATGGGCGCAGTTGTAGACCTCGTAATATGTCAAACACATAGCGTAGAATGTGGGGTTTGAGAGAAGGTGATAAAGAACCGGTGACGATGAAAAGAGAAGGATAGAACAAGCGTATCAAGGCGAGGAGTAACTAGGATCAGAAATCGAATGCTTAAGAACCCCCCAGGAAGGATGAAGGTTTACTTAAAGTCAAATGTAACAAAGCATTGTGGTTAGTCTTTGATATACTCAGTGCTCTGTTTCAAAGATCTAAAGGTATTCAACAAAGTGACTTATCACACTTTGTTACTCCTTTGTGTCGTCTGGCAAAGAATGCCAATTCACGAAGCCTCAGCTTTTGAAAATTTGTCAGAAGCATTCGTCGGGGACGTTGTTTAGTTCTTGCTATTTCAAATTCTGCATCAGGCAAAGATTTATATTATGGGGTTATAGTGTTGGATGAACGATATATTCGTGAAGACGCGCGCGAGAAAGCATACCGTAATGGAGATGCCAATATTTAATATTATATTATAATCCCCATTTCTCATTTACTGTCGTCTCTCCGCAGTCCCTCTTCCCCTCGTCTCTAGCTACGAGAATATTTGCCTTCGCTGTCTCATAGATTAAGCATTGAGAGCAAAGTTCTTCAATCAAGTCGACACGCCCAACCCCCCGACACACTACCGTCGAGGCCCAAGCGGACCACGAGAGATCCAGTTCTTTATGGCCGCATTTGAATTTTCTATAGTGTCCCTGACACATTTTGATTACGGCCTTTGGGGTCTCCGAGTCGGGGGTTGTGTAGGGTGAAGGTTGTGAGAACTTCACAGTAGGAGGGAGGGATGGAACATTTAACGTATCGAAAGAACAGTGCTCCACAAGTCGTGGTTGAGGGTTTAATCTAGCAAAGAAACCCAAACAATGTCTTGTCGTACCTCTTTGTTCTTTAATGACTAGCTTTAAATCAAAACAAAAACGCGATGTTAGTGTAGCAAGAATCGATCTTCAGTTGGGGTACCAACGAATAAGACAGCTGGAATTCAAGATTTTGTGGAGGCGAACGTCCTAGAAATACACTTTAGACTACTGTTTTATTTTTCCTACACACGTAGACGGTAGGCCCTCTTCGGCGAAAAAGTAGACCACTAGATACTCTTTAATTAAATGTTGGGTGGGAAGGTTCGGGTTGTTTTGTCAAATAAAGGATAGTGGCAACCTTGGGGAGAATCTTATTGTGTCGGAAGCTGACGGCGTCAGGTCTCCACCTACCGATGCGGAGCATAGTTATCGGAACCGATGCCTTGCCGACCTTGAAATCAGCTGTGATATGCGGAGAGATTTACCATTTCCATTAAGCTCGACTGCCTTTTCACAAGTTGAGTGCGTGATTGTTTTTTTGGGCGTTTCCTATGGTCACTGGAACGTGGTGTGTGATATGGCACATTGCTTATTGAATGATCAGGAGAGGTAGCTATATCTCTGGGGGGTGGGGGGAAGCCGAAGAATAACTTGCGGTTAATAGACAGAGGGATTACTCATGCCAAGATGGCTTAAAGAAGCGGCCTCGCGAAACGTGTTATAACATCTGATGTTTACGCATCCTTACGACTGAAACTTAATTTGTGGAACAACATATTTATTTGTAATGTAGTAGCAGAGAATGGTATTCATGTTTTTTAACAGATTGATTAATGAAATCAAAATTTACCTGCTGGAGGTCTGGCCCATTACATCCCCTCCTCTCTCTCCGCACTTCCCTTCTCCTTTCTTCTCTGCTTGAATACTTTCAGGCGTCTTCTCCACACCGCAGTGTCGTGTAGAGACTGCTCCATTTTGTGTTGATTAGATTTCAGCGTACACTTCCAACATAGCTCCGAAATCTGCAAGCAGGGTTCACTTTGCAGATTTGTGGTATCTTTGTGAAGCCTGTACTGAAGCCCCATCAAGGAGGGCATCTCGCGAGCTTTTGCAGGGCAGGTATTTGAGTGCAGCTCGACCTTGTCGGGGCAGTAGGGACACATGTACGTGGTGGTGCACAATCTGGACTCTGCTGGTTGTTGACCTAAAGACATTCTTGAATTGGCAAGTATTTCTTTAGAGCAAGTAATGGCGATTACTATTACGGTTGCAAAGTTATATG
Organism: Hyaloscypha sp. PMI_1271; assembly: GCA_021399465.1. Taxonomy (NCBI): domain Eukaryota; kingdom Fungi; phylum Ascomycota; class Leotiomycetes; order Helotiales; family Hyaloscyphaceae; genus Hyaloscypha; species Hyaloscypha sp. PMI_1271. Next base: position 491,194 of record JAJTUS010000012.1, read on the forward strand.
GAGACTCTAGAAGAAGCTTTGAAGTCATAATGCCTCGATTAGACTTTAAACAAAGGAGTCAATTGTTCGGGCAGACAAGGGATGGGTCAAAAGCGCTCTGTATCGGGATTTCAGACATAAAGGGTTAGATGAAATGTCAAAGAGTGCCAGAAGTTATGGAGGATAATAAACAGCCGTCAAAGAGAAATAATCACAAGAAAACAGGAAGTCAACTAACTCATTCGCACAAGGGCTCATTTCAGTCCCAGCACTTACAGAAATCAAGGGAGATTTTCTATATATCCTCGAAGAATCTTTCAGGACTAGAATGAAAAGCTATTCAAAGTTCGGCGTATCTAGTCTGATTGATTATGAGCGTTGTGGGAAGGTGCTCATTTTGAAGTGTTCTGATTGATGCTTGATTAAACGAATTATTTGCCAAAGCTTGACAAATTGCTAGAGCTTAGCCCTTAACGGAGGAGCATGGTTTGGTGTAAAAGGCAAATTAAAGTGCTTCCGCCTTAAGATTACACGTTACTATCAATTGCCTTTCCTCCGAGACCTGCAGGTGCAACAAACAAAATCAGTACTCAAAAGTGACTTCGGGGAATTCCGCCACAGGCCCATCCAATAGCACAGAACACTTCCCGTAAATCACAAAGTCCAAAAACGCTCCAACATAGGTAGTCACAATCTCGAGTGCTCTCTTCCCTTTCATGTTCCCTAATAAGATATTGTCTAGTACAGTCTGATTGCGAGGCGTGATCCCAAGTGTCTCAAACACGATCGGATAATCAGTGAAGTCGTAATGGCCAGTGCCCTGAACGATGATATCTCTCTTCCAGCCAAGAAGGTTAGGCCACACAGCCTTCCAAGTGAGAAAGGGATCGTCATTCTGATTGTCTCTTGTGTAACCTTCATGACCCATAACCATGAAAGGTTTGGAGGTCCCGGCTGAGACACCTGGACCGAAGAGGCCGCCGTCCATGTCCAGCCCTCCAAGGATGCGGTCGTCAGATTCAAGGACGGAGAATGCGGCGGCACCTCCCAAGGAATGACCAAACATGGCAGTGTGTGTGGTATTCAAGCCATATGAAGGCAAGTTCGGGACGAGTGAGTGTGCGAGGGTTGCGTTGGAGAGGGAGTCGAGAACAAAACTGATGTCTCCTACACGAGTTTCGACTGCCGTGAAACCAGTCCGGTTGAGTGCAATTAGGTCTAGGGTTTCCCACAACGATGCGTTGAACATGGCAAGAGAACCGTCGAGATACTCTACAACATCGACGTCGTAAGCTGCATCGATGGTGACCACGATGTATCCTGTACTGGCGATGGTTGATACGATTTGTTGGTAAAAGAGACGAGTTGTTCCTTGGCCAGGCAAAAAGAGGATTAGAGGGTATTGACAGGAGGTTTGATTCGTGACATTCTCAGTTAGTTCATTGCTAGCGAGGTGCAGAAAGAGTTTTTCGAATGTGCCGTTTGGCGCTGCAACACCGGCGAGGCTGAGCTCAAGGTCTTCGATTCCTGCTGTCTCAGGAGGCATGTATGCACCCAAGATGGAATGGCGCTGGAGGGGAACCGGGTAGAAGACAGAGATCATGAGTTTTACAGGCTCGTCGCCTTCCAGAAATGGCTGAGTTCGACTATAATCGATGAGTTCGGTGACACTGCGACCAACTTGATATATGCCTGTTGGTTTTGGAAGAGTAAGTTGAGCTGGAGATCTTTCGACTGGTGTCGCGGAGCACAGCATGAAGCTGGCGAGGGCCAAGAGGGTGCAAGATTGAAGCATGGTTGAACTTGAAAGCAATCAAGATAGCCGAGAGTTTGGACGAGAATTAAAGTCAAGTAATGTGAACAACGAGATTCGAAGAGCTTTCCTCGACTCTCTTATATACTTATTGGCGAGGAGATTTTCACTGCCCTCTTCGGATCCTTCGCTGGTGTGGATTCTAAGTAGATTTGTTTACCACCTAGTCTGGAGGTTTAATTCTCTATGCAACTCTTCAGCGAGGATTATAGCAGGGCCTATCCTGTACGTGGTTCCTCCACTTTTAGATGACTGCAATTTATGGGAGCCTGAGCTCTCAGGTCAAGATCAGCGTGTACGAAAGTCTTCCGCTTTGGGGCAAAAGGATACATGGGATCGTATTCGTCCGTCTGACTGTGACTAGTGACTGCATATCGAACTCGTGCAGCTTCACCAACAGGTTTAACGAGAATAAACTCAATTGAGATGTCAAGGCCGTGGATCTTGTTTTTCAAAAGAGGTACAATTTTTGCGAAACCTTTTCCCCTTCGAGACAACTTGTTGCACTAGCCGCATATTCTTCAAATCCGCACGTCATGCTGACAGCTGATATGCACCTATCAAGATTGAAGCTTTCAGAAACGTCTCAAGCAGTGACTAAGCGGCCTTGGAATGAGTCGAAATGAGTTCGCCGTGGAGTTATTTCCCAAAAAGTCGGCTGAGAAAAAATCCTGTATTTTTTGCTAGTATTCAATCTCTTTCCAGCTATTTTGATTTCCGGCACAACACCCGAGATCTACAGATCAAATTCGGCCCTGCTCATTAAATCTATGTACGAGAAAATTCCATCATGGGAACCTCCAAACGGAAATGGGCACCAAAAGGCAGAGGGGGTTGCAGCACATGCAAATCTCGGCATGTTCGATGCGACACGGTACAACCAAGATGTACCCCTTGTCAAAAGAGCTCCCGGCAATGCCAATACTCCTCAATTCCAGAACCAGATGCCCTAAAAATCGTCCTCTGGCAACCCAACTTCCTAGTCCTCCACCGCATCTCCCAAACCCCTTGCCATACCGGTGCTGAAGCCCGAGCATTCGACTTCTTCCGTACAAAGGTCGCCATTGATCTTAGCGGCTTCTTCGATTCGAGTTTCTGGACTCATGATATCTTGCAAGCTGCACAGGAAGAAGGCCCTGTTCGGCATGCCATTGTGGCGTTGGCTTCTCTGTCGGAAACGATACTTGATAAGTCTCCCGAAAGCCTGGAAAGGTGTCCCAAAGCTTTCGCTATCAGACAACACACCAAAGCAATCTCGGACCTGAACCAGAAGATACAAGAAGGAAACGAATCCTCTGTAGAGGTTGTGCTGATGACTTGCGCCCTCTTTGTCTGCTTCGAGATGTTTCAAAACAATTATGAAGCTGCATTAAACCATATGTCAAGCGGAATATATGTCTTGTTCAACTGGATTTCGAAGGGCGATTGTTCGAACCGACAGTCGAGAGAGATGGCCATCCAGCTTGAACGGGTATTTGGGAGGCTGATGTTGCAGACTCTCTTATTCGTCCACACGAAGCCCGGCGAATGGAAATTTGTCAAGCCAGCCTTCACTCCTGCACTTCCATCGATCCCTTCCGTCCTCAGATCTGTCGACGAGGCGAGAGATTGTCTGGATAGCTGCATGTGCTCTCTCTACCACGGGATGTTGACCTCTCAGCTCCAATCCCTAGGAGACTCCGACTTGGACACTGGTCCCGCTTCCCAGCTCAGCGCCACTACTCTTGGCACCTGGTCGCGGTCTTTCAGAGCGTTTATGACAGAGCGGAAGGAGGAACTCTCCACAAGAGAGCAAAGAGTGGCAATCCTCCTCGAGATCCAGTATATCACAGCTACTATCCTAGCATCCGCAGGTCCCTCCAGCCAAGAAATGATCTTCGATTCCTTCGAGGTAGCGTTTTCTCGGATAATTGCTCTCGCATCTCGCCTCTTGATCAGCAGTACCTCTGGGCATTCCCTAGAAGTTGAGCAGCCGCTAATTCCAGCATTTGATATGGGCATTCTGCCGCATCTTTACCTTGTCTCTTCAAGGTGTCGGCATCCTTTGCTTCGACGACAGGCGCTTCGTTTGCTTCGCCAAGGGCCGAGACAAGAAGGTATTTGGCACAGGGAGATGCTGGCGAGTATTGCCCAGCGCGTTATAAATATGGAGGAGAGAAATTGTGAAGGTGCGCAGAGTGCAGAGGAGATTCCGGCGAGCGCGAGATTGACAGTGATCAATGCAACGATTGACTCGGCGCGCAGGACGGTTATATTGCATTGCTGTTGGCAAGAAGCCGGGCAGGAGAACATAGAAGTTGTCCATGAGTTAGTGGAATACTAGGGGAATGAAAAGTAAGAACTGAAATAAATGTCAACGGTAATTTGCGAAGAACAGCCGAGGGCCTCGCTGGGAGAAGGAGGAGAGGAACCGGAAAACGAAGATCCTGGGAAGTGTTGAACATTGTCGTTTCAGTCGACATCGTGATGAAATCATTCAGGCATCCCCATATTTTTCCAACGCCCATTTTTCATCTGACATTGTATACATAATGCAGCTGTCTAGGAGACCTTTTCAAGTCTCCGGCTACAGCAACATTCCATTGACCGCAACGGCAGCCAACAACAAGGCGCTGCATGACGTGAACACCAGATCTCTATGCCGAACGCCTGTACTTGTTAGCTTAATCCAAACACGAGTCGACCTTGTACTGACCTTCTTTCGTAGTGCTTAACACCAAAACAACAAATACGTTCAATGGTATCCTCATCAATCCATACACATTCGCCCGAACACCATCTTCAACGATCTTCCCCTTTTGGTACGCCATCAAAGGGAAATAAACACCGCAGCAGATTTCAAAAATACAAAAACACCACATGGTAACTCGTTCGTCTCTCCAGAGGACAGGGATGAAAAAGCTGGCCGCAGCAACCGAGAGGGTGCTGATGAGTAGTCGAGTGGGAGTTACGTGAGGATAGTGCGTCATGATATACTTGTATAGGAGAGATCCAAGCATCATGGAGCACATGAGAATAGCGAAAATGAGTCCGAATGGAAGGTCTGATGGATTTTAGGATGATATTGGGGAAGTGGCGGGGGAACATACCATCAGTCAAGCCAGATAACTTGTGTGCTAATTTTAAGGCTGGAAACTTGAAGAATATGAAGATGTACATCGAGCCTTCAAAGATGCTGGCCGTGACACCAAGGGCAAGTAGTCGTTTGTCTGGTTTCAGTCAGTTTCTCGCTCTTCGTTTCGACGTGAAACTTACCCTCGATGAACAAACGCAGTGTACTCTTGGGAGCTGTGCCATTCCCCTCAGTGTCCAAAATCGAAGTCTGCTCTGTTTTGTCGCCAAAATTCTCCGACTATCTCGCCATCAGAAATACTGCACGTAATGCCAAAGGGCATATCTTACCCATTGACTGTTGATGGCAGCAAAAGCAAGCATTAGACATGCCACAGCTGTCATGAACGGCGCCTTTTCAGTCCCTGTCAAATCGGTGACCCATTCTGCCAAAACTCCAGCAATAATTGCAACCACAGTGTTTAAAGTCGTCATAATGCTGAAGATACCGCTCAACGTGGATCCAGGCTCGTCCGGGAACTGCTTGTTGAACTCCGTCACCATCCAGCTCTCGAAAACACTGTACATCAGTGTCGTGCTCACACCTCCAAGCATGCGGCCGATAAATAGAGTCACAATATCGTCGGCCAAGAGGGTAAGGCATGATAGCGAATAGATCACGCAAAAGACCAGGCATGCAAGTCGTCGTCCATAACGATCTGCCAACTTTCCTGTGAACGATGCTGATACGGCACCTGCCAAAAACCCAGTCATGAAAAGCGCCGCGACCACTTCTTCGACAAGGCCCTTTTCATCTGATAACCATGGATTAGCCCGGATCAATGTCGCAGATATGTAGCCGTTGCAGCGTTGTTGTCTCATGCCACAACCCCACCGTGGAGACGACACGATCGCAGAAAGAGATCTAACCTTTGTATAATGGATAGATGTAGGGCCCCTTTGGAATGTCAATTCCATCCTCGTAGAAACCCAAAGGACTTTCTTACCTGAAGCCAATCTGCCCCATTGACCAGTAAATATATCGGGATGAAGTTCCACTTGAATTTGTCCAAGACCACCCTCTTGCCCTCGGCCTCTGCTTTCGATTCATCGTCCTTCTCCTGCCGAGCATCGACTTGTCGATATTCTCTAAATGCCAAAACAGCATTCAGCAAAGCGAATGCCGCAAAGTTTCCCTTGTAGAAATCCATTTCCATGGCGGTGATGTTGAATGCAGAAGAAAGAGACAGAGCTCGGGACGGCAGATCTGCTTGAGTTTTAATTCTTGGCAACATATTTTGTGGAGCCAAGACTGGTGACCCCCTGAAAATCTTTCAGCAGTCCAATCGCCTGCCATGTGCGGGGGAGTCACTTCAGGAGACGTTTCGCCCTGTTCGATTGGCGCATCCGCCCGTTGCGGGCAGTTGGCTGTGACCGAAGTGGTGTGCTGCGATTAGCCTGCGATCCCACAAGGCAAAGCCTTCTCTCCCGGTTCAGCTTCTGACTCCTGTCGGCTACTCTTCCCCTCCCCCTAAATTACGAGTAGATGGAATGTACTTGTAAAAAGTGGACCTTTCCACGGAGGGGTTTGTACCGAGTATGGTAGAATGTCTGTGCGAAGACCCACTTTTTCCTTCATTTAGGGGGGCGAGCCGCGAGAGGACTGATGTTGGAGCCTTAAAATAAATATTTCATGCAGCTCGGGTGCAAGCTCGTCCGAATCGAGTTTCAGAGGCGGGAGGAGAGCGATACTGTAGCTCAGATTTGACACGAGCCTTCTCGTACTCTCCCCCCCCCTGGTTTAAAGGGCAGCCGAGACATAGCAGATCTGCCAACCAAGTCTCTAGAATCTTCGACCTATTACTATCCCCCCCTAAATGTTTGCTAGCGCGTATGTTTTGGGTATAGGTACGGATAAGAATCCAGGGTGTTTAGCAAGTGAGGAAGTGCCTTTTAAGCCCACTGCCAGGGCAGACAGCCTTCTTGAACCTTCTACGCGCACCCTTGTCTTGATACACAGACCACTTTTTGCCCTGTGTAAAGGGTTGACCAGGTGCTCGAGCCACTCAGAAATCGTACTTTCTCGAAAACTGGGGCAGTGGAGGCCGCTAGCAAACATTTAGGGGGGGGGATAGTACTAAATCGAGGAATTAGTGGGTCAAAATACCCTGTAAAAAGCCCTTGTAAAATGTCTCGGCTGCCCTTTAAACCAGGGGGGGAGAGTATCAGGCTGGGCCCAATCCACCAGCCGGGGTTAAAGCATTCAGGGGGGTAGCCAGGGTGGCTTGCCAAGTCCAGCTTCAAACCCCCAATAATTACGAGCTGAAATCCTTGACGAAGTGAGCATTCGGACCTGATTTAGGGGCAAGTCTCCGGCCGTGCCAATGAAACTACAGTGAGAGCATCTTTTGAGGCTGAAGCCGCGCCCCGCTGTGGAAATTAGAAACTCGTGCTCGTGGCTTGGTGATCCTCGGGCCGTGAGTACCTGGGAGAGATCATCAATAGGAGGTTCTACTATCCCCCCCTGGTTTAAAGGGCAGCCGAGACATAGCAGATCTGCCAACCAAGTCTCTAGAATTTTCGACCTGTTACTAAATCGAGGAATTAGTGGGTCAAAATACCCTGTAAAAAGCACTTTTAAAATGTTTCGGGTGCCCTTTATTTACGGGGGGGGGGGGATAGTAATACTTCTAAAAATAAGACGGGTAGTGTGACGGAGCGTTTGGAGTTCGCGTTGACGCACATCAGGCGCTGTCATCATACAGCTATCACTCTAGAAAAGATGTATTCTCGGTCTGGCGTTTTTATGCTGTTCTGCCTTTCGATCCTGGCAAACTCTCTAGAATTTGCAACAGAGCGTGATTACTTGATCTGTGCCAGCCAAGCAGACTGCTAAAGCAGCATCTGTCTCACTGACACAGGGTCACCCACCAGGTATAATCTTACTGTACTACTGTACACAGGATACAGTAATAAATACTTGGCGCCCCAAATGTAACGCGGAAAGATTTCCAACTGAAACAACTCACATGTCCGTTTGAAAAAGATTGGTCGAGGCCAGGGTTGCACGCACCCATGCACGCGCCCCCATGCACGAGCCATTTGACCCCTGCCTCAGCCGTCCCCTCGGCGCAGTGATCTCCCAAATAGTTGAACTGGCGTTTTCAGGAGAGAGCAGATGCCCAAGGTCTGAAAAAGCAATCAATGATATTACTCCCCACCACCATCACTCAGGTCTACATTTCTCCTAACCTGCAAACACATTCTCACTCTTCAATAATCAAGATTCAACTCTTGCCACACTCGTTATCCATGAGATAATCATTTTTTCATCATGCAGGGCAGAATATTCAACTACGTGTCTGTTAGTGCGGCGGTGGGGATTTTATTTTTGTTCGCGACCCTGTGGAATCTGCAGTCGAGAGATATCCTGTACACGCATTTAGAGGAGTTCGAGAAAGTTACGACCACACAAAACACAACCGTTCCGAAGGATGTGCTCGCGGACAACACGAATGGGATCACAGAACTAACAGCAGAACCAACTCGACCTTCATTTCTCGAAATTGCAACGAAATGGGGCACTGACAAAGTTACCACTCACCACTACAATCACAGTGAGTTCTTACGATCGCTGGAGGGTTCCACCTCTAACACAACTCTCAGTGTACGAAAAATACCTTGAGCCAATTCGTGACAAGCCGTTGAAGATGCTGGAAATTGGACTGGGCTGCGACATGAGCTACGGCCCAGGAAAGTCCTACTACACTTGGCGGGAGTTTCTCCCGAACGTCGATTTATACTACATCGAGTACGACAAAGCGTGCGTTCAGAAATGGGCTCAGGTATTTCTCTTCTTCCCTGGCCCTAAAGCCCATAGCTAACTCCTTCAGAACATGACCAACGTCAAGATCTACACAGGCTCCCAATCCGACGTCGACTTCCTCGAGAAGTTTATCAATTCCTCCGGCGGCGGCTTCGACATCATAATCGATGACGGTGGACACACAATGGTGCAGCAGATCACATCCCTAAACAAGCTCTTCCCGGTCGTCAAGCCAGGTGGAATGTACTTCTGCGAGGATCTCCAGACGTCATACCTCGAGGCCTATGGAGCGACGCCAGGGGCGAAGACAATGATGGGCATGATTCAGGAGCTGTTGAATGATCTGAATGTTAATGTTCAGGGTGCGCCGCCGTTGCAACATGAGGTTGGGAGAGAAATGAGAAGCGTGGAATGTGGGGAGGAGATTTGTGGGTTCTTTAAAAAGGAGCTGGGGAAGACTGAGGTCAGGACTTGAGTTTGAGAAGGGATACCAAGGCGTTCAAGGGTTGAATAGATTTAAAATGAAGCACTGGCGTGCGGGGAAGTGAAGAGGGACATCTTATATACTATAAATTCCTAGATAAGATTCGGAGTTGGGATACCTGATCCAAAATTGGAGAATTGAGCAATTCAAAACTCGAATATGCTTTTCCTGGCCGTTTTGAGCAACATTCTGAGCGTTTGTTACTCAATCTCGATCTCACCGTTGTCACGGGAAGGGGCATGAGTCCAAACATTCGTGTAAGGCAAGCTGCCGGTCGCCGTCCATTCGACGGCTTCTCACTTGAAGGATGACATCATCTGTCCCTCGCCCTGTAACTGCTTTGGACCTTCATCGCTACCGTTACTGTATTTCGGCCGCTTTCTAAGTTGACTTCGCCGGAACGGCGAGTGAGGCATAGCTTCCAATGTCAAGCCTCACAATATCAAAAGAATTGTCTGCTCTCCCAACAAAGTGGCTGGAACGTCACAATTCGTTATACCAGGAGCTCGCATAGAAATACGAATGAAATGCTGGGGTCCTGATGGCCAGCTTAAGGTGTGAGGATACCATTGGCTGGTACCAATCACGACTCGATTGATTCTCGTATCTGATCAGCGCTCGAGTGAGACGATGTCATCACTCGGGGATGATTACTGGGCTCAAGTCTACACCCATAGGAAAGTATCCTTGAGAAAGGTTGAAACTCAGAGGTCGAGGATCCTGGCAAGCCACGAGCCTGCAAGACGTCGGAAGTTGGGGCGTCTACAGCCCCCCAGGTGCTCGCGTTTTAGATAGGGGCCTCAAAGAAAGTTGATTCTGAAATCCTTGTTGCAATATAATGAAGGATGACGCTGACAAGGAGGCGCTTACCGGCAAAAGACGTGCTTTCAGGGAAGACAGGAAGCGCGATTAGAATCTGTTACATCCTATGCAAAGGCTTTTTCAGAGATCGGGGTTTCATCATTTCAAAATTGCCTTCCCTTCAGATTGCCTTTGCCAAACCTTTCTCTGCCTCCGGAACCGTACAATCTTTCGACGAAGCTTCAGTGAAAAGCCTTAGGCTCTGCTATTTCCATATATACAGTGATCAACGAACGTCAATTGAAGAGACTTGGATTGGGGCGCTTGCCACTTTCGAAAGTCAACTTTTGTTTAATTACCGCGAAACATGAATACCACACGAGACTTACCTTCGGTGGAAAATTGAGTGCAAAGCGAATCGGGTGTAGAAGTAACGAAGATGAAGAGTGCATTGCAGAGCCCTGGAAGTCACAATTGCTCCAGTTTAATCCTGCCTGTTTCCATTACCAGCTTGCTCTCTCCTCTCTCTCAACAGTGCTTCGGCATCCAAAACATCCTGAGTATCTTGCTCATCGTCATCCTCATCGCTACTGCCAGCAGGGCCCTCACCATCCGGATCGCCATCTCTCTCTACGTTATTCGAATTATCGCTATCTCCCGCTCCAGGCTTCTTTTTCTTCTCGAAATCCTGGGTGTGAGCGTCGGCAAGAATCATTGTGAATGTTCTCGCATGTTGAGGACGGCGTCGCAGAGACGAACCAGCAGATTCTTGAGCTTCGAGTGTTGCACCCGTATGGCTACGAAGCCGGGCCACCGCTGGGGATGCTGCTGATGTCGTGGTGGCTTGTGGAGTCTGTTCTTGGGCTTGTTGACGACGTTCAAAGTCTTCTTCTGATTCCGTGGGGATGTTGTACGGAAGAGGAACGTCTCGAGAGGCCTTAAAGCGTGCAACGTTGGAGCAATGTTCGTTTTCCACACGGAAGAGAACCCACATTCCTCGTCGACTAACTTCCGACAAGGCGACTACAAAGGAAACAAAAGTGCTGTGTTGCAGATCTTGGGTGTATATTGCATAAAATATCCAGTTGAATCGAAGGATGGGGTCAAGGATCATCGCAAGGTAATACCATCGAGTGCCTTTGTAACCGCGGACATCGCGGAGGAAGCGCTTCGAGGCGTGAGGTTGCATGAGAGACCAATCCATGACAAGATCCCATATCGCTATAGAGAATTTAGCAGGTGGATCGGAGGTACGGAGAAAGATCTTACAGGTATAAACAGCGTTTATTGTAGCAAAGGTGACGAAAATCGCAAGGTGTTTCCAGGTTCGGTCGATTCGATAGACGCTGAGAGTGACATAATACGCGATCGTCGCGAAATATTTGCCGCAGTTGACGAGATGAGGAAATATGTTTTTTGTATCCTTGTAACGACGAATGCATTGCAACGCACGCCAGATGCCGGGAAGGGCCGAGAAAAACCCAAGAAGCCGTGAATGTGTCGAGTTGCACTGCGGAGGATTATTCCAATGATGTGCGTACAGACAGAAAAACAGCTCTATATTCTGTGACGATATCAGCCACTGCATTTTCAAGAAGACGTTCCACTTACGGCCGTGAAATACGTAAGAGAACAATACATGTCCCCCAAAAAGAAGTCTCTAAACTCCACCGGGTATAATCCAGCCAAAAGTAAACGCCACTGCATCCGTTAGCCAGGTGGATGGAGCGGGGAAGATGGACCTACATGTGAATAGACAAACCACCTTCTACTTCGATGAAAAATTATCGGCGCTGGAATAAATATCAAAACGGCCGTGAAGAATATTAAAATCACCGGGTAATAAATGAACATGGCAGGAGATCCATGTCTGGTAAAGTTTAGCCAAATGAACAATCCAAAAACGAGTATCAGAAAGGAAGGGAACTCGGCCAGTTCTCTCCAATCCAAATGCGATCTGGGATCAAATTCAAAAACAAATTGATAGTTGATCTTGTTGCGTGTCCAAATACTGCAATCCAAACAGAACCAAGCAAACAAATACAGTGCAAGGAAGTATCCACCATAGATCTGTAATAAATAGCTTGTTTGGAGCCGGATGACAGGGTCAGGGTGATGCAATAGATCAGCCCCGTAGATGACACCTTGGATTGTGAAAACAGCACCTATTCCTATCAAAAGACCGTTCCTGAATGCACTTGCAGACTGGTCCGCTCTCTTCCCTTGGGAACTTCTGAGCTTCCCTGTAGCAATCTTGTGATTGCCACGTTCAAAGTATCTTGCATAGAGGTCCTCCACCGCATGGATGTGACCGTCCAGAACCTCACTTTGAACAAACCAGGCCTTGTTGACCTTTTCGGACATGTATCGCAGGGGAGGGTGAGCGTTGATTGCCTTGTCATACTTCTTGTTGATCTTCCGGAACGCAGTCCGATTCAACAAGGCATATGATTTGAGCAACTCCATGCCTCGATAAAACTCCTGTAGAGCAAGCTTCAACTTCCGTTTGGCAGTGCGATAAGGCACTTCGTCAGTGTAGTGAGGTTTTCTAACATAATCCCGACCATCATCGAGACGTCGATTGCGTTCTGCTTGGGACTTGGCACGCATTTCGGGAGAGTCTTGCATGTTTTGCAGCGCCTTCGAGTTCCCTCCGGGGCGGGGGCCTGTGATTTTAGTTTTTGCCTGGTTCATAACCCTCTCGAGCGGGTCAAACCAAGCCTTCAGATGATCTCGTGAGTTTGGGCGGTGATCGTCATCCTTTCTTGACTGTCCATTTGACTGTCCGGGTGGGAACTGGAAGACATCATTCTCATCCTCTTTCCGGATTGCTTTAGCATGCTGTGCTGCAGCCACTTCTTCGACCCTCCGGTTCCTCATTTCATGCAATTGGTCACGCAGAACTGCTAATCGAGTCCCAGCTTCATCTTCTTTCATCTTGTAGAATGATTCGATCTTGTCCAATTCCTTGTCCATCCATGTGAAGAATTCCTTCTGGCGCTGCCGAACTTGGTCGACTGCAACCATATCAACATCCAGTCGACGAGATTCGGAGGGTGTGAGAGGTGTTCCAACTGAAAATACTCTTCGAAGAAATGGTGATTCAGAATTGGAGGGGAAACGATTTCGAAGGTTGGCAAAGGTGCCTCTTCTGAATGACGGCGTCATTGTTCGTCCTACTTCATAGGCATTAGTCGGGGCAGCCAGAGAGACGCTACGTCCAGCAGCGGGTTCAGCAGCAGCTGGTAGAGTTGGAGTGCCCCCTCTCGAATTCCCTGTGATCGACTCTCTCATTGCTGGGCCTGGGAGTTCGAACGGAGAGGATGCAGACTTGGTCGGAGGCGTTGGTACAAAGCTTCCATATCCCGACTCATCCAAAAACTCTACAGATTTTTTGTGTTTTGGTATGGGGGTCGTTGGACTCTTCTGCAGAGGACCCAATTGGTCTTCTTCTGAGACGTCTGAATCTGGTCGTGAGTCGGCACCCAGAGGGGCAGGCGAGTTGCGAAGGGATTCGCTTTGCTCGACATTTTGCTCGTCAAATCTCCGCAGTCTGGGGGAAGGTTTGGTTCTTCGAGGAAAGGTGGATATCGCTCCGTATGTGCTATGGTCTGGAGGAAGAGGCGTTTGCAGAGCAGTCGATCGCGGGGTGGCGTTCATGCGGTTTGCAGCTCGAGAAACAGCCCTGACGTGTTTCTTCCCAGCTTTGTAGTCGAGGTATTTGATTCGCCATTCTATGTATTGGTTAGTGCTTATTGACAGATTTGAAACAACCGCGAGCGTGTACCTGGGACGAGATCCTGTTCCAGCTCCTTGGCAAACTTCATCCTGGCATAGAGCCCACAAGGGTTGAATCCTTGGCCCTAATGATGGTCTGCGATGCTGAGAGGGGCGGAATATTGAAAGGAAGGCCTCAATCATCCAGCATTGTATTTTGCCTTCTCCTCTGAGATCTCGCGATTGAATTGAAGTAGGATGGAGAGATTGGTTCCAGGTGCTTCTGAATCCTGGTTAGGTCGTTTTTCCTTTGCTGTCGTCTCTTCTCTGCCAATGGAATTAGCATGGGTCCTTGCCGTTTTTAGTCCCGGTGGCCGACGATCACATGACGTAACCTTATCGTCCGGTGAGACATGTCCAACGCCTATCAAAGATAAATGGGGGATGATGTTGTATTGAGATGTAGGTGTGCACGGAGCAATATGTACAGCTAGTGTACTCGCTAAGGAAGGCACATCCACGAGTCCCTTTCATTAAGAACGCGCCCACGCGTTCAAGTCCATAGTCTGTCCACTCTGTCCACAGTCTGTCCTTCTAGTCCTTCTAGTCCTTCCGTCCCTTTAAAGCTCTTTAAAGACCCCTCCTTTCGTTTCTACCACCACTAGACTCGACTTCAGCTCCATCTGGTAGCTAGAATCGGACCCAACCTCGATAAGCCTAGCCGTACCTCGGACTCGGCTTCCGCGTCCCTCCTCCACATGGAATTAGTGACCCCTAGCAAACCTAAGGCTATGGCGAACCGCCCTTCACTCCAGCTCCAGACATTTGAGCCACTATGTCAATAGCCCCAAGCTAACCGCCTATATATATACCCCATCCTGGGATTGTAGAATCGAATCGAAAGACCGTAGAGAGTCGTAAAGAGTCGTATAAGACCGTAAGACCGTAAGAACGACGTAGAAAAAGAGCGTCCCAGACTTGAGGAGCTTCAAATCGCGTAGAGAGACGTAGAAGACCGTCTATCCATAGAGGGAAGGTACAGAGGAGACAAGTGATTGTGTGATCGAGAGGACCGTAAAACCGTAGAATCGTGTGTGAGGAGCAAGGCAAATGTGTAATCGAGATGTAACACGTCGAGTGAGGACGTAAATCGATGCGGACGATGTGAGGTAAGGAGGTAGGTAAGGAGGGGTCATCGAGAGCTGTTGAGACCACGCCACGAGCGTGCTGCAGTCACGCTGCGGAGAGGGTGCGATCACTGCGTACGAGGACGGAGAGGAGGTAATTGGACTTGACTGCGAAATCAAAGAGGTTTGCGAGGCATTTTCGTCCCTGCGTCGCTCACCAGATAAATGGGGGATGATGTTGTATTGAGATGTAGGTGTGCACGGAGCAATATGTACAGCTAGTGTACTCGCTAAGGAAGGCACATCCACGATCAACTCCTCCACCGTCCTCGATCTGGTCAATATCATTCAGATTCCGCCCTACCAGAAAGTTGATTGGCCCAGTTGTTCCATTCAATCTTCAAAGTGAGGCTGAATTAGAGACTTTGGGAACTTAAGCGACCGAGCCCTTCATCCATCAAGCTGGAGAGGGCTCAACTTTCACCACTTAACTCATTTCTTCCAAGCATTTTCCCTGTCTGTTTGCCAATCGAGAGGATTTTCACTACTGCTCTGCAATTCGACATCCATTTCATATGCTTAGTGAGCGGGAATTTGGAAAGCAAGACATACTAGATTTGATATGTTGAAGCTGGTTTCTGCTTCACCTTCATGGGTGATCTTGTTAGACATTGTTTGATTTCCTCGGTGGGTCGAATAAAGGATGAGTTTTGGAAATTCTAATATGCTGGGCATTTTTACCGGACTTGGCATAAGATTTTGACACACTCGCTTTGAGCAGTTGGAAATGGAGCTGTTTTCGTTTCTTTGGGAAACTTAGAATTCTTGGGTTTAGACTTTCGTTCACAAATTTGGCCAGGCTTCAGGCATAGAATGGGATTCGATTTTCATATGCTTTGCAAGTCTATCTCTTGGCATTCTCTCTGATTAAGACACCAACTGGCAGAGTCTTCTAGGAAGCCAAAGCAGTTAGTATCAACCTCGTCTTTTTCATTGTAAGGCTCACAAACTGCTCTTTAAGTTATCAGCACATTCAGTACTCGCCAACCCCGAAAGTACATGTTCCTCTCAACGTGCCACTTCTTCTCTCTTCCCTCCAGCTTCATTGTGAAGTTGACACGGCAATTTCCCTCAAGCTAGTATATTGAGCACAACCTCAGTGAGGAAAGAGGGTTGAGGCTGCGGCTGTCAAATCAACTCCGGTTGTCAAAATGTATATTTCCTCCAGTTTTCAAGTTCTACAATCAGAGTCCGCTTCTCTCTCATTTGAACAACACTTACCTAACTGCGAGGTAGAATGAAAATGCTTTGGGACAGGAATCTAGCAAGGAGGGCTGCGTTGAAACGATAAATTCTTCTCACCCTAGAGAGTTAAAGATTAACGGGATGCATATAGTAGCTCAACCCGTTCAAGCTTTCAGTCCCCTGCGGACCAACTCGCCGATGTTGAGCTGAACTCTATGGAAAGACATCCATCAAAACACCGCCATAAGCCGTGTACGACAACCTCATCTTCTCAATATCATAATCATTCCAATACCCTCCCCCCGCAACCCCACCTTCCTTTCTCCAACCGACAAACATCGACGTCGCCTGTGCAACCGTCGCGCCCTGCCCGGGCTTCGAATCATTAGTGACCCACACGAGCGGCACAACCTTCATACCCAAACTACTTTGCCAACTCCTAGGATCGTTACCCGCACCGCCGTCATAACACTGCAAATAAACCCTATCTAGCAGCGGATTTCCACCACCTTTGGCGGTGTTAAGTTGCGTCTTGAGGCTAACCCAGAAGTCCGCGTTGCTGTATGGTGCAATGGTGTACTTATACCCTATCTCTCCAAGCATGCGTGCAAACGCGGCAGAGCTGCCGACGTCGTAGATGGATTCGTCGTCATTGTTGACGGCGTCAAGGCTCCATGCCGTCTTGAGAGCATCGAAGTTGCGGTATAGCGGTGTCGCGGCACCTGGCCCTGGGGAGCGCATTAAATCTTTGACGTGTTGGGAATTCATTGAGACTTCGACTCGGTTGACGGAGGTGTTTCCCGTCTTAAAGGAGCAAACTTTGGAGGCGAGGGCGGGGCCACCGATGTATTTACCCATGGATGCAACGAGAACGTCTTTGCTTCCTGCCGTGTTCGAGTAGTACATGATGTCGCCATTGCCGAGGATGCCGATGTTGAAGATGATGAGGGTATTGAAGCCGGACGTCTTTAGAGATACGGTATTGGATTTCATTACGTCTTTGAAGAGGAATATGCTCCTTATACTTGATGTGGTTGTACCTGGTCCGGCGATGATACATTGGAAAAGTGCCCCGAATAGCAGAGCGCCCGTCAATGCATGACCCTTCATCTCTCCCAATTAGTGCGAATTTGCGATAACTATTTTGACAATTCAAAGTTCCAAATTTCCTCAATAATAGGAATAGGGACTTTATAAGCACTTAAATCTTTCACCCGTTCTTTGTAGACTCAAGTGCATTGTCGACACCGGAAAGCTCATCTTTAAGGGTGTTTAACCTAGTAAGAAAAAGAGGTTTAAGTTTGGAATTAGGGGTATTACTTTATTAATTCTTGAAATTTTCAGGGGTTTTAAGTATTTTTTGAAAAGTCTTAAATTTTGGGTTTTAAGAGCCCATTTCGCACAGACTCATGCAAGTTGATTGCTGGCGATTGCTAGCAACCAAATACTAGCATTCAATACTTGATATTCAAAGCTAGTATTTGATAAATTAAAAGTATTTGCAAGAACATAAATACTTAATAATTATTGTAATTTAAGTTTTAGCTTTATTTCTGCTAGCGTTTCTAGCGTTTTATTTTAGCCTTACTATTAAGAGGAGAAGGTAGCCGCAAAGCTAAAAGGACTTCTAATATAATTTTACTATACAAGGTACTTAGGGATTAATTTTTTGGATTAATGCTTTATAATCCAGGCTATAATCCGAGTCACCTCGGCTGAATCGGCCTGGACTCGAAGGGAAATACTTGAACCTCTAGCTATAATAATTAAGGTAATTAATAATTAATTAATTTTATTTCAGTTTTTAGGGTTTTGACTTAATTTAAATCAATTACCGGCTAATACTTATAGTTAATTAAATTATTTGATATACGAGCCATGAAAAATTATATTATACTACCAGATCTTTAAACTCTTATTTAGTTCATGCTAGTCTATTCCCTTGCCTCCTAGAACAAAAACAGAAGGAATATCAAACGGGAAAAGGGGGAGGGGAAATTAAGTTTTCGCGAGATCTCAGTTAATAACAACCATCCTTGGCGACTCTATTTCATCCATATTTCTTCATCAACATCCATATTGCTTCTTCGACATCGAAAACTCTGGGTTGAATATTGGGAAACTCCTGCACTTATCTTACGTACTGGAGCGCGCAAGAATCACTAATACTTCAACCTCGGCAGACTCTCTTTTCTATCCTTAATACGCCATAATCGAGCGAGTGATGTTCTGAATTGAAATTAGAAGTTCTCGTCCAATTCTTACCAAGGGATAGGAACAACTCAGAATCAAAGCTACCTGCACTTTTATTAACATAGCTAGCTAGGTTCAGGGAACCCCCACTAGAAGGTTCCGATGCTAATGTTGCCGTGCCATCTACGGTCGCTCCTTGTCGGTACATGCCTCGATTGGATGCTAAATTTTGCCTCCCAGCCGCGGCTTGCTTGCTAGCTTAATAGCCATATTTTTGTCCTTGTTGATAGCTAGCTTCATAGCCGGCGGCATATTAGTCCTGGTAATAAGCGATATTGAGACTCTAAGAAAGTGGGCCGAGCATGCCTCAGAAGTCTAGGTTTCCGGATTCAAGGCGACCATCTGGATGATTATCAGCTCAGAGGGATGGACCTGTTGCTCTGGCCCTTTAGCAGCATGGAGAACTCTCCCAGCAAGTGCTGGTTCGGAAACAAGTTCGGGCTCCGCTGGGACTTGTTTGTTCCTGAAACGTTCCCGTAGTCTTGCAGCGAAGCACTCAATAATGTCTTCTCGAGTTTCGATAAATGCAGCTATTTCTTGAGGAAAAGAAGCTTTCCACCTTTGTGCGTAAATACGCTTCGTCCTTAGTTAGGGGTCGTTTGGGTTCATGCTCAAACCCTGTCGTGCCGGCTAAGTTGACGTCTGTTGCACCAATGCTACGTTTGTTGCCAGTTGTTGGCATTTGCCCACTTGCATTTGAGGCCGGAGTTGATGTGCTCCCAGATTGGCCTTTCGAAGACAGTGATGGCGAGTCATCGAGTCGGCATCTGAGCACTCTGGCTATTGAGTGGCCTCCAATACTGCAGTTCATCCACTACGCGATCAATGAATAAGTCTCCTAATGGTAGAAGTACGGGCTCTACAAGCAGCCCCACTCTTCCGAAGCGCTTCCTTCCCACTGCTGAAGTTCCCTCTGGAGACGAATACAAACCATGAGCTTGGGGCTTGCTGGCGTATCCGGGCTGTGAACCAGGTAGATTTGTTGAGCAAAACCTGAAGATTACATTGCTGTTGCACATTCCGAAATGATTCGCTCAAATGAATCTTTGCTGGTGGGGTTTTCATAGGAAGAGTGCCGCCCAAATCTTCCAAGTTTGAGCCATGTTTCTAGTTTGAGCCTCCGAGCAAATTGATTCTGTTGGTCTCTTGCCATCTTGGACGGGATCATTTGATACTCCATTAATGCGGAGTTGTGGTGATCCTGGAGTTCTTTGAGGAGGAAATATTGCAACGCACGGGGTACTTTCTCGAGTTGATATGGCCTGAATTGCAGCTCATGCTGGCACCTGAGTGTTCTGGTGTGGAAAAGATCTCCATCTTGCCGAGGAGTGCCCTGTGGTTGAACCACTGATTCCGAGATACTGAAACTCGTTACCTAGCATGCGACTTGCATTAGGCACGTCGATAGAATGCACTTTAGACACCTTTTCAACGACACGCAGGGTTTGATTGGATGAATCTTGGTGTCCTTGCTCACGATGCTTCGTTAAAGCTAATCATAGGGATTCCCTCGGAAAACATTGAAACTCCGTAATATGTACCGTCTCAGAGCTGGGGAGGGTCAGGCGTAGGCAGCCTAGGAGAGCTATCCGCTGCGTTGCTACAGCGTCCGTGCTGGCAGCTCGCGAGCCCAGAAACCTCTGATTTGCGGGGGTTGTGTAAGTCAAGTCTCCAGCCTGAGAGACAGAAGTCCGGTGCCGTCAATTAGGGACGATGTACACCTTTCTCAACTTCTAAATCTCGAAAACTGGAAAGAACTTGAAGATGGGAAGTTCTCATTTGAGAGCTGTTCGGCCGAGTGGCTTCGGACTGAGGGAGGAGAGTGACGAACTTTCCAATATTGAGATGCGGTTGAGTTGAAAAGATGAACTTTGCAAATAGTAATTGCTGGAAAGAGTAAATAGGAGGATTCTATCAGTATAAAGAAACTGCGAACCGACGTTGAAAACCATATAGTATGACCCAAACTTTCAAGCTCTTATTCACTCTTTCGTGGCTCCAAGATATATATCACTTCGGCTTCTTACACTAGCATTACTGAACGTCCATGGCAAAAACATTGTTTCAACTCCTTGGCTTGATATTGAGAGGGAGCGTTGAACACACCTTGTTCTCGTGAACATGTCTTCACAGCCTTCGTCATCTTGCCGCTTGAACGCGCAAAATCCCAGGTATGCTTGCTCCCTCAACAATCCGCTTCAACCCAGCCCCCTATAATAAATATCTTTCCTCACTAACATCGATGATCAATATCTTTAGTACGTCCAAATCCTCGATGCCGTACACACTCAACCCCTATGTCTACTCGCTGCCTACCGTGCAAGAACGCTTAAGCTTCGAAAGAAACATCTCGACTAATCTTAAGAAGCACAGCTTGGAAACAGTAAAGGCCATCTAGAAACCTCAGGGGATTGTAGATGGAAGGAATGGCATATCAGAGGAGATGAGAAGTTGAGAGAATCATAGGTGAGCAGGTGGATTACCATGCAGTCAATTTTCAAACCCTGGACTAGGACTTGGTGGGAGAAGTTGTTGGAAGGCGACCAATGGTGTTAGAGGCTTCTCGAGAACATGATATGAGATGGGACCAAGGCGTCAGGGCAATGAGAAGAGCAGATGGAGGCTTGTTGCAATTTGAGGCTTCGTCTAAATTCCGATGCATGGAAGATTCCCATGAGGATTTGAGCTTGTCCAATTTCTCTTGCCCCTTTCTCTTGTCCGTGATTGAATATGAGGATGGAATAATCTAGGGCGTCTTTCCCCCTGCCCTAGGTTGATTCGATAACAGCAGGCTTGTCTCTTGGTACAACATTTGTACACCTTAAGGAAGGCAATAGCCACCGTCAACAATGATATCCGTTCCCGTAGTATAACTCGCCGCATCACTAGCCAAGTAGAGGTATGCCCCCTTCAACTCACTCGCCTCTCCCTCTCTCCCCATAGGAATCTTGTCCTTCCAAACATCCTTAGTAGGCGCAGGAACAAAACTCGAGATCTCGGTCGCAATATAACCCGGAGAAATGGTGTTGCATCTCGCAAAGCCAACCCATTCCACTGCTAGAGATTTGCCTATCAATTGTTAGTCCGACTTCTTGTGGAAAGGGGGAGCGGGCCCACAGAGATGTATCACCCCCGCCTTCGCAGCATTATACGTAGCTTGCAGCTGGGGAATATTGACAATATGGCCACTCATGCTCGCTGTCGCCACAAAGCTGCCTTCCCTAAAAGCTGGCTCGAGCTTCACCCCGTCAATCGTAGTCTGCTCTTTCTTCTGCCTCCGCCAATGTATGCCCGCCGCCCTCGCACTGTAGAACGTGCCGTCCAGATCCGTTGTCACGACCTTTCGGTAGTGGTCCAGCTCGCCTTCGATGGCGGGGCCTTGGGTCCACGGGATGCCCGAGTTCGCGATGAAGATATCGAGGCGTCCGTTTAGGTCGCGGATGCAGGTTTCGACGGCGGCGGAGACAGCTTCGAAGGAGACCACGTTTACTTGGTATGCTTTGCCTGTTTTCCACTTCTGTCAATATTTATCACTTCAAATAAGAGGGACGTGGGGGGATTGCAGTGGGATGGCATACACTTCACTCCATAAACCTTCTCGATGTTCTCGGCCTCTGCAATAGCTTTCTTGTTGCTATTGTACCAGATCGCGACATTGGCGCCTGCTTCAGCCAGGGCATGTGCTACTGCGAGCCCGATGCCTGCTCCTGCTCCGGAGACGATGGCGGTGCGGCCTTTGAGAGAGAAGAGCGGGAGGACGCGGTCTGCGACGGGGGCCACGGTGTTGTTGTGGGTGAACTTTCCGTCTACTATTGCGCCGTCCATTCTGGCAGGAGGTTTCGTCTTCGTCTTGATGTCAAGGACTGGCAAGATTCGAGAGATGTGTCGGTGGGGAAGGGGCACGCGAGGGTCTTTATGTTCCTGATTCAGGGAGCTTCGAATGTCGGCGTGACCACTTCGAGAGGTCCGCAATGAATCGGGATGTTGCATGGAACCCCACCATTGGAGCAGCGTGTGATTTGTTCGGGCATCGTGGCACAAAAAGCCTCGTTATTATTACGTCCACTACGAGGAGTTATGGGGGAGGGATTGGAGGAAATGTTGTCGTCGCCGAAGTGGGATTCGTGCGTGTAGCCGCGCCAATCGTAGCGAGGGGCGGCAAAGGGGGGACTGATTGGAGAGAATGAGGAGAATCTGAATTATAAATGTTCTTTGAGAACCTAGTGCTTTCGATGGTCCTGCGGTTCCTTTTTTATTTTAGAGTGCTCATTCTTTTACCTTTAGGAAAGCTGTGCGGATTCCTGGTGGGTTTCATGGCCAATCGCTAAATTTCAGGGGATTTTCTTCTCACACTTTCCCCTGAAATCGCCGGCGTTGATAGTTGAAGATTACACAAACTTCTCCTTAAGTAGCGCAGAGAGAAATAACATCCTTTTCATCCTTAAAACGGCTGAGATGGGACTGAAAATTTCTGATCACCGGTTAAGGGGAATGAGATGGTCACGTGCTAACCTGGCAGGCAAAAAACTCGGATGCCTTGGGTTTCCGTGAGAAGTAGGGAACGTGATCACATATACTTACACAATCCCACCTTGCTCAATTTCATTGGGGATTCGTGTGGTCTTTCATTGTGTTCTGGGTAGGTTGGAGTTGGCTAAGAGGGGATCAAGGACTGGCCGGAAGAGGAAGCCATCGATCGAGCCTTCCTGCTCCTTGTTCTTCAACCAACATCCAAGCCCAACATTCCACCACTTCCCTCCCATAATAACTTCACCTTAACAACCATCTCTAACTCTTTCGCTCTCTTCAATATCTCTAAATCCGTAGCCACGACCCAAGCGTGAACACAAGTTACAGAGTCCATTTGGGTAGCCGAAGATGCAGCCACCAGAGAGAACTGCAGCAGGGGTGCAGAATAGACATCCAAATTGCCCGGCTTCGCGGAGTATGAAGGCTCCTATCTCGCATCGTTTTATGAGAGGGCCACGGGAGGGGGAAATAACATGAAGAGACTAGAAAGAAAGGCAAGGACTTCGGCGAGGTTGCCGACCAGCTGCAGAAGTGGCATGAATGGGCTGCCGCAGTGGACCAGCCAGACTTTTCTCTCCTCTCCTCTTTCTTTCTTTTCCCACCATCAGCTTTTGTCCAAAAGCAATGTCCATCAATGCGATGCTATGAATCTCCTAAAAATATGTCTTCGCATCCGAATTGGACTCGAGCTGAGTCCAGGATGGCAGCATCGTTCAGCAAATGGCGATCGTGTGCAGCAGCCTTCACCGTGACACCTACTTTGACTATCATCATTACTCTCTTCATTACTTCTTTCCTTTCATCTCGGTTTCTCTCAGATCCATGGGCTCTCTGCTTTCAATTTGCTATAATTTTACTCTTCACCCGGAAGATCTTCATCCAGCAAGTGCTTTTCATTGGTGTGCCACTTAAGGAATGCAGTTCCGTCAAGCGTGCATTCCAGTTGGAAATTACCTCGTGATGTTACTTCTCCAACCCTTTCGCCGCGCCTCTTGCCACATCACCCTCAAAATTCGGAATACCTGCTTGCTTTGTTGAAGCACCGCTCTTGTCGTTACAATTTGACAAGCGGAAGCGTCAACATTAGCAACAGAAAGACGTTCCTCGAGTTTACCACCATTCGAAGTGCTGGCAACCGACCTGGAAGCTCAAAAGGCTCGAGATTTCGGCGAAGCAAGGACAATATTGCAAATCGCGTTGGATAGGAAAATTCTCTTCGACTGGACGAATTCACTGGAAAGCATACCTTGCCAAGATGGCGCTGCTACCTCTGGTTGAAGGTGACTATGGGCCCCTCACAAGATCCATGCAGACACAGGTGCCCGTTGGATCAGCCACCTTGCCCTTATCAACAATAATTGGAATCGCAGTGGGAGGAGCTTTCGGCATTTTCGCGATCTTGGCTTCGATTGGAATCGTTCTTGCGAGGAGAAAACATGGACTCAAGATGAGACAGATGGCGGAGGTCAGAGAAAATGGCATCGAGAATACAAATGTGGGCAAAGCTTTTCGATCTACACGCCCACCTGAGATATGTTTCTCACGTCGATTGTCTCTCATCCAGTTTTTGAATCTCGAGGAGGGAATCTCGACTTATGACTGGGCATCTCAGGACTTGGCCACCCAAGACCTGCCCATGGCCAAGGCGAAGCGTCGGTCTACACACTTGACGTTCTTGCGCAGGTCGAGTATGAGAGACTCGTGGCCCCTGGCGTCGAACATGCAGATGGCATTGCAACAAGGGCAATCGACAATTGCTCAAAGTCAAGTTGCACCCCCAGGCTATGTCATCGAAGAACCTAAAGTACCGAGAATATCAAGCTCAAGATTATCGCGAAAGAAGAGTACGGCCATTCATCAGGAACACGCAAACACAGTTTCAGATGTGCCTGCGACCACACCCCTGAGAGCTATCCACCGGAGATCAACATCCGAGAATCAATTATCAACGATACTAAGATCGACTTCCCAACGCCTCAAGGCAGCTCACAGACGCTCTCTCACTCGTACAATGAGCGCATTTGGTCGATATCCGGGATCTCCTCCCACAGACAGACTTACCACGCCCCCGAGGGAGCTTGCAACTGAAAGTCACGAAACTCTCGTCGGCAAACACTTCCCAGAATCTCTTGCTGGCCCGATTTGCGATTCGTATCGTACCCGAAGCTTAAGCCCGCCCAAACGAAATCTGAGGAGGAGTCAACCTGTTACTCCTCGTCCTAATTCTCCGACTCCTTCAAACGAATCTCGCGATAGTCTTTGTGGTGACAAGACCCCGGATGTGGTGACCCCGGCGTCACTTACTTCACCCAGTAAACACCTGCGTGGCGAGAGAAAACAGCAAGTACAGTTTTTGGCGGAAAACGTTAAGGATATTTCTGTGATGATCCACAACGACACAAGGCCTTCTCTCGAGTCCATTGGCGGTCAAGATCCTCTTAGGCAGAAGAAGGGAATTCAACGAATCTCTTTGGCCAGCGATCCGTTTTACTCATCCGTCAAAAGCTCGAAGCCAGTCATGCCAAATCCCCAGATCCAAGGGCCGAGACCGCAACCCCCACTCTATATTCGCAAAGCCACTTTTGGCCAAGAAGCGACTTTCGAAAGACCGCAAAGCTTCTGCTCTCCACTCAAGGATGTTTCGGGAAACAAGCAGCATACACCAAAGAGCTTTCAGGCTGAAAGCCCTACACCGAATCCGTTCCAATGGTCGCCCCAAGAAGCAATGCAAACACGAGCTACGCAGACCAGTCCGGTCACCAAACGACCCAGTCAGCGCCGCAAGGGTCACAAACGATCGCATGTTGTTCGAATGTCAGTGCCTAGACCGCTGAGCTCTGTTGAGGTTGTGCCTGAGGAAGAGGATGAAGATTCTCCCCTAAGCCTGGAGAGTCCTCGACTACCAGCAATCCGCAGGTTGGAGCCCATGAAAAACAAGTCACCATCTCCTGGTTTCAGACTGAGCGCTCGCCCCCCTTCGTCAGCAATCTTCAACCCCACAATGAAAATCCCGGCCCCAGTCTCGCGATCTGAAGATAACTCACCCACACTCGGTCTAGAAGATATCCGCAAGAGCCAGGTCCACAGCCCAACGATATCAGTCTGCAACTACTATACGGAGAATGGCGGCGCCTCAGAAGACGAGTTCTTCCGCGGCAGGGACCCGAAGCAAGTCGATAAGCCAACCCTCAAATCGCGGCGCAACGGACGCAACTACTCCACTGATCTCTCATTGTTTCCCACACACCAGTCGCAGCAAGAGCGCCAATTCCAATTATCCTCGTTCCCGCCTCCTTCTCGGTCGAACTCGCCGGCGTCGGTTCTCACTCCTCCTTCCGGCAGACCTCTACCAAGCATAGACTTCTCTATGTCAAGTGGAGGCGTGCAACTCCACTCCTCGGCAACAGCGGCACCACCACTCCTCACGCTCTCCACGCCAACTCATCTCTCCGGCCCCCGACCAGAACCCCAAATTTTCAATCACATTCGTAACAACTCCCCGGAAAACAATAACAACAACTCACCACAGCGAATCTCCGTAGAATCCAGCGTCGCTCTCTTGCGCCGCATGAACAGCGAAGTATCACACTACTCCACCGCTTCCTCGCCTTCTGATGCAAACTCTCCTACCCTACCCCGCCACGGCTCAGTCTCGAGCCTCGGCCAATTCGAGGAACGTAAACGCTCGCGCCCTTCCTCCAAACATTACCTCTCACTCGGGAGTTCGAATTTCGTCGCCAAGGAAGATAAATACCAAGTTGAGAAAGCAAAACAAAGAGTCGTCGACAAGCGAGATTCACACAGAGTGTACAAAGCGCGCAGGAAACGACGGAATGAAGAGTTGGAAAGAGAGGAAAGGGCGACGAATGAATTGACGCCTGTGAAGGAGGTCAGCTCTCCGGCTACGGGTGGGAATGCGCTTGGGATCGTACGCCTCAGGTTCCCGACGCTGTCGAGGGAGGGTACGAATGGGCTGACACCACCGAGGGAGAATCAAGCACGGGGAGGGGGGGATGATACGCCTAGGAAGGGCTTTGGCGTGAAGGCTGTGGAAGTAGTGGCAGGTGACGTAAGTGTAGGAGCGGGAGAAGAGCGGTGGTCTGCTGCGATGTCGAAGCCCAAACATGAGGTCATTAGACATGAGAGTAGGATGGAACATCCGAGTCCGAAGACGCCCCCGAAATGGGGTCTCGGGCTGGGGAGTATGGGGTTGGCGGGACAGAGAGTGTTGGATGGGGATAAGGAGAATTTGGGGAGTGGTGGGAGGCCGCCGAGTTTGGGACTTTATGATCAAGAGGGGTTTCTGAGGAGTAGTCCCGAGAGGGAGGCAGTGAGGGCGGAGACGGAGAGAGTTGCAAAGATGGGGGGGAAGGAGAGGGGGGACGTTAAGTGTTTGAGTGGGCTTGTGATGTGATTTGAGGTCGCTTCTCGTTAATTTGGGTGTGGGGGGTATTCAAATGGGCGCTTCTTTTTCTTGTGATGAATTCAGGCTTTGGTGGGTATAGGTTTGTTGGTACAGGATGTGCGGTTGGAGATTGGATTTACGGTGATTTAGCGGTTCTGTATCGGTGCTAGATAGACTTTCTATTCAGCAGCTTCCATTCCTTCACTTATTTTCCCTTTAATAAGAACAATTTAATTTGAAAAAAATACAAGATTGTAATACTCCTAGACTCCAGCTTTTGTTTCAATGATTCCGGCCAATCTTTTAAATCATACCTCAAGTCTCGGCAGTGCCCAGGCTCTGTACATGTATTATCATCCCACAGCCTTAGGTTTTCCCTCCTTCCCTCTCCTCCACCTTAACGTCAACCTTCTATCCTTAACAAACCATCCAGATCCACCCAAACAACTAACAAACAGACTGCCACCCACTAACACCACAAGCCATTCATACTTCCCCGCCCCATAGCTCACCTCCACAACCCGCCCCTTAACAAGAGCCCCACTCACCACACCCCCAACAATATTCCCCACACCCCTCTGAAAGTCAAAAATGCTGTAAAGCCAAAGACCCGTTGCTCTCTGGTTGCCCCTTTCCACTCCGCTCCCCCTCCCCTCAACTCCCCTCAACTCCTCCGTACTCGTAAGACTCGTAGCAAATCGACAATACAACACCGAATACCCTCCCGAAAAGATGCCGTACAGGATAGAGAAGATGATGAGTGGGGCAAAAGATTTGGCGAAACCCCAGAGCAGAAAGGTGCAGAGGGCGGAGAAGAAAGGTGATAGGAAGAGAGGGATGTAGATGGAGTGGTGGTCGGAGAGGTAGCCGATGCCTATTTGGCCGATTATTTGGGAGATGTTTAGGAAGGAGAGGGCGAGTGTTGATTTTGCGTTGTTCAGGCCGATGTCGTGGGCGTAGGTCGGGAGGTAGATGAATGGGAGGAAGAAGGCGAGGCCTTGGAAGATGTTGGATAGGGAGGCGGAGTAGAAGAGTGGGTTGGTAAAGACTGTGGTGTCGAAGCTCGTTTCGGAAGGGGTGTTGGTGTGGACGAGGGATAGGACGCGGGGTTGTAAGAGGGGGAGCATCGGGCCGACGAGGATGAACTGGGTTGAAGTTAGCATGAGAAGAGAAGATGGGAAAGGAGGACAAACTATCCCAATGGCGAATGCGCGAACGGTTGTTGCGTAGCCGTAGTTGTGGAGGAGTCGTTCTACGACGAAGGGGAGCGCGAGACCAAAGGCACCGGCAGATCCGAACCTGATCTTATCAGTAGCTACTCTTGAGATTTGAGAACAACTTACATGATTCCGTAAGCTAATCCTCGTCGCTTAATAAACCATTCGTTCAACATGCTCAGCACGGGATAGTAAAGCAAGACTATACCGACACCGTACAGGAATCCTTGCGTGAACATTAGGTGCCAGAGCTTTGTGGCAAAACTGCTTGCGAGAAGAGCCACGACGCAGATCAGCCAGCCAAAGCATATCATGTGTCGTTGGTACTTTTGGTGTTTGATTGTGAATGGTGTGATGAGAGGGTTTCCGAGGTATGATATTCCCTTACAGATATCAGTTAGATTTCATGAGGAGCTGAGAGATGACGTACTGTCGCCAAAACTCCGACTACGGGAATATATCGATTGTTCTCGAAAGGTGGGTGACTCTGGAGGTACGATTGAAAGACCCCGAATGTCATGGGAAAGCCTCAAAATGGATGAGCTTCAAGCGCTGGAATCGCGAGGGCAAACATACCCCACATCAAGCCTTCGATGGTAGCGGCACCCAGTAAACACGCCCAAGCTCTACGTCCGCTATCGCATGGTGGAATTTCTTCTTTCTGAATCCCGGTCGAGGAAGCAGCTTTCTCTGGATCCAACTCTGACCCTTGTTTTGAGGCGATATCAGGAGGAGATTCATGCTCGTTGATACCAAAGGGATTCGGGAAACTGTTCTCGATGACCAGTGATCCTTTTCTCGTTGCAGAGTTTCCGAGCATCTTTGCCATGGCCCATAATGTGTGAGTTCCAGGAGGTACTATTCTGGCCATTGACCGAATAGGCAGTTCAACCGATAGAGCCCGACTTGCCCTTTTATCCGTTGTTTGATTCTCGGGCACCTCGAGGCCCGCCATGTTGTGCTGGGCTTGAGGGATGATGGGCAAAGGACATTACTGAGATGAATGAGCAGATCCGAGTCTTTGAACTTGATGTTATAATTATCATTAAGAAGGCGGTGTCGGACTGAGCGAGGAGGTCGCAGTAGGGCTCCTATCGAATTATCGAATTAGTTCGATTCGATCGAATTCGATCGAATTTTGGTCGAACCGAATTACGTAAAGTTCGATTCGATTGATATCGAATTTTTTATTAGTGTTCGATCGAATATTCGATGGTTCGATCGAACTTTCCACGTGATGATTAGTCATATGAAGTTATTTTTTCACATATACTCTTAGTGATTTTTATATCATATTTTGATTTCTTTTGAAGCTATTCAGACATTAGGGGTATTAAACACGTGATTTACTTGCAGGGGGAGCTAGCTTCGGCGACACAGGCGGAGGACCTTGGAAACCATAATTAGAGAGTGATTTGAAATCGAGTTTACGCTTTCGCGTTTCAGGGGTTCGAGGAGGAGGAATATTCGAGTTTCGAGTGGACTTGGAGGCTTGTAAAGGAGTGTGATTGACGATAATTGTCTCTTCTGGCTATATCGAGGAATGGCGAAGTGAGTGCCGGAGAGGTGTGTTTTGCTTGGGAGTAGACGGCATACTAGTTTAATTAGTATATCCTCCTATATATACGCTTTAGGGGCTCCACTCACGCTGTTTCAGGGCCCTAATTAGGGGTTTTGGTGGCTAAAAAGAGGTCTTAGCACAGTGCTTAATAATTAAGAGAAGTTTTGTATATGTGGATTTTTTTATTATTAAGCTAATTAAGCTAAGTGAGTTCTATTTTAGTTCTAGTTTAGTTTACACGTGACTAAAGTTCGATCGAATCGAATATTCGATCGAATTATCGAATATTCGCTCGAATCGAACTTATAAAAAATTCGATTCGATTTAAATCGAATCGAATTATCAAAAATTCGATTTGATTCGATCCGATAGGAGCCCTAGGTCGCAGTCTCCCGCGTCTTGGCGCCTTTTCAGCCCTATCACTTCGCCAGCAAAGCATCTTAGTGCCCCAATCAGCAATTCAGGAATGTAATCGTCGTATTGGGTATCCATTTTGGGTTACCTCCAGTATCAGCTGCTGTCGGAGGTTGGGAGAATTGTGGTCAATTGGTTAATGTGACAGCTGAAACCTTCTGGCGGTCGAATCGCGTACATAGTGGCTTGCGCAGTCGAGGATGTGGCTTGCTTGAGCAGCCGCATTATTGGGGCCACGAGAATCACTCTTTCTGGCTGGGCCACGACCTTTCCTGGTATTTTCCCTGTCATACACTCTTTGTCATAATGTTGTTGTCAACTTGTAGCGTCGCTCCCTGCGTGCAAAGGTAAAGTAATTTGGAGTGTGCCGTGATTGAGATCAACAAAGTAAATGTGGATTGTCCCAGACATGGCAATTCAAACACTGTATTTCTAGTTACTTGTTCTAAAGGCAGAGATGTAGGTTTCGGGGCACTTGCAGCATATGCACAATGGCACTCGGGGTCTTGCATCATAAAACCGAACCTTGATGGAGAAAGATTTATGAACCACAACCACCCTGGATTCTGAACGCGGTTCCTGGTCTACCTCTCCTCTTGGGGTATTTTAGGTGTGTTCCTTGGAATACTCTGAAGCTGTCATTTGGCCAAAATCACTCCAGACCATGGGAACAGCCCCCCCTTTTCGACTCGCTTAAACAGGCGCTTTGACAATTACTAGCACTTTGAAAACATTTCTGACTTTGCGATCGCAAATTCAGCTAATGGGATACTATAAAATCTTCAAACAAAAGCTATCTCAGTCATAGGAAAGCCAAGTTCGTATGTTTGGACCTAGTCGCCAAGAGTAGCGGGATGTTACACTGGACTGAAAATCCGTCACGCCAGGTGTCCTGCCTTCAGTTATGGGCATAATCTAATAAGAGCTTTCTATTAAAATGCATTTGAATAATCCAAGAAAACTTCCTTTGTGTATTTAAGGTCCTCACAATTTTCTGAACGAATACGGTGATTTAGTCCTTTGTCCTCTCTCGCTTGCCGAATCCGGCAGGGGCCAACTGAGTCGCAAACTGTGAGACAATTTTGTCCCGGCTTGCAAGCTGGCCCTAAAGGCTCAATTGACTTGCTTCATCCTCTTTCGACCTCCTAGGATAATCATCCCATTTCATTAGCCGGGAATTGCTCAAGTCCACCTCTGACGACCCCTTTGAAATAGCGCGCCAGTGCTGCCATTAGCAAAGCCAGCGACTCCAGTCAGGATCACAATCATCCTCCTCCACGACATTGAGTGCACAGCGTGCTCAGAATTTTTACAACAATGACATATATTCTGGCAGCAGACGAATTGACTGTGCGTACTTACAGCTCAAGGCCGAAGAAGAGTCCCAAGCGCAGGCTCGCCAAGTCATCCACTCCCTCCACTGTCAAGCAAGAGTCTGACACAGACATCGAAAGGTAACAATTTCCCCACCGCCACTATATGGGAGATGCAGCTGATCCATCACGATAACTGTCTAGCCAGCCATCTTCGGTCCAGCCATCCACGATGCGCACCCTCTTCTTCCCAGGACCAGAATCAGTCCGTCCCGTCTTCTGCTGCACTTCCGTCATACCAAAAGATCCTAATTACGCTTGCAAACTCAACACTACTGCCTCAATTCTCCAATGGGGACGTCTCTACAACTTCTTGAACTACTTCGCGGACTATTCGCTGGGCAACTGCGTCCCGGTCGTTGAGGATCTCACTTGGCCGGCACGTGCAGAATATCTTGTCAAAGTCTTGCGCTACCATTCAGAAGAAGCACCAAAGTCGCCACCCACGGCTTCACACACAAAGAAGAGGAGATTTGTGCTGAGATCTAGTCGGAAGGGGAAAATGAAGGAAAAGGAGGTGGCTCAGGTGGTGAAGTGGCAGCAAGCAGCGCCGGGTCGATATTTCATCGAGATGAAGCATGAGAAGAAAAAAAGCTGGCCTGATCACGCTTTTGATGAGGTCTTAGTCGCGGAGGAGGTGGGCGGTATCCCGGAATGCTTCGAAAAAGTTGAGGAGGTTACTATGGAGGCTGTTTGCCCAGTACATAGTGGGGTCAAGTGGGTTTGCGAGTTTTGGGCAATGAAGGAGTAGAGCGGCGTGATTGACAGGAAATTCGCGTCATTTTGAGGGATAGGAGGCAGGAAGCACTCCAGTGGGTATTCTACCAAGGATATGCACTGGGACTGTCACATGGAGGTAGATGAGGGAATTAACAGCCTCAATGTCATGGAGAATATTGCACGAACAGTTTCCGAGTGCTTTTTGATACGGAGTGACCCTTGTCACTCTCATTTTTGATGCGCCTTATCGTCGAACCGAGATTTTCCAAATCCATCTCGTTTGGTGAGGGGGGTCAAGTTTGAAAGTCTGTAGGTGCCACGTGATTTGTTTCGCAACTGCAAGTCGTGATGGCCGGGAATACGAAAGATTCAGGATCACCCTGTGGCATCCTAGTCGGAAATAAAGTGCCAGGGTCTTGAACTCATCCGCCATTTCGGGCATGTAACTCGCGATATCTTTTCGTATGGTGAAGACTTGGATGCATTTCTACTGACTCCCCTCTCCTTACCCCAGATTTGTACTGAGTTTTGCCCCGCATCCCCACAATCTGTCTCGCAATGGGATGATCACATGGCGCTTTGTAATGTCCGGCTTCAGATGCGCTCAGATCCTCTAGCGGCAATCCATTTATCCAAAACCCCACTAAACATTCTCGCGCAAATCGCGCAAAACCTTCGTGTGATTAACCACATCTTTCAACCGAACCCCTCTTGTGTTCCTTAAAGAAAGGTTGACAACGTAGCTTGCCTTTTTTCCAAGGAGGTTCGCCTCAACCCCGGGGTAACTCGATGTTCAAAGTGAAAATCTTCTATTAACGTGACCAAGAGGTCCTGTGTATCTGCAGGTTACGGAGGCAAAAGGCTTGTGCCAAATCACCATGGTCTGCTCCGTAGCACTTTTCCTTACTACTTTGACCCTTCAATCCCAACTCACCTATGCTGTGGAGTCGAACGACCAAGTAAACGCCAACGTCGACTACGGAACATTTCAAGCCCCATCTGCAAATGTACGACCACGATTTCGGTATTGGCTGCCTGACGCATCTGTTAATTCAAGCCAAGTAGCAGATGATATCAGGGACGTGGGAAGAGTAGGTGCGGGTGGGGTTGAACTCTTGGGTTATTATCTCTATGGAGATGTTCAGATTTTCCCTGGGAATTTTTGCTTGCTTCAATCAGATTGGACGGTTAATTACTTTGGAAGTCCTGCTTGGAGTGTGATTCTCTTTCCGTTGCGATATAGTTGCATTGCTGACACTAAGGGAAAGAAAATCTACAAACGGTTGTGCTACAGACAGCCCAAGAGGAAGGACTTGTGGTGGACTTGGCTCTTGGACCAAATCAAGGAGCAGGAGTTCCAGCTCCCTCCGAATCAGATGGTCTACTGTGGGATCTATTTTTCTTTGACGTTTCCATACCAATTGGAGGAACTTTTGACGGTGTGCTTCCTGGCTGGAATTCCGGCGCCTTGGTGGCTGCGTCAACAGGTCTGGTTTTGAATGCTACTGCATCAACAATCACGCTTTCCCAAACCTCCCTCAACGATGTCACAAAATTGGTGGATGGCAACGGCCACGTCAGAATAAACTCTCTTTCCAGCCAAACCGGTATAGAGACTCGCTTGTTCGCATATTATCTGAAGCATTCACACTATCCAGAGGTGCAAGCACAGGATTCTGTGATGGCCGCTGTGCCCCAGTCACCCATCAAAACCTATGAGCAAAATGGATCGTGGGTGGTAGACCACTTCTCGGCTCTAGGAGCACAAACGATGATCGACTACTGGCAAAATCACCTGCTGGACTCCTCGACGATAAATCTCATCAAGAAAGTCGGCAACTATGTTTGGGAAGATAGCCAGGAATTCGTCTTCTTAGAGAATACTTTTTGGACTCCGGAGTTGCCGGATACCTTTTCTGCAAATCGCGGTTATAGCGTCAACAAGTATATCCCCCTCCTGATAAATACCTTGGCAAGCTCCACACCTAGTGCTCTTTATGTTACCGACGAGCCGGATTCTGGATCAAGCCACATCGCAGATTATCGTCAAACGGTATGCCTAAATCTTTTTTCGGATTTGGACACTTGCTGATTTAGAACAGCTTACAGAGTTAAACGCAATCTACCTTCAAACCTTGACCAACTGGGCGCAACGAACTCTAGGGATTCAATTCTCAGCTCAAGTTGTGTACAACTTACCAATGGATATGCTAGCAAACATCCCATATGTCCATGCACCAGAATGCGAAACGCTGGCATTTGGCGGCAGCATAGACGCCTACAAACAATTCGCAGGACCGGCGAATCTTGCAGGAAAACGCATAATCTCGTCCGAATCAGGCGCCGGTTTTCGCCAAACATACCAACAAACCATCCCAGATCTCCTGTCGGGTTTTAAAGGCTCAATCGCCGGTGGTGTTAATAATTTTATAGTTCATGGCTACCCATATACAGGAAATTATGGCAATACTACGTGGCCAGGCTTCACGACATTTGATTACATGTTCTCTGAAATGCATGGGCGCCACCTTCCAGGATGGGGCTTCTACTCGGACTGGTTGGGCTGGCTATCTCGGAACCAATGGGTTGCACAAACTGGAATTCCGAAAATCGATTTAGTGTTCTGGACGAAGTCGACGGATTATAGACAAATTCTGCCTAAATACACATCAGATGATCTCCTAACAGCTGGTATGTTCCTCTCTTCGCCGTTCGATTGATTTCAGTTGATATTTTTAGGCTTTTCCTACCAGTACCTCAGTCCCGACAATTTCGCTCTCCCAGAAGCATATGTCTTGGACGGAGTCTTGGCACCTCAGCGCCAGCAATTCAATGCCATGGTCGTAGGGGCTAATGAGATCTTAACTGGACCTGGAGTAACAAAGCTTTCCGAATACGCCATTGCTGGTCTCCCCATCATTTTCCACGGTGGATTACCTTCCAAGTTCCAGGGCTATAATCAAGATGGCTACGCCTCTGCCAACGCAACGATATCCCGTCTAACATTATTAAGGAATGTACATGTTACCCCTCCCGGCGTGGGACTCGCTGATACGCTGGCGAAGATCAAAGTCACTCCGAGGACGGCTGTGAGTGGGAATGGGACTTGGTATACAACCTGGCGTTCTGACTCTACCACCGATTATGTGTACGTGTTTAATGCCGGCCAAATCTTCTCGTCTGGATCTATTAGGTTTGAAACAACAGGTATACCATATACCTACAACACTTGGACAGGAGAAATCACACCAGTCCTCGTTTACCAACAATCGTCAACACACACTACAATCCCGCTCCAACTCGCTGGTAGTCAAACTACGATCCTCGCTTTCAAGAATTCTGGCGGAGAGAATAGAGGATTGTATGTTCAAACTGACTCCATCCCCGCATCGATTCTTGATATCAGATCCGGCTCACCCTCGAATGCACTGTCAGTACTCCTCACCTCGGCCTCAATGAGTCCAATCAAACTTCAACTCTCAACTGGGAAAACCACAACCCTGCCACCAGTGCAAGGGCTCACACCAGCATTCCATCTCTCAAACTGGAGCCTCACGATCGAGTCCTGGACCTCACCTCCTAATCCTTTCGATCTCAACCCTGTAGCAGCACGATCCAATCTCACCACCATCTCCAATATCCAAACCTTGTTGCCGTGGAATCAACTCTCCTCCTCTCTTGAAACCGTCTCCGGCCGCGGATACTACTCGACTTCCTTTGTCTGGCCTCCTGCGCCCGCACCCCGTCTGAATGCTGCTCAGAACATCATTTTTAATCGCCCTCCAACAAATAACCACAGCGGCGCATTTCTTGATCTCGGAATGATTGTCTATACGGCTAGAGTTAGTGTTAATGGACATACCCTCCCTGCACTCGACGTCACCTGGGCGCGCGTAGATATATCAAGCTATTTGCGAAACGGGGTCAATAGTGTAGAGGTTGTGGTGAGCACGCCATTGGGGAATGCGCTGAGAGCCATTTGGAGTGGCGTGGAGAGCAGTGGGAAGTTTGCTCAGAGTCAGATAGCAGCACCCGGAGTTGCGGCGTACGGGCTGGTGAGCAGTGTGGCGGTTATTCCTTACGGGGTGGTGAGTGTGAGTGGGTGAGAGGTTGGGGCTGAGAGATTGGTGATGACTCTGAAGATGAACTTCAGCCGGAAGCCGCAGCATTTGATCACTACCTTGGAGATGGAAACCAAGAATGGGAAGAAATTAAGTGCGTTGAATACTTATTTATATGAATCAGGCAAAATGAGTGCATTCAAATCTGGTAAAGTGCCCTTGTTTTCTACTGCGCCCCTCTTTTCTCCTAATCAGCCCTCTCCGTTCCCCCCTCCCGCACGCTTCACATCTATCTCCCACCTCATCCCTTTGCAAGCCCAGAGATAAACATCAGTTGCATTTGTCACTGACCCCAGTAGGCTCAGTAGAACATCCATCCCTACAGATAGACTCAAATTTAATCACACCACTGGATCCGCCAATGCAACTAAATAAGTCATCTCGTCCACCATTTGAATCCCCTTGGTTTGCATCATAAAGCGCTTGAGCGATTACGTCTGCATATTTCCCTGGGAACATTTAGCTTTAAAAAGCCGAGATCTGGAGGTGGATCACATGCCGATGTCGAGGAGGGTACGGCCGCAGTATTTCAGGCCAGGCGTGCAATTACGAGCCACGGCAGCAGTGGCGAGTGCTATAATCATAGTGGCGCGTGTGAACTTCATGCTTATGAAAATAACGAGGAAAGTCGTTCTGAGTACTTGAGGTGCTGTTAGGAAGGTAAGAGTAATTTGGCAGTGCTGATAGATAATGGAGGAGGGAGCTCCATCCATTTATACCTTTTGCCGCTTTGCCGAAGACCTAAATAGCCAGATACGCCTCACCCATAGGCTGGAGGGATCCTCGTATCTGCTGCAAGATACTAGGTTTCGTTCTCGAAGAGCTACACCAGCTAGAGAATGCATCAAAGTACCCATCGTATCTCGTAGTTCCAAATACGAAACTGACGAGATTATAGCCCTCGACTACTCAAACGAGATCTCCAATCAATAGTCACAAATGTAAACCGAAGTAACACCACAACGGGAAGGAGCATGACGCAGTTTGCTGTTACATAAATCTCACCCACCCCCTCCACGTTGAGTTCCCGAAACACAAGGAGCGACAATACTCAACCTCGGTGAATTCTTAAGGCGACATAAGGAATAAGGTTCGGCTGTTCCGTTTCCAAGGTAGAACAAGGAATCTCAGTCCTACTAGGTAGTACATGGCGACTAAATCGAAATGAAACGAGGAAGCACAAACGAGGCACGTACCCGTTCGTACCTCCATCTTAGTACTCTAGGTGGTTCGTGAAAGCGATTGGGCCAAATTACATGGCGCATAAAATCATTGTCACTGCAACTTTTTTGTATAGTTTACATGGAATTTCATTCATGTAATTATGTCTAATGACGCCTCAAAATTATCCCAGATGCATTTATACCTAGCTTACTAAGTATACTAAAACTAGATACCATATATCCTGATGCCTACCCAATGCCGCTTAAGTCAGAAGTCATCAAAGCTGTGCGAGGTGCGTAATACATCTCGTGCATTGACGGTTCCACTTGCTTCTACCAATTCTTGGCTAAGCCGGAACACACAGATGATGATGATGATGATGTTTCATACTCCGATCCAGGCCTGTAGCCCATGCGGGTGTGGTAGACTCTTCAGTCTCTACCTTGTGTACTAGTTACATTTTCTTTAATTCCTCAGCTAGTTTCCAGATCAAGGAGCAATTCTGCGTAGTAGAGTATAATCGGGGCTCGAGGTTCTCCTCATTTGTACGAATCTCCCCTGAAACTACTACCCCGTAGGAAATTTTTTAAAAAAACCGTCAAGACGACATGAGGACAGGTCCTTGATCTTCTGGCCTCCGTAAACTGAGCATCTTCCCCCCTAATAAGATGGTATCCCTCGACCGCGTCGACGCGTAAGGGCTTCCCGATCCTTTGAGCCATGACTCCTCTCGTATACCTTCGATCCGCAATCGTGTTATTATCCTCTCCGTAATGCTTTCGATCCGCAATCGTGTTATTATTACCTCTCGTCCGATCGTCGCGTACAGGGCCGGAACACAGAGAGCATTTCATCATTATCGGTCAGCGTCGTCAAGAGCAATCGAAGGTTGCATTAGTGGTTTTCAGAAGTGCTCCGTATTAATGCTAAGGTCCGGGTGTCCTGCAAGCCATCTCCATTCACAAGAGATCGGGAGCAACCTGTGTCAGCACAGACCTTGTGTTTCTTCCCGTCTGTGGTAAACTGTACATCGAACATGGATTATGTGTATCCAGAGATAGACACACCGGTTGGTCCGATTGGTGAAGCGTCGGTCACATCGGGAACTCCTGTTTGCTTCTCATAGCGCAGTGAAAAGAAGTATTCCTGCTGCCGCGAGGAAACAAGGCCAACACTAGTTACATTGTGGGCGAAATTCAGAGTCTTCTTAGCTCGGGGCTACCTTAGTCTGGTGTACTACAGCGACCAAAACCCTCAATGCTTGGTTTCGCTTCCCTGGTGCATAGAATATGAGGCATCCAGCCTCACTGGTTCACTCCACAAACCATTCATCAACCTTCTATTAAAAACATCACCTTTCACACGCTAAAACTACGTTAAAACACGTCAGAATTAACTTCTTGCCCCTATACGATTAATATCTGATTTATATAAGCCTCTTTTACTATAAGTTTAAGTCTTTTATAATATGTAAATTATTAAAAATTACTCTTATAATTAACTTTTATTATATCTAACCTTAGCTTTAAATAATTAATAATTAAGACAAAGTTAGTAAACATTAGTTCTAAGCTACGCTCTTTAAAGATATTTAATAAGACGCCTTTATATTTCTTATTTATATAAATGTTTTACTCCTCTTGAATCAGTGAATTATATTACTGAAATTGAGCCAAATGCCAAGGCTGTGCGGTTACGCCTGTTGGCCCACAATCCCCTGCTCGTGGATCCTTTTTGAATATGAAAGGGATTCGCATAGCAAGCCCGCGATCCTGGGGATGCCCCTATACCGCCGTCTCTAGGAGCCTTCATGGCCCTCTTGAGCCTGATTACGATGAGTGTCTTAGGGTCGTTCGAATAGATAGTTTCCGCCATGTTAGAATTACAAATTCCTGGAATCTAGAATTATAAATATAAATGGATTAATGGGGAAACTGTGGAAATAGTTCACTCCCTTCAATTAAGGAGTTGAGTTACTTTTCAATCTAATTTGACTTGGGGGGGGATTGTAGCTCGCGAAATAATACCAGATAATTAAAACAATTCTGCGCATACGCCAGCAAGCGGCAATTTCATGCTCAGGCATATTGTTTATCGCTCAGACGTGATGATAAATGTGGCTCTGAATATCATTCTTAGCATTCGCGGTTGCGAACCGTACGCAAGATTAAGAATCCTAACACAGGACACCAATGACTTTCTTCAACTGGTCAGAATCAACAGCTTGCAGCTCGTCCAAAGTGGCCACCCTTTCAAAGCTATAGGTGACATCCGCCCGCTTTTCCAGATTCTTCTTCAACATAGCACCGCTGAACACGACGGAAAAGCCATTCGCAGCCATGTGAAACATTTTAGCCCCAGCCAGATCTAAGCTAGATCTCAAAACGAGGTCCGATCGAATAGCTCCACTACGGCCTTGGAAAACCAGAATGTAGGCCAGCTCTGGAGCTCCTGATTTTTTTCCGCCCCCGTCTTCTAGCAGCGATCTAGGATGGTGCCTACGAAGACCCTGACTGACATGGATCATGGGGACTTTCCACGGCTCATCTGCATGCCCGAAAGTTGTAGTTGTCGTAGATCCCGTTCCTCCTGGGACTCTCGGCCCAGAGTTCAAGAAGTGCATCCAGACATCGCTGTGCCCGCATCTCAGTAGTGAGACATGCTGGTCCAAGTTGTCTTGATCGAAATTGTAGCTGACAATGATAATGGGAAGATTGCCGAACTCGGGAATGACCGATGGTATTTCGCGTCCATCCCCTGCTCGGGTGAGAAGATCATGGCCTGAGCGGACGTTGTTTAAGCCCATAGTGAAGAATGATGATAGTTAAGTGCGTGGGTAGATGACGGTGTGAATATTTTGGTAGGGCTTTATTGAGTGACAGTAGAGTCGATGGACGTAACGTTCACACCGGTCTACCGTTTCGTTATATATATTTAAAGTTCAATGATAAGATTCAGCGTTGGTGGCTAGCATGTTAAATGACCCGCCATAACCGTATGGAGCTGCACTTGCAGAGTCATGATTCCAAGTCTTAGGTGGTCGTGATAGCCTAAGTAGGAATGTGGCTATCATTCGTGGGCTCAATTTTCTGGAAATGGCTTGACATGCAGACATGCAGCTGCACTTGCGGAGCCATGATCCCAAGCCTTAGGTGGTCGTGATAGCCTGAGTGGGAATGTGGCTATCATTCGTGGGCTCAATTTTCTGGAAATGGCTTGACATGCAGCTTGCATGGCAAGTGCCGAGTTGCTGCAGAGTCGTTCATTCGTGAAAGTTTCGTAGCTTGCAGAATTTTGAGCCCACGAACATGGGGGATCTACAAACGCCACCTTGCCGCTGTATGCTTCGCCCGCCATTCGGCGAGAGCTCAGGCTCGCCCACTTTTAAGAAGTCGATAAAGCTTTTGTCATCTCGCTCTCCCTCTCCCTTCCCCAATACTCGAATACATACTCTGGCCATTGTGACGTTCTCTTACCTCTGGATGGTTTTTACCCTCCAAGTACTTTCTATATCCACATTCAAGGAGCTGGTCTCCGTCGTTCCTTCGACAGGAGACCACCAACTGCACCCTCATTTCCGAGCTCTGCTGGCACGATTTTAACAACGAACCTTGCAACTCCAACTGTGACCTCACTGCGCTTTCTTGGACGACTGATCAATCCTACTCGAATCCTGGGACTTCGTTAACCAAACATCACACAACCAAACCAAACCAAACCAATATCCAAACGCAAAGATTTCCCAGTTCTATCTCTGTAGATACCATATCAGCGCCGTCGCCTCTTCCATGCACAACATCAACATCAACCAACCATTCGTCATCTTCAACCAAATTACAATCTGGCAGCTGTTCTTTTCCTTCCCTCAGTAACCCCAATCCGGCGGAAGACCCCCATATTTGCAACATCTGCGACAAAAGTTTCAACAAGACTTGTGAATTAAAGTAAGCCTGTTGATCACTAATCGCTTCTGCTTTGGTCATTTGTTAACGTGCTGCAAATGTAGCGATCATAAGAGGTGGCACAAGCGAGATCGGAAATGCAGTTTTGGGGATTGCCAATTTGCTTGCTCCGCCCGAACGCATCTCAAGACACATGTTCACGAGAAGCACGAGCTAGATCCATCTCGAACATACCAATGTTTAGCATCATCCTGTCAGAAGTACCTCAAGATCTTTCGCCGGAAGCGGAATTATGAGAAGCATTGTCAGACTCAAACTTACAGGAAATTTCATGGGCTTGATAAAAGATAATAGTTAGCAATCTTGTTAGCAATTGAATCATTCCTACCGCCGAAGAGTCCGATTCGCAGCCTGCCTAGCCTCTTAGTAATAAATCACGAAAATGATTGACGGTGGTTTTGAATTTTAGGGGATTAAAACCCTCGCGAAATTGTGGTTGAAACCTCATCTTTCTGCGGTGTTTCGCACGTGGTTGATTAAGATAGATGCATATTGCGTCAATCCGGCTAGGATCTTAATGAAAGCGGGACTACAGCATCCCCTTCCTTGAGCTCTGGATATGGCTCAAAAGATTAGTCCGAAGTTGGCGCAAGGCATTTCAAAGATTCTCACGGGCTATAAACGACCCCCCTTTAACTATGATCTCAATATAAGAAGACTTCTATATTTATGGGATTAAGGTGTTTTAGTAGAAGAAAAAGATAAAGAGAATAGTAGTAACATCGAAGAAGATAGGTGTGACGTGCTGGATTAGGCTCGCTCTGCACACCCGCTCGGGCCAAAAGACCACAGTGTTCCGCAGGGTGAACACGCCAAATCACGGTTAAATGGCTAGAGCATAGTCACGTGACTGCAGTCAACCGTAAGCCGCCATGCATGCATGCCGACACACGTCACAATAAGACTATTTCTTAGGACTAGGTATTTTGCCAGGAATGTCCGCTATTACGACTTTTAAGTAGTTAATTTAAGTTTTTTAATATAGGGTAATAGTACGTGAGTAGTTTCCCGGATAGTATTCAAATAGTATTCGAATAGTTAGCAAAAAGTAAGGATAGTTAACTAATCTACCGGGCACCTCAAGGATACTATTCGGGATACTATTCGGTGAACACTGACTGCAGTCATTATCATTACGAAAGCAACGTCATTACCATGTGAAACACTCCTCTACAAAGTCCACAACTGAAACGTCTTGCACAGCCCTCACGGCTTTCCGTACATCGTCTGCCAAGGACCCAGGACCACAAACCGAGACGCACATCGCGCCTATCTGGACACTTACCTGCTGCTCGATTATCAAGTCTACATTCGGGCGCCCAGCAGACACGACGACTCTGGAGTCCGCGCCCTGCGCGAGAGGCAGGTTATTCGACCTCGTCACGAAGATCTCAATATGCAGGATGTTTCCGCACGGGAAGCCCAGGATATGGTCTAGCCACGGCTGAATCCAAGAGAGGAACTCGAGATCAGCAATGATCCAGACGAGCTTTATGCGGCGTGTGGCGACTGTTCCGGCGACGTAGCCGGTGACAAGGTGACGCACGAGGGAGAGTTGATAGGTTATACCGCTGGCGCCGGCGAAGTGGAGGCAGGAACCATAGGACGACAGGGCATGGCAGCCGCCATAGGGGCCCTCGAAGGATGCGAGGATTCTTGTGCCCGGCGACGAGGCGGCTGTGATGTAGAGATGACGGGTGAGGCCTGTTCTGGCGCGGATGACGAACGAGACGTCTGTGGTAGTGGCGAC
Source organism: Hyaloscypha sp. PMI_1271 (assembly GCA_021399465.1). Classification (NCBI taxonomy): domain Eukaryota; kingdom Fungi; phylum Ascomycota; class Leotiomycetes; order Helotiales; family Hyaloscyphaceae; genus Hyaloscypha; species Hyaloscypha sp. PMI_1271. The sequence continues at coordinate 534,707 of JAJTUS010000012.1, forward strand.
GTTCTTGGGCCTTGCGTTAGACGGAAGCGTCAGCTCAAGAGGGACATGCTCAAACCACGCAATCGAAAAGGGGTGGCTTTCCCAGGGCCTGATGGAGAAGCGCAGATATGCGTGGCATCCAGGCTTGAGGACGAGTCTGGTTGGTAGATGTAGTTTCACTCGGCACGTGTCGCCGGGAAGTGGCTGGAGAGTGGCTGTGGTCCAACGTCTGCCTCTGCGGGGAGAGTTAACCAACAGTGTTTGGATTAGGCGAGCCAATCGGTCGCAAATCCAGAGCACCACCACAAGTGCGATGTATGGCAGCTGGGGCAGCTGTCCAATGTCGCAATGGACCAAGATGCCGACAAAGGCAACAATGACCAATGCAATATGGACGTTCAAAAATGTTTCGTAGAAGGCGTGTCGAATCACCGACGGCGAGATAAGGAAGAGCAAGGCCATGGCAACAGCACTAGCAGCGCCGTATTGGAGGAAGAGGTCAGAATGGAGCCTCGACACGACCCCTCCCCAGCTGTCGCTCGCGACCTCGGTAGTAGCCCATGCGGCTACATGAATAATCATCTCAACGACTACCATCCTCCCTATCCATCGGTGGATTAAGTTGTACGTATCGAAACTCACTCGGAGCAGAGGGATGAGGGGGTTGTTCCGACCTGAAGGAAGAGGTGAGCTAACTTGAAACAGTATCCCTATGAGCGAGAGAGTATTGACTTACCTGCCAAGATGACAAGGGTTATCATATTCGCGACCGCAAGACTCCCAGCTCTTCCTCGGAGTTGAGCTAGGGATTCGTAGCGATTTTTAACATGATAATTGATACCAGCACAATAAGCCAGATTGGAAAGAAGGTAAAGGCTCAAGATGGCTGTGTGAAGCCTTGATGGTAGCGTGCCAAAATTAGTCGCTGATGAGATTTGGATCTCTTTGTTGTGACGTTTCTTCCGCAACGGAGCATACAAGATCTGTTTTTTGAGCTGTGGCAACCAAGTTGATTCGGATTTTGCCCAGTAACCCTGTTGATGCTCTGTAGCACTCATTGCAGACAGATGACGAAGGTGTCGATGAACAAGGTCAATTGCCCGAACAATGAGACATACTGTTGCTAACAGGCCCAGGCTCCCCCAGAGCAATCGCTCGTCAACAGAGTTTGTGTTTTGGTCGACACCTTTTAGATCCTTCGTAAATGGCTCTATCGTTGGGTTAGGGCCCGAAAAGGGAGTCGTACTGGCCATGGTCCCAATTACAGAGGATAATGAGCAACGAATTCGAGAAGGAAAACCCAATCCTCACCGCTCATGAAGTCTTCTAGCATATATAGGTGGCCGACCGAGATGGCTCGACTCATGGAATGTCTTTGAACAACCACTGGGGGAAGCTGAGGTACCCAGCTTGCCTCCGCTCTGGAGAGTCAGGCCATGGTGCATGACGACAGACTTTCTTATCTGGTTGATAGAGAACGAAAATAAGCCACTGCTGGGATATTCCGTAAAGAGGCAGCAGTTTGACGATATGAGTAACGACCATTAAGTCGGACATCCTATTATTTCCTACGGATGTCCTATCTAACTACTTTTCCCATCAGCCCTGCGATACGATCCCGAATGCTTACCCTAGTGATGTACTGTCGTTACGACACGTGTAATCCACAAAGACTTAGCCATGACGGCCGTAGGATTTTTGGGCATCGCGCCTGATGTATCCACTACTCGTATCAATAGCGTGCCGTTAACCCCTCCACAAACGTAGAATTTCTCGAACTCTATACCACTAGAATTTGAGCCGAGAGAGGCATGTTAAATCTACGAAGTAACCCCGCTTAAGCAATGCAGCCACTCATAGAAGGAGCATAGTCTACTCGCCACTGAAACCAGATTATTTGTAAGCGAGAACTATCACGACATCAAAAAGATAGATTCCAAGGCATCCGGCGGGTCTACGGCGTCCCCACTTGGTCTTGCATCGTACCTAAAGGCACTGCTCCCAAGGGAGCCCCAAACCCTAACCTGTCCCAACCATAGCCACTAACCGCATGGTTGTTGAGTTATTTGTGGTTAAAGGTAGGATTGGATTTAGTAAATGTTGGATTAGATTTAACAAAGCCCTATTAGTTCCATAATGCTACCCGCTAAAGCTACACATGACTGCCGCCTTTGAGCTTGGTGTATGCTGGCTTGCAGGAATGCATTGCAAGAACTTCTAGAGTTACATGTGATCAAAGAAGAAAATCCACATTGCTACTTGTGTACGCCGACACGAAGCTGTCAAAGAGACACTTGGAGGGGCTACCCCTTGCAGGGCTTGGCAAAAGAAAATCTTTGTTGGAGAGTGGGCGTTCGCAGCCTGAGGCCACAAAGGTTATCTCCGAAATCGCCATGTTCGAAGATGGATTTGGCACGAGAGCTTCTTTATTCATCGATCAAGTGACCTGGGCCCCCTCGGTCTAACCCGCTACGTTTTCCCCAAATATCAATTTAGAGATCTTACCGCCTGGGAGCTGCAGGGTTGGACCTTGGGACGCGGTCTCATCTCCTGGCTCCAGCTCAGTAACAGGGGGAGGATCCAAAAGGGCATGCAGGTCTCAGATGAGGCTCTTGGCATGCGGCTGAATGCGCCACAATATGATCACTCGACTTGCAATGACACTTAGCCTTGGGTTTACCTCGGGGTTCTCCTTCAGAGCACATACGGTCTTCTAATTCCATGTGATAATGCAACAATACGTTCAGGTGCAGCAAGTGTCTCGAAAATTTCCGGCAGGGCTTCCCGTGGTGGGCAGGCTCCTGCCATCAGATGCAGAGAAGGCAAGTGAGACGAAGAAGGGAAGCGAGACGAAGTGATATTATTTGAGCTAGAAATTATGTATCGCATTGCAAACAGGGACACAAACATGAAACAAACTTTATGGAAATTTTGGCCGTGCTGCGGGCAGCGTAGCTGTTCACTCGAACAAGTCATTGATATTATTCACTCCCAGCAGACTCAACCGCATAAAGGCAGCGGCATAATCTTTATTCCAGTAAGTCTGACTCCCGGCGAACATGGCCATTCATCGGCCAACCGATTATCCTTTGACAATACAGCATCAGATAGGAAGCAGAATGTTCCCCTTACGGGCTTGGGCTGGAGGGTCTCGTTGTAGATGCCGACATCACATATGCCTGGTGTGGAGTCTTGAGGTTTGCCTTCTTGCTTTTCATTGACAAAGAATTGCTTGGAAGCTGTGTGTGCACCAAGGAGAGCTGCAAGGTCGTGCGGTGTGATAGTCTTGTCTTGGAAAATGGCGAGAAGCTTGTCAGCATCAAGCTTTAGGCTAGGGAGAAGGCCTCTTGGAGAAGCTTGAGTAGCTTCCCAAGTCTGACACTAGTATAGAAATTTGTTGTACCAACAGAGGAGAGGGACAGGGATCACACCTTTCTGCCAATGAAGACCTGGATTCGTGGCCCTAGTGGGCAAGTCACTGTTGCGTGGATGGACATGTACTGGATTAGATCTGCCATGCCAATATTGTACGCTCGATACTAGCTCAGCAATTTCATGCAGTCCACGGTTTTCATGCGGCCCTCCTCGTGAAAGAGTACGAAGGAGCCGTCAGCGCCAACAAAGTCTTGGCCTGCATTTGCCAGGCTTTGGGACCACGGTTCCAGCGTCGTTAAAACTGAGCCAGATAGCAGCACGTGCGTTGTCATTGCAAAGGCCTTTCCCCCCTAAGAAGTCTTTGGTGAGGTCCGCTGAAATTTCATACCAGATACAGCAAGAATCGTGGATTGTTTGCAGCTGCCTTTGGGGGGGGGGGGGGTGTGCCAATTACGCTGCTTTCACCAGGTTCAGCGCTTAGGATGACGCCGGCCATCCTGATTCCCTCAGCAGTGATCTGGCGGAACCGCAGGTCACCGATGAGTTCTTGTGGCGGAGAGCCATCTGGAGGCTGGGGCTGATACCAGGATGAGCATGAGTAGTGCGAGAATCATCCGGATACTCGAGTTTGAAGGGCACATTTTCGTTGGTCACGAAGAATGATGACGAAGTTGCAGAAAGGAAGGATAAAATGCCTATGCAGCCTCACGCATGATGATAAAAAGGCCTTTAACGACTCTCAGAAGTCCTTGATGACCTGTCTACAGACCCAGAAGGATTTCTGCAAGCCACAAGCCCCAGCTGAAAAATCAATCTTGCGAAGAATTCTTGGCATGGCAGCTTCGCTAACACGCTGCCTCTCAAAGTTCTTCCTGTGATAAAGAAACGTTGAGACAAAAAGGATATGGAGATGGAGATGTCAAAGTCTGACATCATTTTGAGACACGAGATTAGGTTGTGCATGACAAATTGTGGTTGACGCGCAAAACCGAACTTCGGTATATGCCCTGACCAGAGTCAAGGTCCAGGGTGAGAGAGATCCATGCAAATGCAATACACCCTTTAGGTTGCTGCATTAGTCTATTTGACTATGCGGCTGCTTGTTGGAGGGGGGCGGGGTGGGAATGGAGGGGCATCTAGAATTTGGCTTCTGATCAACCCCACCTTCACCTCCACCTCCACCTCCTCTCACTCTTATCTTTACTTTACTTTATGAGGCATTTACTATTCCTCAGCTACGATGTGTCTTCATCTGGCTGTGGCTTGACCCATCCTCACCTGTAACTATTGAAATCCACAATTCACTTACCAGACACAAATATGGGAAGAAAGGTCAATAGCTTTACACAGAATTTTCACACCTGGCATATGCAAGCCACGAAGGATCGCATTCTTCCGCCTTGGAGCTACGGGACTGAACTTTGAAATCGCTTACCCTCAGCCGTCAAAGAGAGACGCCAATAGTTCTGAGGAGCAGAAGTATTTACGTAGCCTTGGTTACCCTTCTGCTAAGCAGCTCTTCTGCAACAACTTTTCCATACTCCTGGTCATTACTTGATACTGAAAAAAGTCGAAATCTCTAAAATTCAGTCATACCTTCTCACCTGAATCGATACGGATCGTTCATCATGCGTCTCAGTAACATCGTCGTCCTCGTTTTAACCGCAGGAGCCGAGGCTTTCAGCCTTGTTGACGTCTCCGAGTATGGAAACGATGCCCTCATCGCAATCAAGCGTGCTATACCAGCTTTAATGGCACGAAGTGGCAGCAGCGACGGCGGCGGTGGTTCCTGTCCGTCAGTGTGGAAGAGTGTCGCATCGTCATTGCAAAAATTATACCTTGGCAGTGATGGCCAATGCAACGACGATGCCCGCGCAGCAATTCGGTTGGCCTTTCATGACTGCGGAACTTGGGATCTGTCACAAGGACCAACTGGAGGTTGTGACGGCTCTTTGGTAAATACCATCGGCCTGACAACTTCTACCAACGGTGTTCCTGACAGAGAACTCAGTCGTCCTGAAAACGGATTTCTTACAGATATCTCACTCAAGATGATAAGTCTGCAAAAGACGTTCCCTTCTGTTACTATGGCAGATCTGATCTCATTTGGTGCCGCCGTCGCTATTGTTACCTGCCCTGGCGGACCTCAAATCCAAACCTTCGTCGGCCGCAAAGACTCAATGAACCCAGCGAAGCCCGGGGGCCTACCGAACGTCCATGCAGACGCCGACAGTCTTTTCAAACTATTTGAAGCAAAAGGATTCGATGCCAAGGGGCTAGCCGCATTGCTAGGTGCCCATTCAACGTCGAAGGGATTCGGTCAAACCGATATCATGAAATCAGGAACTCCTCAAGATGGCACCCCTGGTCTTTGGGATGTGAAGTACTACCAGGACACCCTCACTCCCCCAACTGGCTGTGTGCCGTTCCCCTCGGATACCAGCCTTGCTGCTCATCCCGTTGTCGGAAAAGAATTCCATGGCTTCATCGGTAGACAGAGTAAATGGGCTGGTGACTTCGGATCTGCGTAAATCTCCCCCTCCAATGTTGTTTGATCGAAGTCTTTGGGCAAATACTAATGTGTTGCAGCATGACTAAGATGACACTGTTGGGTGTCCCTGGCGGCGCGAACAGTCTCATCGACTGTACCAGCGCTGTGCCTCGGGGCACAAACAACAAGCGCGACATGAGGGCTGCGCCGATAAATGATCGAGTGCGCTAGAGGGGGGGGGTTAGGCACGGAAGGATAGAGAGTAGGCAACAAGGTGGATTTCCTATGTAAAGCATGCACGTACGTTCCTTAGTGATGTTGTGTGAGATTGTAATGCTTGTTAGAAGTTGGTTCAACTATGGCCCGACACTCTCTTGAAAGTGTTTCACAATGGTTGTTTAGTTTCAAAGTTTGATTTTGCCGAAGTTGGTTTTTATTACGTAATTAAATGAAATGAAATGAATTATCGTCTGCGCCGGAGAGCATCTCGGGGCCCTCTGAGGTCTGTGAATGCCCAAGTTTGAGTTCGATGCCCCTAAACTCCGCTGCAGATACGGTAGAGGTATTACAATCTTCCCTACATATCGCTGTGTCTATACAAGATCATTAATGATTACGACCGGGTCACTGATGCCATTGCCGTCGCGTTAATACAATTTTTTTTCAAATAGCTTTATAGCACTTTAGTTGAAGCAGTGTGGGCTCCGATAAGCTCGATAAGCGAACGATCGATAATCGCGCTAATTTATCGACAATCGATAATCGATCATTGATTAGCGATAATTATCGAACTAGGGCCTTGGCAATACTACAGGGCTACTATAGGGCTAATACGATGTATTTATAGGCCTTAGACCGCCTTTATAGTACTAATTCCATCGATAATAGTGGGTCCAGGGCCTTGGCAATACTACAGGGCTACTATAGGGCTAATACGATGTATTTATAGGCCTTAGACCGCCTTTATAGTACTAATTCCATCGATAATAGTGGGTCCAGGGCCTTGGCAATACTACAGGGCTACTATAGGGCCAATGCGCTATATTTATAGGCCTTATACTACCTTTTCTTCACTATAGCAGAATTCCGATTTAGTAAAGGCAGTATTGTGATAGGTATTTAATTGTTATATGGATTTCGGACTATATATAGGCGTTGGATACGTGGGGGGGGGGGGGTAGATTAGGAGGTAGGAACTTAAATAATAGAAGTAGTACTCTAAAGACTCTTAGTACTAGTGGTATAGTAGTAATAAGGATCAAAAATAAGGAGCTTAAAAGGTTAATATATTATCTGAACTAATTATATATATAAATAGAAGTCTTATATAACCCTCTAACTAGTACCCATAAGCCTAGAAAGCAGGACACGTGATAGTAGTTACTAGATATGAGATAAGATAAAAAACCCTACTATATAGCTCCCCCCTTATATTCTTAATTATCCCTTAATTAAGGTAAAGAAAGAAACCCTATACTTCCCCTTCTTATTATATATACTATTTATAATCCCTAGAAACTTAAAGTAAAGAAAGGAAGATATACTCTTATAGCTAAAAAGAAATAGGTCTAATCTCTCCCTCTAAGTCCCCTAGATATCTAATATTCTCCCTCCCCTTCCTTAGAATAAGATTCCTAGTACCTCGCCCTTACTTCTCAACTCTTTATATATTTTTCATTCTTCCCTTTTTCTTATCTCGAGAATCCTTTATCTTTCTTATAATAAGCTAGGAAAATATACTTCTATTCCTCCTCTCTCTTTTTATCTAATACTTTTATCTAATATCTTATACCTTCTATAATAGGACCTATAAGTATAAATTATCTATAAATTACCTCTTATATAGCTACTTCTAAAAGAGGAAGACCTTATACTAAGATTAGATAAACTTCCTTACCTTAAAAGGCCTTCTCTCCTTATTTTCCTTAACTTCCTCCTTCTTCTAATAATAACTTTAACCTTACCTTTCCTTTATCTATATCTAACTTCTATATCCCTTAAATATTACATCTAAATCTCCTAGTAATAATAGCTCTATAGAAATTAATAAGAGGGTACTAAGCTAAAATCCTTATAATATAATACCTAAGAACCTCTTTCTTATAGTAATTAAAGATAATATTATTAAGTTAAATAAGTAGTAAGTATATCTTTCTTTATTCTTATATAATTCTTACTTTATAATTCTTCGTTTTTCCTAGATCTTATCTTACTTTACTAATTAGTTCACTATTCCTCTCTTAATTATTAATTACTTTATAAAGTTCTATACTTCTAATACTCGTAATAATAGTACTAATAAGCTAGTAGATAGTAATTATACTTATTCCTATACTTAATAACTTAAAGCTATAGCTATAATTGTGACGATATTCCACCTAGTCACCTAACTATATCCTATATCCTATATATCCCATATCCTATGTCCTACATGTCCCATGTCCTACGCTACCACGTGACGCGGCCGCTTTACTAAGGGAATCTGGATAGAGTATACCTGGGGAAATTTAGGAAGCTAAGCCCTATATGGACTAGCGTATTATAGGGTATATATATACTCCTATAACCTCCTATATTCTAGTCTTCCCTTCTTTAGCTTTAAATCGTCTTTATAAGGGACCTTCTACCTTACTTTCTAAGCCCTAAATACTATACCCGTAATAGTATTTAAAGCTCATTCCCTTTAATCCTATAGAGGATTTCAAATAAACCAAAAATACCCCTATTTAACTCTAAATAAAGGTACTATTATAATTACGGAACCTTAGAACATAAGCTAAAGCTTTAGAATAATAAGAGCAATGAACTACTCTAGACCCTTATATACTAGTAGTATATTAGAAACCCCCGAAAAAACCCCCCGAAAATCGAAGAATCCTATTAAAGGCTATTCTTTAACCAAGTCCTATAGCGATAGGTACCTATAGGCTAGTAACCTAACTACTAATAGTAAGCCCTACCCTCTTATAGGCCTCATATATATACCGGTAACGAGACTACTAGGGAGGATATATAGAGGAAAAGTATAATAGGTCAACTTTCTAGGACCTAGGACCCCACGTGACTAGGAAGGATATCGAATTCTTAATAAGCTCCTATTAGATTAGGTTATCCCGTTAGTAACCCTTCCTAATCCGAATACCTCGTCGACGTTCCAGGAAGCTTTATAGACGAATCTATTAAGGAAGAGTACTCCCTATTTATTAGAAAAGTCCTAGATACGGATTATCTAATTACCTTACATAATCTAAATAACTAGTTTAAGGACCCTATTAACCTCCTTAAGGATATTAACCTAATTATTAAGAGCTACCGAGATACTACTACGAAGCTAACTAAATATAAGAAGAGATATAAAGATACTAAGGGTATTTTTGAGAACATAAAGCTCTAGAATACTAAGCTTGAGGTAGATATTAAGCGCTATACTATACTACTTAATCGATTTATACTAGTACTAGCCGCTCCTATATAAGCCCTAGAAGTAGCCCCTGAAATTGACCCTCGAAGCTATAAAGGATCCCCTACTCTATATACACTATATAGAGCCCCTAGAGTAGTTATTCTACTAGACCTAACCCTCTTCTATAGAGATCGTACGGTTTTCGACGACTAGCTAGTCCAAATTAAGAATAAGCTACGAGGAAACACTAATATATACCTAACTAAGGATCTTAAGATTATCTACGTTTCTAGTAGACTTATAGGTAACGCCCTCGCCTTAACTAACCCTCATATAAACCAGGAAAGCCCCTATTAGTATCGCTAGCTCTTGGAGATATACGATTACCTGAATGAGCTATACTCTAATCCTAATAAGCTATAGAACACCCATCGTGACTTTGGAAAGCTTATACTTCGCCCCGGTTATATATTTTAGGAGTTCTATACCCGCTTCTTATAGTTATCTATAGAAGGTAATATTACTAAATAGCTTAAATAGGAGTTAAACGAGAAGCTCCCGGCTAAGCTCTAGGAATTAGTATATATATATTATAATAACCCTTCTATTAATATTATCTGCTCTACTTAGTTCTATACTACGAATAATTAGCAAATCCGAGCTTTATATAATAAGGCTAAGGAGTATAAGAAGACGATAGTAGGAATAACTAAACCCTCTTCTCTATATACCCTATAGTAGGGAGTTAAGGAAGAGTCTATATCTACTACTATAGTTAAGTATAAACCCCCCTAGAAACACAAGTAACGCCCTATAATAGGTAATCCCTCAACTATTAAGTACTTTAACTATAACGAGTTTAGCTACTACGTCTATAACTACCCATATAAGCGTACTACGGAAACTAAGGTAACTCTATCTCAAGTCGAGTTAGGCCTATTCCCGCTAAAGGCTTATAGTAGAGGTTCTAATTCCGAGAAGGAACTAGAAAACGAGTACCCCTAGAGAAAGTCTCTACTCTAGGAGCTCATAGTATTAATATGGTAGAGATAGACTTAACTCGTCTAATAAGAGGGGATGCTCTTATAATACCCTATACTATTAGTATAAATGAATTAGGAATTAAGTCTTCTTCCCTTATTAATACTAGAGCAAATAGATATGCTTTTATTAATACTAAGTTCACTTAGCTTATAGAGTAATTCCTAGGTATTGAGCCATAACCCCTCCCTTTACTATATACTATACGGGGATTCGATAGTAAACTAGTAGAGTCTACTAAGAAGTATATCGATATACTACTCTTAATTAATAGACGCGCTATTAAGGTACCTATAATTATCCTAAACCTTAGAGACTACGATATTATCCTTAGTAGGAAATAAGCTATATATATAGATGTTCTAGTTAACTACTAGAGATATAGGCTTATATAGCCTAAGAATAGTCCTAATACCGCACGATATAGCTATATTATTAGTACTTCTCAGTAATAGCTAGAGAAGTAGACTAATAAGAAGTACTAGAAAGACACGAATCATTGGGATACTATTATAAGTTATTCTTAGAAACCCACTATTCTTAAGCGGTCGTCCACTTTCTAAATAGACTAGAGAGAATTATATGAGTCCTATAGAAAAGGAACTTCTATCGCTAGATTAAGAAGCTATTCCAAAAAAGAAGCTAAAGAAGTAGGATAAGACCCTTAATAAGGAATAAATACTAGATCTAGCTATCCTTACTACTATAGTATTCAACTTTATAGCTAAGAGAGAAGAGAACATTATTAGCTAAATCTCTATCTCTAC